>MU227452.1:207872-301443 GCA_018584345.1 Thuja plicata | reverse complement strand
AGAGCCAACCCTGTTAAAGGTTACAAACACACTGTTAGGTGTGACCTTGTTAGAGGATTTAAAAAATAGTTTGTCACCTAGTATCTGGCATCTAATGCTACCATCCTTGATCAAACACTCACTTGGCTTGTCAATAGGTATCGGGCATATCCAATGCTACTTTTATGATCAAACCTTTTGATACTCCTTGGGATATATCTCAATTGTAAAAGACTTTTAAGTCCTGTTCGGTTAAGAGTTTTTATGCTTCAATGGTTAAACTGAAACACTAATGATCTGTTCATACATACAACTCAATTGCAGATTTTCAGATCTATTGTAAGTCCATTACCTCTCTGATCAATATAATTACTTATACCTTTGCTCCACACTGTTCTGCTCTGTGATGCTTGTCTCACTGTTCGTCGGTGTCTGCAGAATCTAGCTCTTTCCTCAGCTTGTTGATCAGGACTGAAAGAAGACTTTCTTCTCCTTCAGATTTTCTTTAGCATTTTTCCTCTATTCTCTTGTTCACCCCACAATTCGTAATGAATTGGGTTTGTCTCTATATAGACATGATTTCCCCTTTTCTTGGCTTTCTTGATTCTTGGCGTGTTCCACAATTCTCGCCAATAGATTTAAAGCAAACTCCTGATTTATCTCAAAGAGATCTTCTTGCCAACTAGACAAATCAACTTTAAATCAATTTCTTATCTCCGACTTTATCTGGATCATTAAAACAATGATAAGTATCCGTTATGTCTATCTTTAGCTTCTTGACAACTAAGCATTTTGTTGTTTTCTGAACTCTCTGTTCTGTCGGTCAACACTTCAGTTAGTCATCGGTGATAACTGATTGTTCCGTCGGTGTGACTTCAATTGTCATCGGGATCTCCTCTTGCCTTCTCCGTCGGGCAACACTGAAATCCTTTCCGTTGGGTTACTTTGTGCTTTGCTCGTCGGTCAACACTGTAACTCTGCTCGTCGGTAATGCTGTGCATTAGCTCGTTGGGTAACACTGTGACTCTGCTCTTTTACTCTGACCGTCGGTGTGCACTCCGTCGGTGTATGCAGTCACTTAGTAAATACTTGACTTGTATGCATTACTGATAGCATAGCCTAGATTCATTGGTTCTTTGAAGTCTTTGGTAGTATTTCAATGACCATACAGATTATATCAAGTTGACATCAATGACAATACAATACATTAACTGATTTAATCCCTTGCATGATCATCAACTTAACATCTTCAAACATTCAATCAGTTACATGTCATCAATAGTCTTTAATTTATTTATTGCATACACAGGAAGAATAAGCTTCTTCAATTTATCGAATCAAAACCATGTTGTTACTCCAGAAGCCGTCCAAGCTTTGTGTCGTATTGAATTGAAAAAGAATTATCATCTCAACTTTGAACCATTATATGAAGCTTGAGCTTAATAATCCGATAAACATTACAATAGCCCAATAAAATTATGGAGGACCAGTGATATATCTTGAAAAAAACAAATCAAAGTGACGACTCCTCAAATATTATCAAAATTCCTAAATGGACTTTAGGAAATCTTGCCAAATATCAATTTCTCCGCTGAATATTTTTCACCGGTCGATACAAAGTCTTCAACAAGTAATATATTGACACCAGATAAATGACCAAGGCGCAAGAAGGAACATTAATTTTGATAAATGAAACTTTAGTCTAGCGCCAAAACTTATAATACGAATATCAACTCTAAACTGTTAATGTTTTGAACTAGAATAGCAGAGAAACAAAAGATTCTTAACACAAAACATGCAAGAAAAGATGACACAAAGACTAATATTTATCTTGCGAAAACCCTCCAACTTGAGGGGAAAAACCCAACCACACAAGAAATGATGCTTTATTTATAAAATAATAGAGATCTGTGTACAATGCTTCAAACTAAACCAACAATCCATCTACTATACACAAAACCAACAATATAATGCGTGTCTAACACCCAACCAATGCACACGACAAAGAAATATATAGAAGACTTGACTCTTCATCTTTAAAGACCCTTCACATTTCTTGGACAAGTGTTTCGCCTTCAGGAGAAAGTTAATTCCCAACGCTATATAACATCAACACTCCCTCTTAGCTAGGGAGGTATCTTTCTAGATTCTCATGTCATGAATTCTCTCAACATGACCCTCACAATGGCTAATCCATTGTGAGAAAACCAAAAACTTTATCACTTTGCAAAGAAGAATGCATTAACGAGGGATTGCACCTCGAACTTCTCCCTCACAGAGAACTCATTAACAAGGGATTGCACCTCGATCTTCTCCCTCTCAGAGAAGAACTCATTAACAAGGGATTGCACCTCGAACTTCTCCCTCTTAGAGAATAACTCATTAAAACACATAAAATATCATATGAATGTGAGACTCCCTCTCAGCTGAGACTCCCTCTCAACAGGGGCAGCATTCTCATGGCTTTGATTATCACAATACCATGAAATTTGCTCCAATGTTTGTCCAACAATGAGCTTTTGCAGTCACACTGCTACACAAGCTTGCTGATCCTCTGCAAAGGACTTGGCATTCTACATCTGCCACTCAAGCTCCCTCTGAATCTGATTTCTGCAGCTGAATAGTCTCCCTCTGAATGTCATTTCTTCCTCTTCAAAGAAACTAATTGCAATGACAATCTAAATAAGTTCTTTCTCTTTAATGAAGTTATGTGCCACCAATTCAGTCCCATGGCTGCAAGCAGCGTTCCCATGTTCATTTCTATAACCTGCACGACTTTGCATGTAATCTCTCGTCATCCCGTTGCTTCTCGATCCATCCTGGAAGCATTTTTAGAGAGATTAGCAATAGCTCATAGAATCAAACTATTCATAAAGAGAAAATATACAGATCAATGCTAAAAGCATACACGATTCACTATTCTCAATATTATTGCATGAATTAACTACATAAAATTCATGATCAATATTCAAATACTTATCTCTTTATTGCCTAAATTTTCTCACAATCCACCAATAGATCTTTTGCCATCACACAGTTATAGAGAATGAAAAATTTGAACATCAGTACATCTGCTATCCTCATAGACATGAATGCGAAACATGTAATCATAGATGAACATGACAACATTCTCCCTGTCCAGGTAAGAAGCTTCATCAGAGATTCTACCCTCCAAGGCTCTTCAGCGACACGTTCTCATATGAATCCCTCCTTTTAAACAACATATTCGACTCCCATTAGACACTTCGATTCTTCTAGAATCCAATTGTTATATTTTGGTTCGATTGTTTCCTTAGACTTGCTCTGATACTATGTTAATGTTTTGAACCAAAATAGTAGAGAAACAAAAGATTCTTAACACAAAACATGCAAGGATAGATGACACAAAAAGACACTAATATTTATCCTGGGAAAACCCTCCAACTTGAGGGTAAAAGCCCAGCCACACAAGAAATGATGCTTTTATCGATGCTTTATTGATAAAATAATAGAGATTTGTGTACAATGCTTCAAACTGAACCAGCAATATAATGCGTGTCTAATACCCAACCAATGCACAAGACAAAGAAATATATAGAAGACCTGACTCTTCATCTTCGAAACTGAAGACTCTTTACATTCCAAGCACAAGTCTCTTCTTTTCAAATGAATGTCTCTTCACATCAACATGCAAGTCTTTTCAATTTCCAAATGCAAGACCCTTTGCATTTCTTGGACAAGTGATTGGCTTTCAGGAGAAATATAACTCCCGATGCTATATAACATCAACACAAACAACATTTGGCAGTCCCACATATCATTTTTAATTGCCAACCATTAGTTTATAACATAATGCTGAGATTTTGAAATCAAATACTGATATGCACAGAATGACAAAAGAGAGAACTTAAGGAAAAATATCTGTCACCAAACCTTTGAAGAGACTGCCCCCAAGCAATCTTGAAAAATACCCTTATTTGCTGTTATCCAATCCGCTCTGATACCATGTTAATGTTTTGACCAGAAATGAAGATAAACAGCAAAAACAAAATAATGAACACTAAGACAACAATTTATCCTCGGAAAACCCTCCTTCTTGAAGGGAAAACCTAGCCACACATAGAAATATCACTTTGTATTAAAGAAAGATCAGAAAATCTGAATTACAATATTGCCAAATGCTGGACTGAGCTTAAAAATAACGATCAGCCCAATGCAATCACTCAACAAAGAATATAAAACATTGCCTTGACCCTTCATTGTCTTGCAGTTACAAAATGAAGACCCTCCGTTGTCTTGACTCTTCATTATCTTTTGAACCGTTCAGCTGCACAAAGAAGACTCTTTGTAACATAAATACAGATTCCTCTCGACGCTACACATAAGCATATTCGACCTTTATGAGATAAAACATCAACACTATGAATAATTCAGAAGATAGAACTTATCTTGAATTTCTGCAATAATTCTCCTTCGGGCTGTCTTGTCGAAAATCAATAATACTTAGATCAATAAATCATAGTACAATACTCAATCAAATTGTGAATTCCTTTGAAATGCTTGCAAATGGCAATATAAAGGTTGGTTGACCTTGATTTGCCAAGAGCATGAAAGGCTGACTGTCTATTCAAACTCTTGCTCAACTTGATAAAAGTATGAAAGGTGGGGGTCAATTCATCTTTCGTGAACTTGAGGCTGGCCATCCTTCCTATTTTCAAGACACTTCCACAAATTCAAAACTGATATCTTGATGTATCTGCTAGATTATTGCTGATTGCTTAATTTCTCTTTATTGTCATTTCTTGAAAGATTGATGAGTGGATTGATGCTTGAAGGAATTGGTGCTTGAATGATTAAGAATTGTATAATTGATTAATTGATTGCTGTTTTGTTTGATTGGTTCCTTTATTCCCAAGTGATTGGTTAATGATTGAATGACTTTCTTTGATGAAGGCATTAGTGATGATTTGATTATTGGCAAGACATCATTGAATGAATGCTGATTTGGTGTATTATTGTGTGATGATTGTAGTGTCGTAAATTGCACTCCTTTAATAATGAGTCCAATTTCACTCTCCTTAGCATTCACCTTAGTTTTCCACTCCCCTAAGCATTTTAGGACCATTTCTAGCCTTGAATTAACCCCCATCTCGAGAAAACGAGTCCTATCCTATTTTAAAACTTCAACACAGTTTATCCCACACTAAAATTTTATCAATCCAAATTTAAATTCCAGATCCAATATTATCTTTATTATCTCACTTCTCTCAAATTGGGGGCCTATTTTGTTGGGTCATTGTTGGCCGAAATTTTGGGAGAGTAATGTGTTGGCCTTAACATTACCGGATCTGGTCTTGAAATTGGGATATGACTGTTGTAAGTCGACCTTTTATCAATTCTAAGTTTGTAACTTATATATAAGCAAGCTACCTGCCTCAATATCATTCATTATGCTATCCTTATAATGTGAAATTGCTGCCTAATGCAAGCCTACAAATCGACAAATTTGAGGAATAATCAGCAACATCAAGTATTGTTCATCATGATGTAAGCTTCCAAGAATGTTGGAGGATGATAGGGAGTCACTGACTAATAATTGGCTTGTACCTCTCCCTAAGGGGTTTGGTATGATTCCATATCATTCTTGCATTTCTGCAATTTAGCTTTAGATCTGAGTTTTATCATTGATCAGTGTTCATTCATGCGATTCATGCATTCTTGAGTTAATATATGCATCACCTTTGATTGTCTCATTTTGGGTTCACTCTAACACACTTGAGTAGGACTCTTATTTATGTTTATGCACTTATGCTCGTCACAATCTTATGCACACTTAAGGTTTGTAGCACGCATGATTGTTTTCAGATTTAATTTGGCTATCGGTGGAGGTGGAGATCACCAAAATAGGGGCTTGACCAAGGCAAGCCCTTATATAGCCACAATACCCTCTTCTCTCTCTCTTTTGTAGGTTCAAAAAAAGGTCTTAGGCAAATTCTGAAGACACAGGTACTCTATGCTTCAGAAACAATGATTTTCAGGAAATTTCATCATGAAAGTACTGGTCAGTGACAACTAGTGTCATGATCTTTAGGCTAGTGGCACCTAGCACCATTGACCTCCTTGTTTGGTTTGAAACTTGAGTGGGAAGGCAGTTTAGAGGCTCTTGATATCAGATCTGCTCCCCAAATTCAACTGGGCACCTGTCAGGACTATGGCACCTAACCACAGTGACTGGCCATTTTAAGTTCTACTTTCTGTCACAGCTGCATTTCTGGATCATTGTTTCAGATCTGTTTTTTCTTGTAGCATTATGTTTCTCTACTTGTGAGTTTTATCAATTTATGCATGTTTTAGAACCTAATTAGGTAACATCTAAATCAATTAAACAATCTTTCAAGCAACAAAGGAATAGAATGACTCTCTTTGAATAAGAGTTAGTCAAGCATTACACCTATTTGTGGTTTGTATTCCAA
This sequence comes from Thuja plicata, assembly GCA_018584345.1. Classification (NCBI taxonomy): domain Eukaryota; kingdom Viridiplantae; phylum Streptophyta; class Pinopsida; order Cupressales; family Cupressaceae; genus Thuja; species Thuja plicata. The sequence continues at coordinate 295,012 of MU227452.1, read as the reverse complement.
TGTTTAGTGAAAGAGGGTTTGGTCCTAGTTAAATCACTAGCTAGAGTAATCCCTTTTCCCTACTAAACTATGATATTATACTTATAGATAAATTCTTGAATGTATTTCTGATTATGTATATAGCTGAATAAACTGATTTCCCGAATTGATATGAATTGAGTGGTGTTTTGATTGAATCCCTGGAATAATCTTTTTGGGAGAGGGTCGCACCTCTTCATAAAACCTACTGCTTGCAAGAGTGCACCCTTTAAGAATTAATCGCTGCATTGGACTTTTGATTAATTTAAATTAATTTCTTCCTTACACAATCAAAGCAGCCAAATAATATTTATTTTTTTCTGATGCATTTTCCTTCTAAATCTCCCTTTCTTATATACCTTGTCTTGCTCTAGGTACACAACCTTTCATAGAAATTTTGACCTTTCATAGCTTGGATCTGATCAAATGAGTAGTTCCTTTTTGCTTACGATCTTCTTCAAAGCGCTTCTCTAAATTACCCTATCGCTTTTCATTCTTTGTCTTCTAGTGTGTCTTTATTATGGCTGATGTAGTTTGTCTTGTTCGGCACTGTTGCCACTAAGATTTGCACCCTAGCTAAGCCTAAACTCAACTATTATGTGAAGCATAGGATCATTCTCATACTGTGGGTGACCTATGACGAGGATGAACCTCTAGATTAAGGGCTGGTTCCCTTTAAGACCACCTAGAAACGATTTAATTTGACGAGGAAAGGGATAGAGAGATGGCTTTAAACTGAAAACTATTTTACTAGAAGTTGATACACCAAGACTTGAATCTGAAAATACAACTTGACTCTCAATCTGATTCGACAAACATTTAGACCATTCACAACTCAATCTAGTACATCCAGCACATAAACATTTCATATGAAGGTGTTGTTTTCAACTGCTTGTGTGAAGGAAAACAAAGTCTCACAACTCCAAACTATTGATAAACTACTGAACACAACATATTGTTGAAGTTTCATACCAGAATTGAAGATAAACAACAAACAAAATAAATGAACAAAAGACAGCAAATTATCCTGGGAAAACCCTCCAACTTGAGGGAAAAAAACCATCAATATGCCCAAAACTAGGTCAAAACTGAAGCAATGATCAGAATCACTATGATCTGCAGATAATAAATGAAATATCCCTTTTGATACAATCACTCAACAAAGAATGTCAATATATCTCAGCGAATTCCTTCTTGAAGAATATAAAACATTGCCTCGACCTTTCATTGTCTTGCCGTTACAAAGTGAAGACCCTTCGTTGTCTTGACGCTTCATTGTCTTGACTCTTTACTCCTCAATGTCTTGTCCCTTTAAATTGAGGACCCTTCGATGACTTTAATAAAAAATAGATTATTAATATATTTCAAATTGGGAGAAAGATATCTCCTGAAGCTATATCTCCAACACTCCTTATGGAAAATATTTTTATCATAGAATCTCTCAACGTGATATCATCATGGAATCACTCACATGATGTCCACCATGGCTACTCCTATATGTGGAAAGAAGCATATACACAAGTGCCCATCACGGAATCACTCAATGTGATCTCGTCATGGAATCTCTCAACATGACGTCCACCATGGCTACTCCCATGTGTGGAAAGAAGCATATACACAAGTGCCCATCACAGAACCACTCAACTTGATGTCGTCATGGAATCTCTCAACATGACGTCCACCATGACTACTCCCATGTGTGGAAAGAAGCAAATCGCCCAAAGGCTTTCACCTCATATTTCTCAATCTGAGAGAAATATGCATTACAAGGGCTTTCACCTCATATTTCTCTCATAGAGAAATATACACTACAAGGGCTTTCACCTCATTTCTCTCTCACAGAGAAATATATATTACGAAGGCTTTCACCTCATATTTCTCTCTCACAGAGAAATATACATTACAACAAATCTTCATGATGATGTGACTCCTTTTGAAGCTCCAAGCACTCGCATTAACCTCCTGACCTCCTTGTTCAAGATTGCCTGCAATGCTTGCCTTAGAGGAACCTTTTTCAACACACACCTCTGAAACTTCTGACATGTTAGAGTCTAGGATTGTCCTTCTCAACCTCATCCCAGATCACCCTATTTTGAATAAGTTTGCAGAGCTACCAATGTCAAATCCAGATTGACTGTGCAATTCTGTTCTCTACAACTGAAAAGTTTTTCCAAGGACTTTACCACCTGGCCTTGCAACACTGCAACCCACTTAGCTGACATCTTCACTTCTTCACAAAACTCCCTCTTGATCCCTGCTGCCTCAGAGATTGCAAAGAAATTATCTGGAAATGAATTCCCCTCTATTGATCTTAGAACCTTAATGCCCTCAACTCGTGCCTTGAATTCTTAGAATTTAACTCCCTCTGAATGTCATTTCCTCCTCTTAGAAGAAACTGATCACAAGGCAATTTGAATAGGTTCTTCTTCAAGAGATGTCTCCAGTTATGTGCCACCAACTTAGCCCTAAGACAACAAGCTGTGTCTTCATTCTTCAGCCTGCGTGACTTCCTCACTGGATGTATCAAGCTCTTCCTCATCATCCTTATGCTCCTCGATCTGCCCTGGAAGCATTTTAGAGAGATTATTAATAGTTCATAGGATCAACCTGTGTTGAAGGGAAATACCAATGCTAGAAGCATACATGATACACTATTCTAATGTATGAATTAATAACTACATAAAAGATTCATGAACATTATTCAAGGGTATGAAATACTTATCTCTTTATTGTCTAATCTTTCTCACAATCCACCAATTGTTCTTTCTAGATCTTTTAATAGCAGTAGTTGATAGCACCTGCTGGCTTATTCACGACACCCCTGTATAGCTTCTGAAGGAATACCACAAGCCTCCAATGCTGCCGTTAATCTCTGTAATACCAGAGCATGTTTAGAACTTCATTGATCTACAAAACCGATTTAGCAGCTTCTGTATGTGCTGACACCTCCAACCATTTTCAAACACCCTCACTATTCCAAGCAAATGCTCGGTTATAATGCACTCTATTATAATGCACGGTTCCTTAGTCTTCAAACACCCGCACAACTATCACAGGGAGGCGATTATGTTGGGTAATGTCTTTATGAGTCTTCAAATGGTCGCCTATAACCTTTGCCGATCCAATAACCTTTCCTACGACAATAAAATTTACCAGCATACGGGAGATGTCACGCTCTTTACATATGAGTGCTGTTTTGAATGTTCCTCAGCCAAATATATATTATTCACGCCAATACCATTTCGGCATTAAGTTCGCACCAAATATTAAAATATTTCCCTGATGGAAACTTTAGCGCCAATATATTTGTCTTGACGGTAATGTGAGCATTCAAGTCACGATTGTTATATCTTCTTGAACTCGGGAAATATTTAAATGAATAGCAATGTGTCGATAATGTTACCTTTAGGAAAATTATTTCCTTCCACACCAATAATATCCAACCCCTTATTCATTCACGAAATTATTAGATTTCACTTCCAGCCCTTTGAATAATCGATCCAAATAGAATATCGGGGCCCGCAGATGATAATCTTTGCTCTTTGTAAATTTTTCATAGCACTTTAATTAGGTGCGATTAAATCATAATCGTAAATGCCAATATTTAGAAGACCAAATATAAATTGGCATACTCAAAAAATATTAAGTTTTTCGCATGGCAAAACAAGTACGGGTCCCACAATGCACTTTGACACAAATCTCAAATTCGAGTATTCAGGATATAATATAAATCTTTTATAAACTTCAAAGCAGAATATAAAATATTCAGAATATAATAATTGTTTTTCAAACAAGAAATATATCTCTTAAATTCTGAAACAAATTATTGCTCCTTACAAATTTGTCCTCTGATGTAGACATCTCAAATTCTGCACAAATGTGAATTCCATCATGAATCCACTCGCAGAAGAAGAGCCAGGTTTATGTCCAGCCCCTCTATCAAACTTCAATAATTCATTTGAACATCTCTGAACACTGCAGATTTATCTTTTGATTATTAGGCACCCGAGGCTGCACACATCTATTACTCAAGAAACCCCACAGGCTGGGAGAAGAACCTGACTCTGATACCATGTTGAAGTTTCATACCAGAATTGAAGATAAACAACAAATTATCTTGGGAAGACCCTCCAACTTGAGGGGAAAAAACCAGCCACTCAAGAATAATTTTTTTAATGAAAGAGCTGTAGACATATTTACAATATGCCCAAAATTAGGCCAAAACTGAAGCAATGATCATCATCACTATGATCTACAGAAAAGAAATGAAATATCCCTTTTTATACAATCGCTCAACAAAGAATGTCAATCTATCTCAGCGAATTCCTTCTTGAAGAATATAAAAACATTGCCTTGATCCTTCATTGTCTTGCTGTTACAAAGTGAAGACATGTTGATGTGAGTTTTGTTCCACTACAACATACATAATCGAACACTTAGTGTTTCAAGATGAAATACCAAATACTCAATCCTCTCTCGAATAAGGTCAATCCTTATGCTAAGCTTGCAAAGTAAGATCACAAGGTGACTTCAAGGTTTCTTCAGTTGTGGATACTCGCTCAGTGAAATAATGTGATTTGTTGGTAGTCACTAAGGGGACTTACGTTGTTCACTAAGATTTGTCAACTTAGTTCGAAGGATTTGGCTTTACAATGTGCAATGAAATATACTTTTTTGATTTTCCAATTCTTGAACTCCAACTCAAACTGAAGCTTATAACTCTCAACACGCCTACTTCTACTTCTAACTACGAAAGTAAGGAAGTGTGAATGACTTGGACTCTACTAGATGTGGTTTTACTTAAAAGTTTTCAAATCAATATTTTCTCTTCAATTCCATCAAATGTATGCAAACTAAAGAGTAGATACCAATTGAAGTTAAGTACTTCTAATCACAAGCTTACCACACAAGGCACTCTTACCATCAACAAGAGACTAGTGGCCTAGTTTAAATCGAGTCAAACAAGTAAACATCCACAATTACTCTCATTCAACTAAACTACTTAAACAAATTCTAATCTAAACAACTTGAAATCAAATCTATTCTAAGTGAGGGATGTAGATCACCATGCAATAATGCAAACTTGAGCACAACAATTCACCATGCAAGACACAACAATGAAAAGTAGAGCAAATTTGACATTAGATTAGCAGCAGTTCTCAAACAACCTCCTTTACAAATGAGAGGGGTGGGGGTTTATATAGGAGCTCCCTATTACAATGAATGGCCAGGATTGATTTGAAATCGATGACCTAGATTAAACAATTACAAACCATAATTAGGGCAACCAAAAATAGCCAATAGAAATGAAGCACCATAAAATAAGCCAATGAGAAATTCAATGGCTTGAGGACCAATAGGAAACAAGGAGACTGCCTAGTCATCATACAACTCATCATCCAAGATGTCCACTCCTTTTTTCTTTTCCCTTTTAGCAAAATCAATGAACTTGGCCAAAATTGCTCTAAGTTCCTCCATGTCAATACTAGGAAGGCCACCATTTTGAATCTCCATAACTTCCAACTTTTCCATGCAAGTGCTTAATGTGTTATCCCAATCTGAAGTGTGCCGTTGTAGATCATTAATAGGAACCATAAGTGAGAGGAATCCATTCAAGTGACTCTTTTCAAGAGAGTCTATGCCTTTGAAATAAACTAATTACATCCTTGCCTTCAGCCCATCCAAATCCAACTCACAAGAAGCATCAATATCAAGATCAAGCATTTCCTTGATTACAAGAAGGACCTTCGAACGTATCCCCAAGATATGACCCTCAATCTCCTCATACTGGGAAGAGATACCAATGACCAAAGTCACATGCACTTCCTCTATCAATAACTCCCTCCTGTGTCAGGATTGATGTGGGGATACCTCTCAATGCCTTGAGACGAGGAATAGCCTTGTGTTCAATGGGCTGAAACTCCCTCCATATTTCATCCAATCCTTGCATTTTATTTATCAATATTGTGGTCCTTTCATGTGCTTGAACTATCCTTGCAAGAAAGGCCTCTGCTTGCTCTCTGATATCACCTACCCATCCTTTCACTATGCCACAAGCACAATGCGATTCCTGAGAAGTAGGGGTATATGGAACTAATGCTGTGTCTTTTGTCCTGATGGAAGCATATGTTTATTTATGAACTTCATCATCAAATTCTCCAATTACAGTTCATCTCTTTCTTTCATCAATTTATTCATCCTTTCTTCAATTGCATCCACAGTGCCTCTCAATTCTTGAAATTCTTGCTCACTGGTTGTTGGCCCAATATCATTAGGTGTAATCTCATTTTCGTTCTTATCTTCCATTGGGACAACCAAATGCACGATGCGAGATCCTGACTCATCCCTTGTAATCTTATGAATCCTCCCCGGTGGTTTAGGTTCCTCCACTCTGCCAATCCTCCTTAAAAATGTGTCAATGTAGTCCAAAGGGATCACTTCCTCTATCCTTCTTTTCTTCATACTCTCCCTTAGCTAGTCAGGAACTGCGGATAAATCCATACCATCTTCCAATTGCTCATCTTCATTAAGGCCCTTCAATGCTGAAATGATCTCATCCTCAACCTCCTGAGTATCAGGATCAGGCTGTCTCATATCACATCCCAAATCAACCATTAACCGAATAGTAGGAGAAGCTGGAAATATCTCTATTTCTTGCTGCACTGACTGCGTGGATGAAGCTCCCTCCTGACTATCTTGTGGTAAAATCTCTGTATCTCCACCTTGACTATCCTGAGGTAAAATCTTTGTATCTCCTCCCTGTATTGAATCACTATCCACTGTATGTGTCACTATCTCCCTAGTTGATGAAGAACTAGGAATAGGAGTAGGTGTGGTGGGCCTATGTCACTTGCTGTTCGCGATGTCCCTGCCGCGTTACCCCCCACCTTTGAAGCTCGCCCTGGATCTTGAATGTGCAATCCTGAAGTACTAATAGTTCTATCATCACCTCTATAGGAAGAATCCTCACTCTGCATCCTCGTATGCGTGAAAGTAACCTCTTGTTTCATTAACCTTTTCATTTGCTTATCTATCCATGCCTTTGATCTCTCTATTACCACCCTCATCAAGATCTCTAAATCTAAAAGTTCTTCCTTTAGTGACCAATTAAGCAGCTCAATTAACTTATCCTTCTCATACTCACAACTAGGATCTATTATGTGCCCATCATCCTTAACCTGGTCAGGAATAGGGAAGACACCACACCTTCGCATGAAATCCATTGTCATCTTGGACCACATTTTTCTTCTCACTGCATGTTCATCCATTAGATTTGACCAATAATCTTCTATGTCCATCCTGTATCTGTATTTCATGCCTCTGTAGGTTTGGATCCTCTGGAATGGGTCAAAATCCTTCCTTGCCTTGTATGTTCCTAACTGGTAGAACTGTATCTCTGCACTAGTTGTCCTTGCTGCCTGTAATGAAGGGCAAGACTCAATCATTTTCCCCAAAGTGATGGAGGAAGGCATTCATTGTCTGTGCTTCTCTTTCTGTACAAGATCAAACTTGTGAAAGTTGTCTAACCACCTCCAACAAAACCATTTTGTCCGTAGGATACTTAGGAAGTTTGTATGGCTCTGAGGACAATCCCTGGATCCTGATATAAGTAAAAGTAGGGAATTGGATATACCAATATCTATACTACTCAATCAATGCTATGGCATCCTTGGACAACCTCCTATGTGTTTCTCCCTGAAGTGTGCGTGTGACCTTCATGGTGAAGATTTCATTGATCCTCCTGTAACTTGCCTTCTCACGCAGCTGCAACTCTGGATCACAGTCATACACCTCGAATTGATCCTTGCCATTCCCTATCATACCCCTGCATATGAGACCTGGATATTCCACATTTCTTGTTAACAAGTATATCGCATAGGAGCTCATATAGAATTGTTTTGTTTTCATCATGTTCCTTAGTTGGACATCAATGTTGTCACTGATTATTCTTGCCCAATTTATCATCACATTCCTTGTAATTATCTCTTCAATGAAGTAAAACATCCAGACATCAAAGAAAGCCCCCTATGGTGTGCTCATGACTATGTTCAGCATAAAGATTAGATCACTATAGTCCTCTTTAAAATCTCCTCTTACAAGTTTCTTAGGTAACTTAGAATGATGCTTCCTAGGCTCAATGATCCAATTCTTATTGATTGTCCATAAAAGTGTCATGTCTTTGGTCATAAAATGCTTTAGCTTGCTCATTAGTTCAGATCTGCATCTTGGGATAGTATGGGATCCCAAAAGTCTCTCTCACTGCCTTGATTGTTCTAGTGTCTGGGTCGTTGTTCTTCGCACACTCCACCATGAGTTCACTGCATTGTATGGCTGAAAGGAATCCTGCTGTGTGGAGAACCCACTCCTCATTGTACTCACTGCTATCTTTGAAGGAAGATGATCCCTATGCCCTTATATTCTCCTCTTCAATCTCTTCATGTCCATATGTTCCATGTTCGTATCAGAGACTTTTCCCCACTTAAGGTCATTGAAGACTCTGGATAGAAGCCCCTCGAAAGCTTCTTAATCAGCAATGTTCTCCCTGCAATCCCCTTATTCTCCGCCATGATTCCTGTGTTTAAGCTCGAAGTTAGTAAGGATTTAAGGACTTAGACAAAATAATAAACTTCAGAGTACAAAATCCTTAAATAAATTCACGCACTCCTAAGATATGAGTAAGGATTATGAAATCCGTGAATCAATCCATGGATTAGTAAATGCATTCCACATCTTTAACATAGTAATCTAATCCAAAGAAAGCAATGACTGACATGATTATCCAAATAAGAGTCCTAAGACAAAAGGAATTGACCAACACTTAGCCAAAAATGAGGAAATCAACCTTTCATTAAAATCTGATTTCCTCGGACAGAATTTTATAAGTTTGAGATTTGTCTTAAGTTTAGTCTTAACAGCTTATGAAACTCATCACACATCAAACCCATGGAAACACGAATCAAAATCATACTTTCTCAAGCATTAAGACCATATTTTATCATCACCTTTATGTCTGAAGACATACCTGTATTGTGTCCTCTGAATGAGTTTTAAGTGGCAAACTTGGTGCTTTGAATGCCCAAAGGCCTTGTGGAGACTCAGCAATATCAAGTTTAAAGGTTGCTGAAGCTATGAATTTGTGGGGAATTTTCAAAGAAAATCACCCCTGCTGCCAGATGTCTGCAGACTTAAGTCTGCAACTTAGGATTTTGGGTCCCTTAATGGCCCAAAATAGGTCAGAAGACACTGCCAAAAGATCAGCAATATGTTCTAGATCAGAATGTTATCACTGAGCCTACTCAGAATAAAATAAAAAAAATCGATTTTCAGTCATGGTTTTCAGACTTTTGCTCATTACTCCCTTACCTTAGCCCCTCAACGCCTCTGATTAGTTGGAAAAGATGTATTTCGGGAAGGATATCAGATTGCAAGCAAGTGCTGGAGGTTTTAGGCACTTAAAGAATTTATGTGATTTTTCAAAGAAATCGCCCAGCTAGAGGATTCTCAGACCTGATTCTGAAGACACTTATCAATTCACCCCCGGAAGCTTCCAGATTGGTCTCTAAATTCAATAAATCAATCCCTGCAATGATCTTTTGGTGAGTTGATTTGTATTTAATTTTCTTAAAAACTTTGCAAAAAATCGCACCACTTGGGCAAGGATTCAGTCCCAGTCTGAAAATACCTTACTTCAGCCTCTCTACTTTTGCTCATTACTCCCTTACCTTAGCCCCTCAATACCTCTGATTAGTTGGAAAAGATGTATTTCGGGAAGGAGATCAGACTGCAAACAAGTGCTGGAGGTTTTAGGCACTTAAAGAATTTATGTGATTTTTCAAAGAAATCGCCCAGCTAGAGGATTCTCAGACCTGATTCTGAAGACACTTATCAATTCACCCCTGGAAGCTTCCAGATTGGTCTCTAAATTCAATAAATCAATCCCTGCAATGATCTTTTGGTGAGTTGATTTGTATTTAATTTTCTTAAAAACTTTGCGAAAAATCGTACCACTTGGGGAAGGACTCAGTCCCAGTCTGAAAATACCTTACTTCAGCCTCTCTTGTCTCCAAATTTGTCTCTAGATGCTCAGAAATCTTCCTCAAACAACCTGCAATTGTCCTAGGTATGATTTGGTGGCTAAGGGAAATCTCATTATTTATCCAAAAAAATCGTCCCTCACATGGAGGGTTTCAGACTTAGTCAGAAAACACTTACCTCCAAGCACTTTGCTCCCTCAAAATGATTCAAGAAATTGAGTTTTTGCCTCCCAAACCACCTGGTATCAGTTCTGAACAGATTTAGATGCATATGGTTCCTTCATGATTTTCTAAAAAATCGCCCCCAATTTGGTGATCTTCAGATTTTCTCTGAATACACATCATTTGTAGCCTTCTATTGCTTTTAGATTGACCAAGAAGACTCAGAAGTGTCACCTTTGAATGCCTGCCATAGATGAATGCCTGCAAAAATCTCCAAGATTGCTGGTCTTGCTTGAACTCCCTGATTTTCTTCCTCTTCCAGCTTGGACACTTGTCAATTTCTTGTCTCAGATGGTAGTAGCCTCTCCTTTTAAAGTGGTTTTTGGTTTTCCATTTACCCACACAAGCAATGTGAGATAAAACTTTTACCCTTCTAGAAGCTTCCACTTTATTTTATTAATTTCCCATTATATTTTTATTATTTTATTTTAATTAATTGCCATAATGGAAAATCGATACATATATGGATCTCTTTAAAAAAATGGCTAAGTCCAAATTGTTATCCAAACATGCCATCCATGGACCAAAAGAGGATATCCACACTTAATTCCTTTCATCTTTAATGGGAAAATCGTCTTGGGTAGGGATAGAATTCATTTCCCACACTCGGGAAATTTTTGTCTTGTTTGCTCATAAAGGGGAAATTTGACCTATGTGTGGACAATTTCCATACTTAGAAAAAATTCTTAATTCCATAACTACCTTTGAGTGAAAAACGACTAGGGTTTGGACAATTTCCATACTTAGAAATTTTTTCAATTTCCCATTTCCCCACAAGGGAAAAATGACTCCGGTCTGGACAATTCTAACTTCACCTCCCAAAATTTGGCTAAATATAAAACTAAAGGGGAAATTTGCCCTATGTCTGGACTCTTCATTCTCTTCATTCAATCTCTGGATTCCAGTTGGGGGAAAATCAACCCATGTCTGGATAATTTTTATATTTAGAATTTTTTAAAGCAAATGCTATCCAGAGTGGGAAAATCCAACACTTAGAATTGTTTTAGGAAAATGCCAAAATAAGTGGGTAATATCACTATAAGTTTCGATTTTGGCCAATTTAAGTTGGGAAATTCATTATTAGTTTGGATTTTAATCAAATAAAGTGGGGAAATCCATTGCAAGTCTGGATTTTGATCCAATTAAGTGGGGAAATTCATTATAACTCCGGATTTTGATCAAATAAAGTGGGGAAACTCATTATGTCCGGATTTTGATCCAATAATTTGCGGAAATTCTTTATAAGCCTGGATTTTGTTCAAATAAAGTGGGGAAATTCTTTATAAGTTTGGATTTTGATCCAATAAAGTGGGGAAATTCATTATAATTCTGAATTTTGTGTATTTTTATAAAGAAAAAATGATTTTACTTAGGATTTTTGCAATTTAAGTGTGGAAAATCAATCTCTATAAGGATTTTAAGGCCCCTATGCAATAAGGAATTTGCCTTTATATGGAATTTTTGACTAATTGACTAGCCAAAATTTAAATAGTCTTAGGATTTTACGTTCAACCCACTATAACTTGACCCAAAGAGACTTCAATTTTAACGTTCCCACTTAAGATCACATCTTGGTCACCTGATTACTTTACCACCCCTCAGTTTTTGAAGCTCTGAACTTGCCAAATTTCGTGCCAAACTTAACTAACCTAACAACTATGAGCCAAAAAAGGGGGTCCCCATTTGCAATGGGGTGATGGTGTGAAAAGGTCACAACAAGACCCTTCGTTGCCTTGACCCTTCATTGTCTTGACTCTTGACTCTTGACTCTTCACTGTCTTGTCCCTTCAAATTGAGGACCCTTCGATGACTTTCATGAGAAATAGATTATTAATATATTTCAAATTGGGAGAAAGATATCTCCCGAAGCTATATCTCCAACACATATAACCTGTACTAATCACGCAAACTCTTGTTTATCATTTGCTTTTAATGAAAGAAAATTAAAGGATTTGGAACCAATCACAGTAACTTTATTTCAAAATCATCCATACACCATAAGAACAAAAAGATAGAGAAGGAAATGCTTGCTGTTTTTATTAAATCAGAAAGTAGTTTACATTGCAATCAGAAAGTAGTTTACATTGCAATGCATTTCATGAGTAATACAACTTAGAAACTAGAGTTATAAGACAAATTTCTTTGTTGTATGCAAAAGACAGAAGGAATAACTAAAAAAATCAGGACCTTTAGTTGCCTTTTATGAAGAAAAGAGCTTGAAACTAGGTCCTGTATCAATTGGAGTTGAAATCAAAGCTATCTTCATTGATTGGAGGTGTGTCTTAAGCTGCAATCGTCTCCATCAAATCAGGGATTCTGACTAATGTCTGTGTTCCTTAAAATCAGGACCTAAAAATCTGTCATGCCAATCACTTTTTGAAATCCAAATTTACATCCTTGTCACGCTCTTAAATTCTGAAAACAAACTCTTGCATTGATCTTCAATAACCATAAAATCAGGCTTCAAAATTATGATTTAAATTTTGAAATTCAAAAATACCTGATTTTGAATTTTCTTGGTATTCTTTCATCCTGATGATGGATCATTGATTATGATCCGAAACGTTGATGGTAAAAATATTGTGACACAATCATACCGAGATATACTTGTGCACTAATTCAAAATACCATCCTTCTAGGTCGATGGTATCCTATTCACTGCTGCTTATATAGACTCCATCTCTGTCACTTAGCATTCAGGACCATTTTCAAAATTGACATTATGGCTGTTTTCAGAATTCTTTGCCGCTTGTTGATGTGAGTTTTGTTCCACTACAACATGCATAATCAAATACTCAATGTTTCGAGATGAAACACCAAACATTCAATCCTCTCTTGATATAAGGTCATCTCTCATGCTAAGCTTGCAACGTAAGATTATGAAATGACTTCAAGGTTCCCTTCAATTGTGGATACTCGCTCAGTGAAATAATGTGATTTGCTGGTAATCACTTAGGGGGGCTTACGTTATTCATTCAATGGATATCAACTTACTTGCACTTCTAAAGATTTGGCTTCTCAATGTGCAATGGAAATATAATTTTGCTTTTCCAATTTCCACTTCAACTTAAACTTAAGCTTAACTTCTACTTCTACTTCTAACTAAGAATGCAAAGGAATCATGGATGACTTGGACTCTACCAAGTGAAATCTTATCAGCGACCTCAATTTCACCTAGTGCAAGCTTCTAAGGATCTCAAATGGTTTTCATATCAACACCTTCTCCTTAATCTAACTTGGAAGTACAAACCAAGGATCCAATGCCAATTGATCTTAAGTACAATGACTGACTTACCACACAAGGCTTCCTCACAATCAACAAAGAGGTTAGTGGTCTAGTATACTTGAGTCAAACAAGCAAACATCCACAATTGCTTTCATCCAACTAAGCTATTTCATCATGAAAAAAATCCACTCCAAGTGAAAGATTGAAGAAACTATGCAACACTTCAAAGCAATGTTAAGTAATTCATCATGATGAACCAACAATGAATTATCCATTAATTCAATAACATCATAACAACAATTTGATCAAGTCTCTCCCTTGGCTACCCTACTCTAATTTATCCCACTACTTCTCCACTACTCCAATCTAATGCTCCTTAGCTAACCTCTTTCTAACAAATGAGAATGCCTTGGCCTTTTATAGATGTCTAATTACAACGAAGGGCCAAGATTCACTTGAAATCAAGGGCCAAGATTCAATCCCATAAACCCTAATTAGGGTTGCCAAATTTTCAACCAATTACACGAGGGCACCAAATCGCGAGCCAATAAGAAAATTACAATGATTTCTCAACCAATGAGAAAATAGGACACTTAGCGTGCTGTGATTGCTTGTGCTTGAAATTTGAATTTTTTTGATTGGAGAAAACACCCAATTGCCACCTCATCATCTTTACTCTTGTCCATCTTTGTCCTTTGAAATTTTCTTCTTGCTATGATTTGAACTTGATTGAACTTGCATCTCTCTTGAACTTGATTTTCATGTTGCCTTGACTTCCTTCTGATAACTTGGTATGAACTTCCATCCCATTTGATATCTTTGAACTTGAGCTTGAAGCGCTCACTTGTTGGCGTGATGATGGAGGATATGTATACCAACAATGCTCTGATCTTCTAAGTTGTCCAAACGACGAATCTTGATTCAGCCCTTTCTCCTTCATATCCACGTTTCGCTTTGGTTGCCCTTCCTTTCTTTCGTGAATTCCTCAAGCTTGAACTTGACACCCTCTCCTTGCCAACCTGCAAGAGGAAAAACACGTCTTACTTTATTTGATTCGATAAAATATTGTCATTAAAAGTTGTAATCATTAACCAAGTTAATTGAGTTGAATTAAGATTGTAATTGCATTTCAATTTAACTAACTTGCTCATTTATCTTTTGATTGTCAATTCATTCCTCTTAAAATCATTCCAACTTAGATTGTCAATTGAGCAAGCCTTTGATTACCAAGTTAAATTTGCCATGAATCGTTCATTGATTAACCATTGAATTACACTTGATGTCAATTTGATGTTCATTTTAACCCATGCCAACTGGTGAACTTAGGATTTGCATTTTGATTGTTAACTTAGTTGAATTAGTGTGTGTTACTTAGTTTGATTAGCCATTAGAAATTAAAGCAACACCGCAACTATGCTAGGAAAGGAAAAGAGATCAAGAGAAGTTCATCACTCCATTCATGAACTTTGATCAATGGAGGACCCTCCTCAAACCAAAACCAAATCCGAGTCCAAATCTCAAATCCAAACCATTACATGGTGCCCAAATTTGCACTCTTTATACCTTCTCTTTTAAGAGATTGAAAAACAAAAGTAGAGACAACTCGCTGCCTTCTTGCTCAAATCAGTCCACTTAGGATGTGGAAATGGTATCCAAGTATGAAAATCCAACAAGGTCTTGACCTTAAGTCCTTCCCAATTCTGCCCTTAACATGAGAGACATCAAAATGACAACATTAAACACCAAAAGACAACATTAAGCATCCAAAATGAAAATAATCATGTACGAGTCAGACTGCTAGAGTATGCAAAATGTCATTGTCATCATGGCAAAACCCCAACTTCATACCTCCCAAGTTGAAATGGATGACCACCTCCAGCCCTAAGATGACCTGGCAAGATTGCTAGGGCATGAAATTGTTCTCAAATGATCTCAAAGATGATGAATTCGCTAGCCCCAAAATTCTGGTATGAGATTTTTTGCACTCAAATCGGATATCTTAGCACAACATCCTTATGAAATGAGGGCTTGAAATTGTTGCTTCTCCCCTCCAAAATCAAAATGTTTTCTATTAACCACCAAACATGCCCGGCTAGTTGATAAAATTCGCCATTCCAAAAAATCAGATCTACATGTTGAATGATGAAAACTTGATGCCCTAGGTCTGCTCGCTTGGTCTTGGGGTTGCTGGTTGATGTCAAAATCAATTCGCCAAAGCTGGAAATGTAACTTGAGACCCTTGGCATGAAATTTGCTGCTAAAGGGTGTCTTCTTCACCACATGAAAATCACACCAATCTGGGAAAAACGGGCCTGAAAGAAAAATCAGCGAAAATGCTCTTGTTTTGTGTTTGAAATGATGCCAAAATGCCACAAGATCGAATTGCCAAATTTAGATGTTTAGATCTGAATATGAATCCATGGAATTTGATGCCCTAGGAGCTACAAAATGATGCCAAAAGAAGTTGCCCAAGGCTAGAAATGAAATTTCAGACCCTAGGCATGGATAGTTGATGAGCTTGAGTGTTGAAAAGGCCTCCAAAAAGTCTGCCCTAGCTGCAAATTCGACCTGCAATAAAAACTCTTACAAATTCGCCCCATATAAATGTTGAAATGACCTCCAATGTCCCCAAATATATACCCAGCTATATGCCCAAAGAGAGCCGACTTGGAATGGGGAGGGCCAAATTTATTAAATCCGAAATTGATATAGGGTTGGAAATTAAAATTGAAATTATAAGCATGTAGGCCCTTTATTAAATCGAAATTGCCAAGTCTTGGGGGTTTAAAATTGCATCGAGTTTAACAAACATGTAGGCTCTAATTTGCATCAAATTTATCACATAATGGGACCCCAAAATTTAAAATTGAAATTTCCACTCAAGGCCCCATAATTAATTTCGAATTTCAACACATCAAGAGGCTCTAAATTAAATCGAAAGAAAATACTAAGCAAGAGGGCCCCAAAATTTGCATCAATTTTAATAAAGGCTTGGGTTTAAAAAAACGCTTAGCTTGTGGATTCAAATTGGCACATAAATCGAAATTGCTCAACATGTCATAATCAGCAAGTTGAAAAAAAAAACAATGATGTCAAGGTTGGGTTGTCAAGAATAGGTCCTGTCAGAACCACCGAGCCAAGAATCAAATTTGATGTAGTAGTCGCCTTGCCAAGATTTGAAACTTGTATCAATCACATTGCCATAAATGAGATAATTTGTAAGAGGTGGCCTGCCAGAAATTAGAACTTGTAAGAGGTGGCTTGCTAGAAATGAAAATTTTGTAAGAGGTGCCTGCCAGAAATTAGAACTTGTAAGAGGTGGACTGCCATAAATGAAAATTTTGTACCAAACTCTTTGTCCATTTCGATTTTCAAATTTCTTTCCAAATTTGCCTTGTAAGATCAAAATAATTAAAATGCCTCAGCCAAAATCGTTTTTTCCAAAATTTTCACCACTAAAGCCATGTCAAATTTTAAACACAAACATCATCCCCAAATCGAAAAAATTTGCACCAAGTGGCCTGCCAGGAATTAAAGGTGAGGTGGTCATGCTGTCGAAAGTGTAAGGGTGAGTTTGATGAAAATAAAAACTCGTAAGGAATAGCTTGCCATAAATTAAGATCTTGCATGGACCACCACGCCAGAAATTCCAGACAAGCAAATTTCCAATATTAACTCCAAACTTCTATCCAAGATCGATTTCTTCACTCAAAGCTCATATTTACCAAATATTTGCAAGTTAGAATTTCAACTCCCAAAATCATGTCATAGCTATCATGTCGAAAAAATGACATAACCACCATGCCAGGAATTACAACTTGTATGAATTGCCATGCCAGAAATTGAAAATTTGCATGGATGGGCTTGCCGAATATTAAAACTTGTAAGAGCGTGCTAGCTGAAAATACCAAAGCTGGAAGACCAAATTTCCAACTTAGAAAATCCAATTTTCACACTTAAGCTCAAAATTTCTAGAATTTAGCTATCATCACAAAATCAATCTATTAATCCAAATCTTTAATTTAGATTTGCAAAAATTGCCATTCTCAGGAAATTACCAGACTTAGCCAAAATTTCGATCTTGCAAATCATTATCATTTACATTCAAAATCTCCATCACTTACGCCCAAAAATTTGAAAATGCCAATTATCTCCAATTTTGAAAAAATCAAAATTGAAGTTGATCTATCATCATTCAAAGTCCAGATCGCCATCAAAATAGCAACCTCAAGCCAAGGAAGAGGCCATTAAGGGTGGAAGACAACAAAATTTCCCAATCTCATCAAAATGATCTAAATCCACCCACGGTGTTGAAAAAAAACACCGTTTGAAGGCAAGTCAAACCTCAAATCCTCAAGTTTCAAATCTCTCACTTAGAGGCTTAAAAAAAAAGCTACTTCCAAAGACTACCACTCCTACCGCTTGCATAAGAGGGGGGTCCCCATTTGCAATGGGGCGATGGTTTGAAAACCTCACAACACTACCCTTGATGTTTTTTGTCATAATTGGGTGTTGTTTGAAGAACATGGATAAATATGTTGTTACGTGAAGGTAACATTCTATGTTACAAGGTTAAAACAGCGAGATACCATGATCAACAATGCAATGTTGAAATCACAACAATGATAGTGATCAATGAATGCATTAGAACAATGACTAACACTGATCAAGGCAACATCCAGTCATAGTGTGAGAATGTAATGATAGTGCAATACCAAGGCAGTAGTATGATAATCCAAATGAAGAGTGGCAATCCTCGTGCTACAATGACCGTTGTTTTGGGGCTTTATAACAATATGTGGACAATGAGCAATATATTAGTTATTCATATGGTATGCCTCTTAGCCATGTACTAGCATGCCCATGACCCTTGATCCAAAGAATAATCTAAGTCATTGTTTTGGGACTTGTTGTGACGTTCACACCATCACCCCACCGCAAATGGGGACCCCCCTCTTTTAGCTCGTGGTTGTTAGGTTAGTTGGGTTTTTTTGCGGTAAATTAGGCAGTTTAGAGCTTTAAGACGTTGAGGGGTGGTAAAGTAATTAAATGGCCAAGATGTGATCTTAAGTGGGAATGTTAAAATTGAAGTCTTTTTGGGTTAAGTTATAGTGGGTTGAACGCAATATCCTACGTGTATTTAAATTTTGGCTAGTCAATTACTCTAAAATTCCATATAAAGGCATATTTCATGCATAAGGGCCTTAAAATCCTAATAGGGATTGATTTTCCATACTTAAAATCATCAAAATTCTAAGGAAAATCAAATTTTCTCTATAAAAATACACCAAATCCAGATTTATAATGAAATTCCCCACTTTAATTGGCATTTTCCTGAAAATTTTATAAGCGTTGGGGAAAAAATCCAGACATTATGAATTTCCCCACTTTGGATGACATTTGCTTGATATTTTTTCTAAATGTGGAAATTATCTAGATAGGGGTCGATTTTCCCCCAACTGGAATCTAGATATTAAATGAAGAGAATAAAGAGTCCAGACATGAGGCTAATTTCCCTTTGGTTTTATATTTAGCCAAATTTTGGAGGTCGAAGTTGCAATTATCCAAACCCTAGTCATTTTTCCCTTGGAAGTGACTTGGAAGTGAAATTTTTTGAAAGTGTGGAATTCATCTATCCACACATGGGTCGTTTTTCCCTTGAGGGTGATTATGGAAGGTGGAAAATTTTCTAAGTATGGAAATCAATTATCTCGACGTGGGTCAAATTTCTCCTTTAAGAGCAAACAAGACAAATTTTTTTCTAAGTGTAAAAATGAGTGTGTCCTTACACTAGTCAATTTTCCCCACTATGAATAGATGGAATAAATGTGTGGATGTTACCTTTTGATCTATGGATGACATGTTTGGAAAGATAATGTGGACTTAGCCAATTTTAAGAGATCCATACATGGATCGATTTTCCCATAATGACTTTTTTTTAATTAATAAACAAATTAAATATGGGAAATTAATTAAATATAAAAGGAGGCTTCTAGAAGGTGGGAGTTTTTTAATCCCACATTGCTTGTGGGAGGTGTGTGTGACGCCAAATTACCTTTAAAAAGACAATGGCAGCTGCAATAGAAATGCAAGAAGGGGCTGGCAGCTTGGTTGAATGATCAGTGTGAAGCCATTAGAGGGTTGGAAATTGAAAGAGGAAGAAGATTTCACCATTGGAGGAGGTTTAAAGTTTTAGATAGCTGAAAGTTGGAGTCATACTGTGACTAAGAAGCCATTAATAATTGCAGGTCAAATCTGAAGATCATCTACAACAGGGGCGATTTTTGAAAAAAATGTATAAATTTACCAAGCCCTCAAATCTCTTCATGAATGTTTGCTGAGTTATTTTTGGACCAGACCACACATTTTGTGGGTATTAGTTGGCTGAAAAGAGGAGTATGCAGGCCCAGATCTGAAGTTTCTCTCAGACTCGGGTGTTTTTTTCATAAAATCATAGAAAATAATTTAGAAGCCAAAGCAGCACAAACCTTTTTGCTGAGTCTTCCTTGGCCATACCAACCATTTGCAACCATTTTCAGTCATTGGGAGGACAAGGTGAGTATGTTATGAAAATCAATTTTCTTGTCAAAATCTGAGTATGTTTATCGACTACAATCTGATTATGCATGAATTGCAGACCCTTTTAGCATTGTTCCAAGCATCATTTGAGCCATTCTAAAGTCTGAAGACACAAGTTGCAGATCTATTTTTAGTAAATTTCCCATAAATTCAAGACTTTACCAAGCAGAAAATTTGATAGTGCTGAGTCTTTGTTAGGACCTTGGGCATTCAAAGCACCATTGTTACCACTCAAACTCATTCGAAAATTACAGGTTATACTCGGTATGGGGAATGAATGTGATTTTAATGCTTAATGAGGCCATGACTTTGACTCCCAATCCACATGGGAATTCATGGAATTGATAGGGGTGAATTTCACAAGTTTTAGGATTGAATTACATGGTTTATCTTTAGACTTTTTCATATTGTCCTCAGAAATCAGATTTTAATGAAAACTAAATTTTCTCATTTTTGGGTAAGTGTTGGTCAACTTTTAATGTCTTGGGATTCTTACTTACATACTCATGTTGGTCATTACTTTCTTTGGATTAGAGTGTTAAGTTGAAGTATGAAATTTATTAATTAATCCATGGATTGATGCAAGGATTTCAAGTCTGAAATTTCTTTTCTTTAAAATCCTTAAAACTTTACTAATATCGAGCCTTGAACAGGAAAATGGCAGAGCCTAAGGGGATCACGGCAAGGACAGTATTAATCAAGAGGCTGTCCAAGGGCTTCTATTCCGAGTCTTAGATGACATCTAAATGAGGAAATGTTGCAGACACTAACATTGGAGCACATTGACATGAAGAAGCACATTGACATGAAGAAACTAAGAAGGATAATGTAGGGATATAGGGATCGTTTGCCTTAAAGGATAGCAATGAACACAATGAAGAATGAACTTTACCATGCAACTAGTTTCCCTTCAGACATCCAATGCAATGAGGTTATGGTCGAGTGTTCAAGGAATTATGATCCAGACACCAGAGCAATCAGGGCAAAGGGTAAAGGTGTTTGCATTTTTGAATGAGGAGGCAGTAAGAGAAACATTTGGAATTCCATACTATCCCAAGATGCGGATCAGAACCAAGGAAAAGGCTAAGGCATTATATGATGAGAAGCAAGATGTTTGTATGGACATCATTAACAAGACTTGGATCAATGAGCCAAGGAAGCGTCATTCCAAATTACCGAAGAAGCTTGTAAGTGAGGATTTCAAGGATGAGTACAGTGACCTGATCTTTATGCTAAACAGAGTTATGGGAGCACCTCAGGGAGTCTTCTTTGATACTTTGATGTTTTACTTCATGGAGGAAATAGCGACAGGAAATGTAACGATGATTTGGGCAAAGATGATAAGTGACAACATAGATGCACAGTTGAAGGGCTTAAGGAAAACAAAACAATTTTATACGAGTTCCTATATGATCTACCTGTTAGCAAGGAATATTGAATATCCAGGCCTCATTCGAAAGGGCGTGATTGGAAATGGCAGGGATCAATACAAAGTATATGATTGTTATCTTGAGTTGCAACTACATGAGAGGGCGAGTTACAGGAGAATCAATGACATCTTCACCATGAATATCACACACACTTCAGGAAGAAACACATAGAAGGTTATCCAATGATGTCATTGCATTAATCGAGCAATATGGATATTGGTATATCCAATTCCCTACTTTTACTTATATTCAAATCTAGGGATTTGAATCAGAGCCATTCAAACTTCCTAAGTATCCTACAGACAAGATGGTTTTGTTGGAGGTGGTTAGACATCTTTCAAAGTGTGATCTTATACAAAAGTAGAAGCACAAACAAGGAATGCCTTTGTCCATACTTTGGGGAAAATGGTTGAATCTTGCCCTTCATTGCATGCAGCAGTGACAACTAGTGCAGAGATACAGTTCTACTAGTTAGGAACATACAAGGCAAAGGGGGATTTTGACCCATTCCAGAGGATCCAAACCTACAGAGGTATGAAAAACAAACACAGGATGGACATTGAAGATTATTGGTCAAATCTAATGGATGAACAAGCAGTGAGAAGAAAAATGTGGTCTAGGATGATAGTGGATTTCATGAGAAGATGTGGTGTCTTCCCTATTCTTGACCAGGTTAAGGATGATGGGCACATAATAGATCGTGGTTATGAGTATGAGAAGGATAAGTTAATTGAGCCGCCTAATTGGTCACTAAAGGAAGAACTTTTAGATTTAGAGATCTTGATGAGGGTGGTAATAGAGAGATCAAGGGCATGGATAGATAAGAAAATGAAAAGGTTAATGAAACAAAGGGTTATTTTCACACATACGAGGATGCAGAGTGAGGATTCTTCCTCTAGAGGTGATGATAGAACTATTAGTACCTCAGGATTGCACATTTAGGATCCAGGGCAAGCTTCAAAGGAAAGGGGTAATGTGGCAGAGACATCACAAGCAACAAGTGACAAGATTATCAGTAAGGAATCTGGGAGCAAAAGACATAAGTCCGCCACACCTACTCCTATTCCTAGTTCTTCATCAACTATAGGGAGATAGGGACACAAACTATGGATAGTGATTCAGTACATGGTGGAGGTACAAAGATTTTAGCTCAAGATAGTCGAGAGGGAGCTTCTTCCACATAGTCAATGCAGCAGGAAACAAAGATATTGCCAGCTTCTCCTATTGTTCAGTTAATGGTTGATTTGGTGTGTGATTTGAGACAATTTGATCTTAACACTCAAAGGATTGAGGATGAGGTAATTTCAGCATTGAAGGGACTTAATTATGATGAGCATTTGGAAGATGGAATGGATTTATCCATGGTTCCTGAATAGTTAAGAGAGAGCATGAAGAAAAGGAGAAGAGTAAAAGAGGTTCTTCCTATGGAAGACATTGATGCATTCTTGAGTAGGATTGGAAGAGCAAAATAGCCCAAGTTTTCAAAGAAAATTCGTAAGATTACTAGGGATGAGTCAGGATCTTGCACTGTGCATTTCGCTGTCCCAGTGAAAGATAAGAACGAAGATGAGATTACTCCTAATGATTACCACATATCCTCATTCGATATTGGACCAACAACTAGAGAGCAAGAATTTCAGGAAATGAGGGGCACTGTGGATGCAATTGAAGAAAGGAATAAATTGATGAAAGAAAGAGATGAATTGGAATTGGAGAATTTGATGATGAAAGAGTTCGTAAATAAACATATGCATCCATCAGGACAGGAGAGTGCAACATTGGTTCCATATGCCCCTACTTCTTAGGATTCGCATTGCGCTTGTGGCATGGTGAGAGGATGGGGAAATGATATCAGATAGCAGGCAAAGGCTTTTCTTGCAAGGATAGTTTAGGCACATGAGAGGACCACAATATTAATAAATAAAATGCAAGGATTGGATGAGATATGGAGGGAATTTCAGCCCATTGAGTACAAAGTTATCCCTCGTCTCAAGGCATTAAGGGGCATCTCCACATCAATCCTGACTCAGGAGGGAGTTATTGATAGAGGGAGTGCATATGACTTTGGTCATTGGTATCTCTCATTAGTCTCTAAAAGGGCTACATATGAGCATGTACACACACAATGCGAGGATATTGAGGGTTCTATCTTGGGGATACGTTCGAAGGTCCTTATTGCAATCAAGGAGTTGCTTGATTTTGATATTGATGCTTCTTGTGAGTTGGTTTTGGATGAGATGAAGGTGAGGATGGAGTCAGTTTATTTAAGAGGCATAGACTCTCTTGAGAAGAGTCACTTGAATGTATTCCTCTCACTTGTGATTCTTATTAATGATCTATAGTGGCACACTTCAGATTGGGATAACACATTGAGCACTTGCATGGAAAAGTTGGAAGTTATGGAAATACAACATGACAACCTTCCTAGTATTGACATAGAAGAACTTAGTGCGATTTTGGCTAAGTTCATTGGTTTTGCTAAAAGGGAAAAAGAAAAAGGTGTATACATCTTGGATGATGAATTGTATGATGACTAGGCAACTTCCTTGTTTCCTATTGGTCCTGGTCCTAAAGACAATGAATTTTCTCATTGGCTCATTTTGTAGTGCTTCATTTCTATTGACTATTTTTGGTTGCCTTAATTAGGGTTTGCAATGGTTTAATATGGGCCATCGATCTCAAATCAATCCTGACCATTCATTGTAATTGGGGCTCCTATATAAACCCCCACCCCTCTCACTTGTAGGAGAGGTTGTTTGAGAATTGTTGCTAGTTTAATGTCAAATTTTCTCTACTTTTCATTGTTGTGTCTTGCATGGTGAATTGTTGTGATCAAGTTTGCATTATTGCATGGTGATGTACATCCTTCATTTAAAATAGATTTGATTTCAAGTTGTTTAGATTAGAATTTGCTTATGTAGTTTAGTTGAATGAAAGTAATTGTGGATTTTTTCTTGTCTAACTCGATTTAAACTAGACCACTAGCCTTTTGCTGATTGTAAGTGTGCCTTGTATGGTAAGCTAGTGATTATAAGTACTTAACTTCAATTGATATCTAATCTTTAGTTTGCATCCATTTGATGGAATTGAAGAGGAAATATTAATTTGAAAATCTTTAAGTATACCTTAGAAGCGTGCACTAGGTGGGGTGGAGGTCGTTGATAAAACCACATCTAGTAGAGTCCAAGTCATTCACACTTCCTTGCATTCATAGTTAGAAGTAGAAGTAGAAGTTAAGTTTAAGTTCAAGTTGAGAAGTTCAAGAATTGGAAAATCAAAAGTATATTTCATTGCACATTGTAAAGCCAAATCATTTGAACTAAGCTGACAAATCCTAGTGAACAACGTAAGTCTCCTTGATGATCCAACAAATCACATCATTTCAACTGAGTGAGTATCCACAATAGAAGGAACCTTGAAGTCACCTTGTGATTTTTCTTTGCAAGCTTAGCATAAGGATTGACCTTATTCAAGAGAGGATTGAGTATTTGGTGTTTCACTTCGAAACATTAAGTGTTTGATTCTGCATGTTGTAGTGGAATAAAACTCACATCAATAGGACTAAGACTTTAAGATTCAGAATTGACTTACAATCAAACAAAGAAAATGCAGTGGCATATGGGTTTTTCAAAGGAGCAACTCAAGTACAAATGCATGTGCAACTCTAAAGGCAATCAGGGAAAAGGTGATACAAAGGAGACAAAGACACGATATAGCAGTGATGCATAGTTGTGAAGAATAATGAAGATCAAGTCCACTGTTCTTAAAGAGGGTCTCTGCTATTTCAAGATGATAGACAAAAACAATGACATGCAATGTGAGAAACAGTGATTTCTATGTCTTAAAAACAGTAGTCAATGAGGGATCACTGTATCAATGCCTTGAGCAGTGAGAGAACAGTGATCAACATGAGTTATCATAAAACAGTGGCAAACAATGTCCAAAACAGCAGTGATCAGGGT
Organism: Thuja plicata; assembly: GCA_018584345.1. Lineage (NCBI taxonomy): Eukaryota > Viridiplantae > Streptophyta > Pinopsida > Cupressales > Cupressaceae > Thuja > Thuja plicata. The sequence continues at coordinate 269,541 of MU227452.1, read as the reverse complement.
GTTTTCAAAATAGTGAGAAAGAATAACAATGCAAGATCAACAAGAATACAATGATGAGACAATCAGAATGCCTAAAAAACAGTGATAAGAATGCCAATGAAAGAGAGGAAGAATGCAATGAACGGCAGAGATCTATGACTGTTAGGGAAGAGATCATTGATGTTCTTTAAGCATAATGACTCATTATACATGTATTCACTGTTTGTTGGGATCATTCACTGTTCAGAGAGGATCTTTTACTGTTCATGAGGATGCTTTGGCTTGTTCCATGGTATTCACTGTTTCAAGTGCCTTCATGGTATTCAACAGAAGATCATGACTGTTCCAAGAAGATGCAATAGCCGATTACTGTCAAGAACTTATGAAATTTTACTGCCTTAGGGTCCTCTCACTGTTTTGAGAGAGAGTTTTCTTTATTGTATTCAACATAAGATCATGACTGTCATAAGTGATTGACTGATAAATGTTCTTATAACTGCTATTGACATAGATACCCATGTCTTGGACATAGGTTTTGATTGTTTTCAGAATATAGTGACTGTTTTACAAGGATTCAATGTTGTCAAAAGGGATCAAGGACTGTTTTGATTGTTTCATAGAAAGATTCATTGGTTCAAAAGGCTACCATGCAGAACAGAAAAGGGCACAATACCACTCCCTTTTGTAATGTAGAGCCAAAGCCATAACCGAGGAATGCACTGTGAATGGTTTAAAAGAGAGATCTTATGAGAGCACAATAGGATAGTGCAAAATTGGTTGTTGACATTCCTATCATTAAGAGACCAATCATCATTGAAAGAGGACAGTCTGGGTCTTAAGGGCAAAGAGAAGGTCAGGTCTCAAAAGAATAGTAGCAAGACAAGAAGTTTGGAAAGTAGAGATCCTTAAGCTCACACAATATTGCTTAGGGGTGTGCTCTACGATAAACAATGATTGTGTGTTGACAGTGAAGATGTATTTGGGTGAGAGAAGACAGTAAGGTCAATGCACTGAAAGAGGAACAAAAGACAAAGGCAAGAGATGGAGATTTAACTAAAGCTGCAATGTGAGGCCTAAAAAGGAGGAATTATGAGGTGAAAAGCAGCAGTTAGCCTTCATTTAGAGACATCACATGGATGGTGCTTGGGTCAAGGCAAGTCCTGGGTTTACAAACAATCAGTTAGGGGCAGTTTCAAGGCCTTTTTGATATCATATTCAATCATGTACGACCCAAGGAGGTATTTATTCACGTTCAAGCAGATTTCAAGGGTGTGACAAGGATGTAAATTTTGATTTTGAAAATTGGTTGGTATGTCAGATTTTGGTCCCGAGTTCAAGGGGCAGATACAACATTTAGATTTCCTGATTTGGTGGAGAAAAGTGCAGCTTCAATCACACTTGCACACCTCAATTCAAGGGGCATGACTAAGATTTCAAATCTATGATTGAGGATCTGATTTCAGCCTCTTTTCTTCATAAAAGGCAGCAAAATGTCCTTTTTTTAGTTCTTGCTTATTTTTGGTTCATACAACAAATAAGAGTGCCTTGTAACTCATTTTCAAGAGTTTGTAACTCATTTTTTTGAGCATTGTAATCAATTTCCTTTGTGATTTTAATGAAAGGCAGCAAGTAGTCCTTCTCAATCACTTTGTTCACTGTTGTGTATAAGTGAATTAGAGCAAGTTATTGTGATTTGTTTTCAATCCTTTACTTCTTTGTGCATTTCAAGCAATGTGTAGCAAGAAAATGTATTCTTAGTACAGGTTATTTGCTGTGTAAAACTATTATATCAGTATTTTGAAGTTGTGAAATATAGTTTCCTTAATACAAACCATCAAAAATAGCACCTCCGTATGAAATGCTTTAGATTGAGTTGTGAAGATTAAAGTTTTTGATAAATCAGATTGTGAGTCAAATTATCATTTTCAGATTCAAATCTTGGTGCATTGCCTTTAGAGTCGAGCTATCATTTTCAGTTTGAAGTCTTCCCTCTATCCCTTTCGTCATAAAGTTCAGTAATTTCGAAGGTTTTTAAGCGAACCAGCCCTTAATCTAGAGGTTCACTCTAACTGTTAGGCTGCCCACAAACCTAGGAGTGTTCCCATGTTTCACAAGATAGCCGAGTCTAGGCTTAGCTAGGGTGCAATCCTTAGTGACAACAAACACCATGTTTAATTTCTTTTGTTCTTCTTAAGTGCGGGAGAAGTATGACGGGTGTTGGTTAACCTTTTTTAAATTTTAGGGACATTGCATGTAATGTCCCCAAATTATGAATACCCAAATTTTTCCCTAGGTTACAAATTTTAATCAAAACAACTAGGGTTTAAAGATACCTTTCACTTTGATTGAGACCTTGCAAACAAGTTAGGAATCATTTATAGTCATAATTCATACAATAGGTGTATTTAGTTAGAAATAAACATATATTGGAATTGTAGATTTGACCACTAGATTGCTTAAATCAATTTAAGAAGATTCAACCATAGAAGAGATAAGATACAGTGACTTGATAGGGTGCCCTAGAGACCCTCTGCCCTAGGCTCAAGAGCAGACATACCTTCCCTTTTGGCCTCATGTGGCCCATGCCATCCTATAACCGTTCCTCTCAATAATGCCACTTCTGTCCTACTTCCAGTTGTGCCTTCTTGTTAGCATTGTGGTTGTCACTTGTTGTGCTTTAGGATTAGTAAAAGACTAAAGATTGCTGATTATGGAGTCTCTTGGTTTGCAGCAAAGGAAGTCATGCTTCATGATTATAGAAATTCGAACACACACACACGCACACACACACACATATTTCTGAAGCTCACTTCTTCCATTGATGAAGTTTGATTAGCATCCATAGATTGTGAGCAATGACGGAGGCTTCATCTTCTAATAACACCGATTCAGATCAAACATATTGCAACTATGGTTCCAGATTGTTGAGGGGGGTGTGACGACATATTACATATTACCTAGTGAGGTGTCCTATAACCGTTCCTCTCAATAATGCCACTTCTGTCCTACTTCCAGTTGTGCCTTCTTGTTAGCATTGTGATTGTCACTTGTGCTTTAGGATTAGTAAAAGACTAAAGATTGCTGATTATGGAGTCTCTTGGTTTGCAGCAAAGGAAATCATGCTTCATGATTATAGAAATTCGAACACACACACACACACACACACATATTTCTGAAGCTCACTTCTTCCATTGATGAAGTTTGATTAGCATCCATAGATTGTAAGCAATGACGGAGGCTTCATCTTCTAATAACACCAATTCAGATCAAACATATTGCAACTATGGTTCCAGATTGTTGAGGGGGGTGTGACGACAGATTACATTATGTCAGAAATTGTGAAGTCTCACTATCGTGAGATAATTTCTAATTAAAACCTGGTTGGGAGCATGACATTTAATATATGAGAGATTATATAGTAATATTATATTCCAATTTGATGATTGATTGAATGAATTCCTTTCATTTGATGAATTGAGGTATTGATGAGTGATGATTAGGTGATTGTTGATTTAATAGATTGATGCTTGATTGCTGAATTGTTTGCTACCTTAATCCCAAGGTGAAATGATGATTGATATGGTTTTGATGATTGTTTGCTTGATCTTGTTGATTCATTGATATCATGAAGGATTAATGATTGCTGGATGAATGAAGGATTTGCATTGATGGATTCACGAGTGATGATTGATAAGTGATCCTTCAATGCTTGGAATGAGTTATCCTTTATACTCTCTTGGTGAAAGGTTCACCACCTTTCATAAGATTTCAGTCACCACTCCTCATTGTTGCTTTTGTAATAAATAATTCTCCAAATTCATCTCCCTTGGATGCCCTCCTCAAATGAATCCTTTTCCCTTTTATGTCTTCCAATGAGAGGGAGAGTCACACCTCTTCACCGCACCTGCCCTGTGCAATGGTCACACCCTTTCACAATCACCACCTTTGGAAAGAGTTGCAACCCTTCATCATTCATGTCCTTTGGAAGAGTCACAACCTTTCTTAATTACCACACTTTGAAAGAGTTACAACCCTTCATCAATTCTTCCTGTTCCAATCTTCTTCCATTAATCCTTCCTTAGTTCCCATGCTACCTTCTTCCTTCTTTTCTCCTTCTCCCTTTTCAAATTAACTCTCCTCCTTTTTATATCTTATGTTGAGGGAGTCACAACTCTTCATTATGTATCCTTTGACCTTTCATTAACTTAATTAACTTGTAATCATATTACATTATATTTTATTATTATTAATTTATTTATTTGTATTAATATTTAATTTTATTATTATAAAATCTAATTTCAAAAAGAGGGACATTCATTTTTTTCACGATAAAGTTTTTATGTGATTTTATTAAAGATAATATTGGAAAATCCAGAATTACAAATGTAACTTTTCAACTCGTAAACCATCTCCATAACCAAAAAATTGAACTGAATGGACTACCACTAGCACCCTTGCAATTTTCGACTAGATTCCATACCATACTGATGTAAACATTTTCTAAAACAGGCCAGACCTTTGTGCACCTATAAGTGCAAATACAACATTATAGTTACAATGATCATATAACAAAACATTTTTTAATAAGATTAAACATCTATCATGACCCATACCCGACAAAATGGAGCAAGACCCGCACTAGTGTAAAAAACCAACATCTTTTATAGCCCTTGGCTTGAAGTTCTTGCACCTTCGCTTCGAGCCTCTTCACTTTCGTGCTTCCAAGGGTTCGTCCATACCTTCGTTTCTGGCCTTATTGCACTAGAGTGATTTATCCTTTACGAGCTCAAACTTTTTTTTTATCTTGAGGTAATCCTTGATTCCACTTACCCTATCTGTGCAGCCACTCTTCGGATCTCTGTGTCACTGTGAGCACTCCATATAAGGAACATGTGGAGAGGAGAACCTACTTCACCCACTTGGAGCCAATCTCCTTCCATGGCTACCAACCCTACCCCTGTTCTTGTTTTGGCAAGAATCTCCTCCATACCTCACCACCAATCTTCCCGGACGCATTCAGTCATTATCCACCTTGTGTCCACCTTCGTACCAAGCTCAAGGCACCAACCCATGAACATAGAGGCTATATCGGCAGTCATGCGATATCGACTCTTCTCTTGCAAGTAATCATCGACCAATACCACTGTCACCTTGTGCAGGAGTTCCTCATCTTCAAGCGCATAGACGTTCTTTAGTTTGTTGGTGGTGACTTTCCCCCAAAATGCCACCATGGGTTTTGAGGCTTGGAGAGAAAAGTTGGCAAGCATTTTCTTTACTGTTGTGGACACCCAAAGCCTCCACCAAACAGAGCCTGAGACACAAATGTCGTTTGTGTGTCAAGAGGGATGTGACTAATGCCGACTCCTCCACGATGTTATCCAACCAATCCCACATGTACCAACCTTCCACCGGGCCTTTCATTTATGGCGTCTCATAAATGTTCTGCATTGCCTCCTCCATATTGGCCTTGAAACTCATCATACCAACACACTGATAATCTCGGAGGTCCTCACAAGCCATGTTGTCAACTTCACTTGTTGATTCAACCGCCAACATGGAGACTCTGTCAACATCCTTATTTCCCTCCTTTTTAACATTGGGAAATTTTGAAATTTTTTAACATCGAAAAAATGCTTTTGATTATTTTCACAATTTTGTGTATTCTCCAATTCTCTGTATTACCTTTGATGATTGCGCTCATGATTATTTGGCAATCACCTTCTAAGCAGATCTGTGGGGTCATTAATCTCTTTGCTAGCTTCGCTCCGAGGAATGCTGCCTTTACTTCAGCTTCATTGGTAGTGCTTGGAGCTAGCCTAGGTTTCGCTTAAAAGCTCCTTCGAAGTTAACTTTATCCCAACCTTCGTTTGGTGTACTCCATTCCGTTGTGCTTTCCCTTATGGAAGATGGATTTAACCCATTTCGGCCATTAACAGGTCTAGAAAGGGGATATTACATTACACATTAATCAAGCATGATGATATTTTTTCTTGATTGCATATCTTGCAATTGTTTCATTTTGAATGCCTTAAATAAAAAGAAAATAAAGAATTAATCTTTTCTGTGTAATGCCTCCACCCAAAACTTTTAGATTCTAAATTAAAATTCATTTATACCCGTATAATTCCATGGGCCATGAAAAGATATTAATTGCTCTTCATAAATTACTTGTGTTGCTAGGAGATGCGTCTCCAACCCTTTGAGATGCATCCCGGAGATTGAGACGTGTCTTTGGTATTAGAGACATCTGCCACCATCTCCAATGCAAAAGGTGCCGTCTCCCACGGAAATAAAATAGAAAAACCTAAAAGGTAAAAGTTAAACACATTGGGACGCTATAAAATAAACACATTGTAGAAGGGAAAATAGAAATTGACACAAGGCAGGAGCCAATGTGAGCGAACAATACCACACGTATTTGTCATTTGGTTATTTATAGTTCGATGCAAAACTCGAAAGATATTCATAATTTCTATATTCTAGCTGCTGTTCTTTTAGTTCATCTCTGTGGACTTTATGGTATACACAATGGGGGTGAATTCTACTAGATCCTTAGCAGTTGTGATAATTTAATAATATATTTTCTTACTTTATTCTTGTGACTATGTTTATATTCCTATTCTCATATATATAATCACACAAAATAGCAAAAGGATTTGCACTGTTGAAAGATTCCACATGTTGTTTTGGGTTTGTCTTTAGTTTTCTTATACACTTCATCGAATTTGGTTGATTCCTATGAAGTTTCCTGTGCTTTTGATGGTTGTTTTGATTCTAGATGAACTCTTTGCTCATTTTTCCAATAGATCTGGATTGTTGGGTGTTTGATAATTTTTCTCTTGAATGTTTTTCATTTCCTATTTAGTATTTGGGCATACCTTTGCCCAAGGATTTGCAATGTTGAAAGTTCAATGTCGTGGTATTTTCTATAAATTATTAATTAATATGGAAAAATGACCTTTCGACGTATTCGTGTCTCCTGTTTTCAAAAATAGATGTACGGGTATTGGTACTAGTCTCATATCAGTACCAGTACCAATCTCCCGGTTACCTAGTAAATTATAGGTGGCAGCAAATCCAAGCATAATATTAAAAACAAATTAATATTTATCATTCATTAGTCGTACACCTACTATTTCCCTTAATAAAAGATTAAATATTAATTAACATAACCAAAAGGTATATGAAGGGTTATGGCTATTGAAGAGAAGCGGGTATATAAGAAGGATAACTCTGTAATGTCCCCTTTTGGGATATACATAATTGCCCAAAAGAATAACAAATTTTAAAATTCAGCTTATTTACAAGATATTCTCTCACTAAATTACACAATAGCAATTGAATTCAGGAGAATAATCAATTAATCATCAAACAAAATGATAATGAAGATTCCTAGTTTAAACATGCACACTCTAGCTTTAACCATATTAGGAACTTGAGGGGAAAGCACCATAGGATGCTGGGAGATTATTCTTCAAAATTAAGCCCAAGAGTGCCGAACAACCAACCAAGTCAATCCGAGCCCTTGGCCCACAAGCAACCAGCTCAATGGGCGTCCACTTAATTGAGGGGATCCGTGCTACTGCATCTCCCTATTGTGTTTCCTTGCCAGTATCTAATAAGATTGCTCTAGTAAAGTCTGATGAATGATTATTAGTTCCAACTCCTTGGTGGATTGTCAAGTTAATCAAATAAATAACTCGGTGATTCATATAATAGATTAAATAATAGACTTAATCATATTGCGTACCAATTATTCTGCTAAATACAAATGGCTTCTATTTTCTGAATACAATTTATATTTCAGAACTCTCTTATCTCATTGATCCCAATTCCTTATTTGTCTTTTGGCAAATCAGAACTGTCTTATATTTTAGATCAGAACTTATTCCAATTCATTCCATTGATCTTGATACTTTTATGGACACTTTCAACAAATGATTTTCCCTCCTATTTATATCTTTATGATGGGAGAGTCACTACCTTTCATTAAGTTCTCATTGCTCTTGCAACAGATATAACCCTTCATAATTAATCACTGCCTCATCTTGGTTTTAATTAGTAATTCAGACCTCTTGGTAATTGCTTCCCAATTAATCTTAATTAACTTCTTTGAGGAAATTGCTCATAGGCTGTATCAATGGACATCACACCTCTGCATTGGACGTCACACCTCTGTGGTTTACATCTATTATATTGGGAACTCTTAATTTTACATTAATATTTAATGATCTGAAACAATTAGAGAACATTTAAATTCTATATTGAATGACCCTTCATTCTTAACATCCACAATTTCTTCTTTGGCAACTTCTTCAACACTAATGCCACCAATGAAAGAATTCATTCCAAAACATTGATTGTTGAATGTAGATCATGCTACCATCTCTGACCTCACTATAAATCCTGTATCCTACATTTTTGCGACACCATTGCAATCACCTTTCCATCAGTCATACCCACGATCTCCATGTCCACAATGATGATCTTTAACTTAATGATGTTAATGTCCACAATATGATGTTTAACATAATGATGTTGATGTCCATAATGATCGCCACTAGGTAGGGAACCCAGATGGATGTCCGTGTTGCTTGTCACCAGGGCCAAGAGGGCTAAAGTTCCACCCTTGGGCATAGGATGGCTTCGAGTGGACCTACTGTGCTTCTTATCAAATGTATCAAAATGATGCTATAGAGATTATATGAATATCATGTGTTATGGACTAAAATGTGTGTGGGTGTGTGTGTGCATGTATATAGGTTTCTAATATTATGATTGTAGGTTTCAGATCCAGGATCACCGTAACCCTAATTTGTTGCAATTGTGATTGTAGGGCAAATTAGGAAGGGGACATCACACACACATATACAATGTGTGTTAAAATTAATCAAGAATAAATTATAACATTATGATCACATTTCCAAATATACTATGACATGTTATTCAGGTATACCAGTTATTTACTATTGTAGACGTTGAAGGAATGTTTTTAATTTTCTAATATCATTAAGTTTGTAGGGCAAAAATCATCCTTAACACCAGCACAAAACAATTTTTAACCAATATATTATTTTTCATGACAATCCATACAAAACTCTCGGCCACTTTCAAGACTGAGTGCCCTTCACAACCCACACAATAAACTATCATTGTGTCAACATTATTTCACAAGATAGTTAAAAGGTTCACTCATGCAACATAAATTGAATTGAGCAAGCAAATCGATATGCTCGATCTTGCAACTTTATTCTAAGTGAGAAAGCAAATTGAACATTTAATACCTATTATTTATGCAAACTAAGACGATTGATAGTACATGAGTTAGCTCCTCTGTCTAATCAAGATGGTTGCTTGATATCTAAAGATCAACATCTGTTTGTACAGAGATATAGGCTGACTGACTGGGTTTCAAAATAACAAAACAGTAAAACACTATATGCTTGAAATTGAATAGCACTATAAATGTATAATGAAAACGGTACTCTTGACTCATTCTAGCTTTCTAGGTTTGACAGGGATATCAATACATTTTCTTATTAAAAGAAGATGCAGAAACAACACAATTCTCAACCATTTCAATGGTTGAGAGCACTTCCCCCATCTTGTTATTCATAACAATCAATTGTGGAAACATATACACCTTTAATAGAATTCTTATCCCACAAAGATTAGTTGATATGGACGACCTTACAAGGACAGACCACTCCAAAACTCATAGGATAGAATGAATCATATACAACAGGATTTCTATCTACCCAAAATTAAGGAGATCAACACTTAAATGTTAATGCCTTTGCTTATGTAGAATGAAAGAGGCTGACTCTTATCGATTAACACCTCTGTTTTCAAGAAGTGAAAGAGGTCGACAATTATACCATAGTGCCTTTGTTATCACAGAATTGACAAGGCCGTAAGGTCTAACTGTTCATAATAGGGACTAGGCCAAGTTACTAAACATTGGTTTCTTAGTTTAAACTAATACAAGTAATGATAACTTAAGCCATTGATACTACAACTCTAAATTGTCAGGGTTTTGATAGCTCAATGTTTATGCATGTTAGAATCAATATGCTTTCAAAATAGAGTGCTAAGCCGAAAGGCTTTAGAATGGTATAATAACAGTTAAGAAGGTTTTGGAAGGACATAACTCACGAAACTTTTGATAAGCTTAAAGAGGTGAAGAGTTCATGTCCTTTTCTAGCTATCTTAGATTTCTAACAACCAATTGTTGTAGAATGCGATTCTTTAGGAGAGAAAATTGAAATTGTTTTGTAGAATGCGATTCTTTAGGAGAGAAAATTGAAATTGTTTTGTAGAATGCGATTCTTTAGGAGAGAAAATTGAAATTGTTTTAGTATAGAAGGAACCTCACATAACATTTAGAAGAACTAAATTGAAATTTTTAAAGAAATGATTGTCTATTTATGACAAAGAGATGTTGGCTATCATACATGCTTTGGCAAAGTTTTGACATTATTTGGTGTAATGATCTGATCCAATTTTCTTTGCCAAGTTTTTACCGGTTTTCACAATTTCATTGAATGTACATTTTGTTAAACAATTATTAAAGAGTTTCTGATTGCAATACTTTTGGTAAAAAATTCTGTGGTTTTTGAACAGGTTTTCCAATATAGTACATTTATATGCTTTAAAGCAATACATCAAACACTTATCATGTATTCCAAAGACTATCATGAACAAAATAAGAGGGATCACAACTTGCTGTTCTCAGAATCAGATACCCACTACCAATGCAATCGATTCCAAATTCCAATGCCCAACTACCAATGGATTTCTGAGACTTTTAAGGTAATCGTGCCACCTTCCAAACAACTCCAACTTGTCCCACGCCCCCTTTCAGCACTGCTCCCACACTCACGTCAGTCTTCTATTGGTATTTTCGACCAGCCCAGGAACATCCACATCCCATGATTTCCCTCTCTATTATATTAATTAAGTCCTTTAAGTAGTTTAATTAGCAACTTTCTATTCTGTATGCCAGTTTGTTAGTTTTAGTAACTTTTTTATTTTCTTAGTTCTGAATTGTTTCCTATCCCTTGCAATTTTCTATATAAGGAGTATTCCTTTCCTTTGTTTAATACAACATTCAATTATCATTTCATGGTATCAGAGTAGACGTCTATTTTTGGTAAATTTTCCAATAAAATTCATGGAAATTTCCAGAAGTTTTTTGCCTTTTTTAAAAAAAAATTGTTACATTTTTTTTTCGCAATTTTCTTGTTTAATAAAATTCGTGGTTTTATGGGGAAATCCTTTTCCAATTTTTTTTTGAATATTAAAAATTCGTGGATTCTTCTAGGATGTTTTCCCACTACTGTTATCTTTGCAACCCCCATGTTTGTTTTTCACAAAAGCGAGTTATTGAATTGCATCTGACTCTTTGCCTATGATCATGCCATTTTTGGAAGGTCATTTTTTGGAGATAGTGTGATTGAACCCTCAACAATTTTTTTCTTGCGACCTGTGTAGTAGAGTTTTTGGATGTCTTTCTTTTGCGACGTGAAGGTTTATCAGAGACTGCAATTTAGTCAATGCTACCCATGTTGGATCATGAGTATTTAGAAGGTTGCATAGGATTTTTTGAAGCTATCTCTGCCTTGCACAAAGGTTTTCACACAGTTTGCTGAAACGTAGCGTTGCGGAGAGGGTAGACCCAATTTGTGTTTATGTCCGCGTGCTCTGCGCGTCGTGGGATGACTTTTAAAAAAACCGAAAGTCTTTTTTTCTTGCGACTAGACAAGGTTGTGGATGCGAATGGTTTTTCCAAGTGTTGCAATTTTCTTTTTCATGGCAGTTATTTATTTTTTGGGTGCGGAAGGGTTTTTTTAATACCTTATGCGAGAGTTTTTTTTTTTTGCAATATTTTCATCAAAAATCATGGTCAGCCTTGGGTTTCAATGGCGACATGGGTTTTACATGTATTTTTTTTCTCAAAAATCGTGGTTTTTTTTATAAGTAGATTTTGCATAATTTTCTTTGTTGTGGGTTTGCTAATTTTTGATAATTTTTATGAACATTGTGGGCTTTTTATTGTTTTTTCCACAAACAAAGTTGACATTTTTTTCACAAAAAATGTGGCTTTCCATTTTTGACAAAATGGTTTGAAGATGTTTTTTTTATATAAAAATTGTGGTTTTTTGCAACTTGATTTGTGTTGCACCTAGGGTTTGTATAGCAAATAGTGTCCCTGCAAATATACGAGAGTTTTTTGCGTGATTCTTTTACACAATTGTGGTTGCTGCTGGTTTTTTGTAGTAGAAGGATTTTTAATATTTTTTTTTGTGAGATTTCAGCATCACATTTAGGGTTCGACGAGTTTTTCACAAAATCATGGTGTTGCTTTGCAAACAACTTTTGATGGTCTGAGAGTTTTTTGCTGATTTTCTTTCAACAAAAATCAAAGCTTTTTTGTGAAGGTGATTTTTATCTCATTTTCAACGTCTCCGAATAACGAGAGGGATGGCTTTGTTACCCAACATCAAGTGGAAGACACCCAACTTGTTCTTGTTCTTTGTCACATGGGGAAGTTTTGCAAAAAATGATTGGTTTGTGTAGAATTCCAACTAGGGAGGGTCTCACCAGTAGGCTCATGTCGCAGAGCATTCAAAAGAGGAGTTAACCTTCTATGAATTCATGGCCAAAAGACTGGGCATGGTAGTTAGTAGAATGACTATTAAGGGAGGGTACTAAAGTAATATTGTAATATATACCTTATAATGATCATTTAAGCCATTTAAGTAGTTTAATTAGTAACATACTATTTTCTATGTTAGTTTTAGTAACTTTTGTTTATGCTCATTCTTGATCGTTTCTGTTGTGAAAAGATCCTCTGTTATCTTCTATTTCAACAATATTCCTCTCCTTTGTTTAAAACAACATTCAATTATCATTTCTTATTATGGTGCCTCAATGTAGAAAGGAAGGTCAATGAACATATATAATTATAATGTCTTAAATCCGTCTCTAACATGCTTGGTAGATTATATTGAATGTCCAACAATATCTATTATTCACACCAACCAAAAAGCTTATGCCGAGCTACAATCACAAGCTATAATGTAATACAAAATGAAATCACCTAGGGAAGATCTGTCATTCATGGCCAACAATATAACCTTATTATGCCCACCACAATAGGAGTGTTGCGATTGGGAAACTAAGAGTCTCACATAATTTTCTTGCCTTCATCTTGATATTCAATTGAGATATTAAACCTTTCTCCAAAAGTTTTTTCGTTTGCATGCAAACTTCAATCGCTAAACAGTTGCGTGAAACTTGTGGTTCCACTTGCAAATTAGCTAGTATAGACGTCTCACCACCGAAATCAATTCTCTTAGGTTTTTTGTCCTAAGGTTTTATCTCCTTGAAAGCTTCCAATCTCATAAAGAAAATTTGATCCAACATATGCAAATGAGCTTCCAATTCACCTTTTATGATTTCCCTTAGAACTTTACCAAAGGTACTTTTAATTCTTGCCATATATTAATTTATTAAAGCACTTTATAAAGTATGTTATAATATTTGTCATTCAAATCACTTAAAGTAACATTTTTTAATTAATGAAATATAGCCAAAATTTTGAATATACTTTTTTAAAACATTAAATAGAAGCAAAACAAGGGTGTTGGCCCTTACAAAGACAGACCAAACATGTCATTTATAACAAGGTTTAGACCAAACAATTAACAACACACTAGCATAACTAGTAACCCACATCAAGACTGGGTAGGCAGCCCACCCACAACATGAAGAGGAGAATGAGAAATTCAAGAGTGAACTTTCCTACGCTAACAAACAATTGTTTAGGCAATACTATCACTAGGATCCCCACCACAAGGGGCAAGTGGGGAAGTCCTCTTTGTGAGGCTGTTAGCACAAGGGGCAAAGTGCTAACAAGGCTGCACATCAAGAGCCAATGGTTGGAGCAGAACATGAGCAATAGGCGGTGAAGGGTCCACGTCGCCACAAGGGGCTACACTAGCAACACGAGGTGGAGTAGGATCCATAGGTCTGAGGAGGCTAAATCAACAACACGGGCATCCTCCTAGGAGGAGTCATTAGCCCGTGAATAGTGATCAGAGGAAGAGTCATAAGCTGGGACAAAGAAATCATCACCATTAGCATCCTCCCACCAAGTGGTAGTGTCTTTACAACATATGAGAGAACAAGTTGTGGCCAAGTGACCAATAAAGAAGCACCGACGACATCGAAAGGGGAGACTCTTGTAATCCAACAATCGAGTCCATGGCCTATCCCCAACCATGAGAACCACATCACTAGTAAGAGGTATGGAGATTTTTAATGTCAATTAGTATGCGTGCAAAGGTAGAGAGATGCGTGGAGGCTATGGAATCATTTACCATTAAGAAATGGCCAATAGAGTTTGCGATGTCCTCAAAACATGAATTCTCCCAAAAATGAATGGGAAGATTGTGAAGCAACCCACATTGGAGGCACACTGAGTGTTTTAGTAAGATGGTTGAAGGATATTATCTAGGGTTTGGCCTAGAGAGAGTGAGTCTCTTAAGCCCACGACTTGCCCAATACTAGATCATGATCATCAAATGAAACAAAATAAGCAATGAAAAATCCCTAGCACAAGGGAAAAGCTCAATATTGCCAGAAACTAAGGATCACCAAGAATTCGTTACACAACGATGAAGTTTCGATAGAGAAGGCTAGAGACCTACAAATCTACAGACCAACCTGCAATATTGGTAGAAGTCCACATTATCAACTACATCATGGACACAAACGACAACAGGGGTGGTCTAAGCAAGAGCTTGAGATTTCCCTTTGGGAGGAAGAAGAACAATAGATTTGGCAACATGTGCAAAGATTTGCCCATCAACAACAAGCTTTGGAGGGGACCCCCTCCATGACATTAGAGAACTAAAAAAAAGTCTCCTAGAGGAGTGCCCAATGAGAAGGTCAACATATATCCTCGCACCACAAGTATCGCCAATGCGAAGCCTAGACACAGGGACAATATAAATTAATTAATTATTTTTTTCCCTACCAAAACCCAACGTTAGCCTATAAGAGGTAAATAGGCTAAAATGGTCACTTTCGACTACTCAGTGGAAGAGGACATTACATTTGGGTTGTGAAAAAAATGTAGTGAAGATAGATCATAAGAACTTGAAGTTCTTATTTCAAAATGAAGATTGTGGTCGAGGCTCCAACAACTTCCTCTACTCATGCACCAATGACTTCCTCTGTCCAAGCTATTGCCCTAAGCCCTACTAAGTCTCCCTTTCTTCTTGCGGTGTAGGTTGATGTGGTGATAGTCGTCCCTAGTGCTATGGTGCAAGTTGAAATTTCTGTTGTTGTCCCTAGTTTATAGATTGCTGGTTCAACTCTTGGCTTGGGGCTTTTTGGGTTGGGGGTTGTGGGTGCTACCCCATTTTTGGTTGGGGGTATTCCTAACAATGTTGGGGGTAAGGTTTATGTGCCTACTGGGAACCCCTCTTAGAGACTTGGTTCTAGGTTTACTGTTGTTGGTGGGCAGAGTTTTGTTCATGTTGCCATATCAGGGAGGTTGTTGTTCCTACCACTAATGATGGAAGGGTTTTTGCTGGAGTGATGTTCACTAGGCACCCTTCTTAGAGACTTGGTATTGGATTTGCTAAAACGATGAATGAGAAGATTCACCCAAAGCTTCCCTTTTCCATTGCTGGACGAAGCTTTGCTTAAGTAGCCAAATTGAGTGCTACTGCTGGTGCCATCGTTCCCTCGAAGGAGAAATCTCATCCCCTTGCTTGTGCCAAGGCATCCCTTGTGGTGGTGTAGCGTGAATGCAATGGATTTCTACCAACACTGTGTGTTAGTTTGTTGATTTGTTGGTTTCTGACCTTCTTTTATGGATCTTTATCGTTGGGTGACAAATTCTTGGAGATCCTTAGTCTCAGGTAACATTGAGCTTTTCCCTTGGACAAGGGATTTTTAATTGTTGTTTTCTCCTCTTTTGAACACTGAGATTTGGTGTTGAGCAAGGTATGGGTTTGGGGAACTCTCTCTCTCTCTCTCTCTCTCTCTCTCTCTCTCTCTCTCCAACCTTCTTTAATACTCTTACTGAAACACTTAGTGTGCATCAACTGTAGGTTCATCTCCCCAATCTCCCCATTCACTTCTTGGAGAACTCTTACTTGGAAGCCATTGGCAACTCTATTCGTCATTTCTTAAAGGTGGATGAGGCTACGAATGCTATGGGTTTCTCTACCTTCACTCACATTTTTATTGACATTGACATCTCCTTACCCTTTATGGGGGATGTGGTTCTCATGGTAAGGGATAGGCCATGGACTCACTCGCTAAGTTATGAGGGCCTCCCCTTTCGATGTCGATGATGCTTCTCTATCGATTATATGGTTGCAGATTGTTCTCTCTTGCGACGTAAAGGTGTTGCTACTTGGTGGAAGGACGCTAATGATGAACATTTGTTTGTCTTGGCTTTTGATTCTTCCTCTAACGATGCATCATAGGCTAATGATGATGAATGAAGCTCTTGTTGCAAATCTAGTTGATATTCCTATTGCAAATCTAACCTCTACAGTCTCTATGGATCCTACTCCTACTGTTACTGGTGTGGCCCCCTCTAGCTATATGGAACCTTCCTCATTTGTTGCTCTTGTTATGCTACAATCTTTGGCAGATGATGTACAACTTTCTTAGCACCCCGCCCCTTGTGTTGATAGTCTTTCAATTTGAGTTTCACCACATTCTCCTCTTTGTGGTGGGGATGCTAGTGATAATATTGCCTAGACAATTGTCCAACAAAATATGAAAAATAGTTCTTTTGCCTCTCATTCTTCTCTTGTGGGTGAGTTGTCTACCCACTCTAAAGGTGGGCTACTAGCTTTTCCATTAGTGGGTCGTTTATGGTCTTTCCTTGTAATAGTCAACACCTTTATTGTTAGCGTTGTTGATCTCTATTGACGCATATGGGTTATTGTGTAAGGGTCACACCCTTGTTTGCTACTAATTTTAATAAAAAACAATTAAAAACACTTACAAAATTTTGTGTTGTCATTAGTCTTTGTTTAGCTTTTTATGAAACTTTGCACTCCTAATTGCAACTTTTTAAAAGATGAATTGCCTTCAAAGCTGTTTAATTTTCTTTTAAATACGAAACATATTTTTTTGGATTGCACTATGAGCTACTATTTATACAAACTCAAACTTCACCCATTTTTTTGCCATGATTTAAACGGGAAAGAGCCTATTTCTGGTTTTGATAATTATAATAATGTGGTTGTTGCTTCTCTTAAATAAGTTAAGAACATTGTGAAATTGAGAGGTAATGCTATGTTTTTTTTAGCGCATCATCAAACAACTGTTGTTATATGGCTTTGTTCAGACTTTTTTCTTTAGGTGACCTCTCTTTTTTTGCAGTCTCACTTTTTGTGCAAAAAGAATGTGGATGCCATGGGCAAGTTTTAGCAAACCAAAGAACAAGTTATCCAATTTCAGAAAGGAACTTATCAAGTTATGAAATGATTTGTACCTTTTGCTTAATCATTCTTTAGCCGTATTGTACATTGTAGTCTTGGAAAAGAAAGGCCCCGACGGCAACAAGTGTTCCCCTCTCCCTGGCCGAGATTATGACTCAGGTTGCAGAGGCTAAAAAGCCCAAGAAGGCCTGAACCATCCATACCCTCCGGACCGGTCTAGGAGGAAATACAGTTGCAGTAGTTGCAACCCCTCCCCCAGATACAAATGCAGGGACGGTAAGGCCCGAAGACTATGCAATCACAGAGGTGCCTCTGGGGAGGATAGATAAGCAGAGTGAGTTGGACCTCCTAAGAGAGGCCACATGGGCAGTCGAGGCCCAGTACGATAAACAGGCGCAAAAGTTAAAGGAGGAAAGAGAGAAAAATGAAAATCTCCTCGGGCTTCTTTCGGAACTTACACAACCACTAGTCGAGATCTGTCCGGAAGACTCCACCTCCGGACCACCGCTTTCGCAGGGTGACATGGATGCTCTTAGGGCCAAGAAAAAGAAGGCACAAGCTGTAGATGGGTGGATCGCGGAGCAGATCAAGGTCGTAAGGCAATTCTTGGAAGCGACACTCCCAGACCTTTACCTGATCAATAATCTTTTGGGCCAGGTAAATAGCGTCGTCGTCCTATGGGAAAGGGACATAGAAAAGTATGAAGGGTGGAGGACCGAATTAATAAACTTCGGGTAGGAAGCCACCATAGAGGCAAGAATTTTGGGAGAAGAACCCTTCGTATTCGTCCAGGCCCAACACTCCAGACTTGGCCTCAAAATTGAGGTAAGCAAGCAATTGATTACGACCCTAAAAGAGAAGATCACGGTGGTCTGGTATCCTTTGGACCTATATAATGCATTCGTTGGAAGGGTTTCGCAAGTTGATCCCTTCACCACTGGGACTTGTGCCTCAGAGGATTATGTCCTCAGTAAGTTTGATGAGTTGATGGAGTCCCGGTATTAGTCTGTCGGGGACTTCGACGAAGGAAAAATGTCAAGAATATCTAAGATGATGCTCCGGGCTCATGACTCAGTAAAGATAGTCGAAGAATTCCGGGATGGGGTCAAAGATATTGAAGAGAAATTCAGAATCATCAATCGGTGGGATAGTGTCAAGGGCATAGATGGAGATGACATTGGCCAAATTTTGGAGGCATTCAAGAACAAGGGATAGTAAAGTTCTCTGGACTCCGAAGATTTTCACCAGCAGGGTTCATTTTTGAACATTCATTATTCTTTGAGCGTAAGCTCTCGAACTCCGGAATTCTAGATCCAAAAGTTTTGTATTCTTTTAATGACCCGTGTCCAAGTTCCCCGGAGCTGACCAGTCATTATCCAACAATTAATAAGGGGGTCAGAAGGTAGGTGATCCCGATAAGGCATGTCAGATAGAGGGATGGCTCTGACAGGTGATTTTCCCAAGGCGCCGCTCCAACATTAACTACCTAGTGCATCGAAGACAATGAGGCACATTTTGCATTAATGAGGCATGTAGCCTCGAACTCCGGGAAGATTGGATTTCTTCTATTCTTACTCTGACACTCTTCTCGATGCCGATTCTTCCATCCTCTCTTCTTGTCTTCTTCCTCTGTCTTGTCAGACCTATGCTCTTTTTGAGGTGATTGTATAGTGGCGCAGGTAGTACTGGCCACTAGATATTGTATTTTAATATTGAGTGTGCAATTAGATTAGGTTAGTTTTAGGGCAAACCATGTGTATAAATAATAGGTTTGACCTCATTTCAAGGGTCAGCAAAATTGATGATTTTACAGTCCAAGTAATAGCGAATAGCTCTTTTCATTTCTCAGTAGTTGCAGGAGCTCAATGCTCAACAATTCTTAATAGTAAATGCTCCCTTGGAGCCATTGATGTACACACCAGTGATGCTGGAACACTCTGTTAATGAAGAAGGAAGAACAATTTCTGGCAATGATGTTGTGATGTTGTGATCTCTGAGTTAGCAATACTCTTTTGTGCTGTATGTTTCTAATGTCCTTTGCTCTGATGTTTTGTTAGATTAGTAATCTCATTTCCCCTTGCTATTGAATATGTATGAACTGTTGGTTCTGTATGCATTCAGTATTTAGTGTAGTTCATTAAAGCATTGTTGATGTTGGAAATATGTTGCACGAACTCTTAACTTTGGCCTATCTTTTGTTGTTTATTTGGTTAACTAAGTGTGCTTGCAGGAAACCCCGACCTATCACCAAAATCCCCAGAGAAGACGAGTCAAAAACCAGCTATCCCCCCGAACAAAACAGTCACTTACCCAACTTAGCTCCCCGCATCGTCGAGACCCGACACTCAAGTGCTTGAAGGCCCGAAGAATTTATTCCTCGGACAACCTTTACAGGCGAATTTGGCCAGTACCCCGGTACCCGGTGACAACTTATCATCTGTTGATGAGACCGGTCACAAAGTCTCGTCAACACAATGGATTAGGGGCAACAAGTGGTATCCCAAACCTGAAAATGTGAATTTTGATGTTCTATGAGAGTAGTGACATGTTATCACGATGATATGTGATTCTTTTATGCATTTGATATGGTTTATTTTTGGGTAAACAACCTAGGTGCAGTAGGTGAGTGACTCTCAATGCGGGTCGGGGCCCTAAAGCTGCTAGCCAAGATAACCCATCGTTGAGTTGTTTAATCAAGTGATAACCTTAATTAATTAACCGAGAAAGGGGATACACATTAATCAAGATTGAGTGATGCCTCTCCCATGCCGGTAGTGCTTGTATAGGCTAGGGATGGGAGTGGAGAAGGTGCTTATTGTTTTGGCACAATCGAATAGTCTTGTCCTCATGTGAGGTGTTTCGTTCTGCATGTGCCTGCTTGGGTGTCGGAGCCCAGAGTGGCTAGCCAAGATAACCCAAGGGATGAGGGCTATTCGATGACACCCACCTAGTTGTAGCCTAGAGTCTTTACACTTTGGTTGCCTTTCCTCTGGTAGTCCTATTTTGGCTTGATGTTTGATTGATGTTTTCATGCATTGTTTCAGGAAGGGTTTTACCACCTTGTTTTATGTACTTCTTAGTTGTGTGTCCTTGTGTACGCCTTGGCTTCTACCTCCTAGCTCGGGGGAGTGGTCCTATGGGTTCCATGCGGTTGGGTGGTTAATCTTTTGTTATCGAGGTACTATTCATGTTACTTGGATGGATCTTGCTCATGTTCCTTTCAAATTTGCAACTTTGAGGATTTCATCTTGTACTTTGCATTTTGGTGGGATGTACTATTGTATATTCATTTATGTATCTATAATTGTCACGTGGTATTCACTGAAGGGGCAATACACTATCACGTGCATTCATATCGAGGGGTTTAAAATGGGCAATATATTGCCTAAATAGTGCAGAGGAGGGTTTTGGAGGGTGGGGGTGAGGGTGGCGGCGGTGGTGGTTCATATAGGAAAATAGGTGTGGGGGGTATTGTAGGGGTATTGGAGGGGGTGATAAAAGGGGAGTTTGGGGCAATGTTTGAAAATATGGAGATTCTTTACTTTTCCATGAACGTACGTGCTATGATTCAAGTTCACTAAGTGAAGCTTCCGTGGTAATTGTTAGATTTGAATGAAATATATTGTTAATTCAATGTGATCACTTAAAAGAGTTTTTGCCTATGAGGCGAATAGTACGAAAGGTTACTTCTGATTGCACTCCTAACAAGGAAATTAAGGATGACAAATAAAGTTATGTCCATTGGAATGTCATTGATTAAGAGGGAAATGAATATGTACTGAGGGATATAATGATGGTCTTAAATGCTTTATGTTATAGATGTTGAAGAAAGAAATATCTTAGGAACATCTTTGTCGGGACTTTAAAAAAAAACTAATGAATCATATGTTACTTATTGCATTTAGATAAGTACTTAGTTATGTTTGGGTTGTTGCTTTCTAGTAGTGACGGTATGGGATCGTAAGACGATTTATGTTAAGAAAGTTTATTATTGCAAATGTATATTTAGGAGATGCATTGTTACTTTCACTTTCAACTTGTGTACTTTGTGAATCAATAAGATAATAATGTCAAGTTAATAATGTATTTGTCTTTAGGGAGTTTGCAATTGTATTTCAAAAAAAATCATTATTGCATCATTCTTTAGAATAAAATAATGTTTCCTCTCGAGTTCCTTGGCAGGGTGTTACTTCTCCACTTACTACAAATTTTTTTCCCAAAAAGAATTAAGCATGTAATATATTAACTAAATATAAAATACATATGGAGACATAGAGGAGCAACCCAACATGTGAGGGGAGAGTAAAAACAAAACGATGGAGGCCACACCATGGGCAAGGATCCATCAAGCCTCAATACACACAAGAGAGATAGTACATGGAACCTGAGTACGAAGAAGGGTAGCATAACATGAAACTACAAAGTAGAAGAAAATGATAAAAGAGTGAAGATGAGCCCCCTCAAATTAAGGCTAAAGTTCATCTAGTTTAGTGACAGAGTGCAAGCCCAAAGAAGTAATCCCACTACACAAATTTATCCTTGGGAGTGAAGAACTCTTCATTATTGTAGTGAAAGATACTCGTGGATGCATAGTTATCATTTTCCACAGACAACTTGAAGATCTCCCAAGCCTCCGCCATCTTTTCCTCACAACCTTCCTTACTAAAGTCAAAAACACATCCAAGCATGCTAGAAATTATATTTGGATTGATATTTTCTATCCCTTGAGATACATTCTCCCAGTTATGGAAAACCACAATATAACTACCAACTTTCATCACCCAATCAAATCAACCTACATCTTGGAGAAGGGTAGAAAACAACAATTTATACACAATCCAATCTCTACTTAATATAATTAATATGTTCTTTTCATCTTGAGCTCATTTAAAGAGCTATGAAAAGGTCATTAAAATAAAGAGTTGTTCTTATTGAACCACCAATACTTTTGGACTCTTATACAAATTAGAAACGTGAGTTATATTAAGCTTTCAATGTACTTCAAAGGGCCCTTAAATTAATTTGTATTAGTTGATAGGTTCTCTACACTAAATTCTATTGATGTTGTTAAGTTTTTAGGATAGCTGCAAATGTAATAACACTCTATGTTGTATGTATTTTCCAAATGCAACAATCTCTCTTTCATTTATATTGGGAATGAGGATAGGAGAGACATGTCCCTTCATGGGACATGTCTATTCATTATTATTTATAAGAAAGGACATGCCTCTTCCCATTAATTATAATTTAATCAATCTTATAATGTTTCATCAATCAATTATTAATTAAAAATAATTTAATAATTTAATTTTAAATTTCATATGATTAATAATAATATAACATAGGGCACTAACGAGTGATCGACTCCATAAATATCAAATTTCACAACCTTTTAATTGCAGTATGTGTGATCTAGTGTATGAAGATGTAGATCACCTTTTTTTAACCTGTTAGTTTGCGCAACAATGTTGGAGGTTTGTACTTGGAAAATTGCACTACCTCACTCCCCTCCCTAATAAATTATGGGATTTATTTCAGTCTTGACCGGAATTATACACCAACTCCCTATTCTATGGCCTGTGGAAATGTATTCCGACACTGGTAGTATGGGCAATCTGGTGGGAACAAAACAAAAGAATATTAAAAAATGTATCTTCTAATATCCAAGCTGCATTTAAAGATTTGGAAAGATCAATTTTAGAGTTAATAAATGCTAGCTATTCAAGACTAAAATGCAACCTAGTCATGTCTAAATGGGACAGTGTCATTATCTGCGAATGGAAAGGAATTCAGGTCCCAATTGGATGGTATCATCAATCCACACCTCCAAAAGCTCATGACCAAACTTCAATTTGTTGGATGCCTCCTTTACAAGGGACCGTCAAAATTAATTTTGACGGGTCATCAAGAGGTAATCTGGGGAAATCAGGATTAGGAACTTACATTCGAGATCATCAAGGTAATGTACTGGCATTAAAGTCTTGTCCTCTTCCTCAAGGCACAAACAATATAGCAGAGGCTCATGCTCTTTTTGTCGGGCTCGTTTTAGAAAAAATGGGAGGCTTTCATTATATTCAAGTAGAGGGTGACTCGATGGTCATTATTAATGCCTGCATCAAATGGGAATCCCAAAACTGGAAACTCACATACATTCTTCAACAAATTTGGAAACTTTTGGATTCTTTTAAAGAAACATACATTTCTCATACGTTGTGGGAAGGTAATGCAATAGCTGATTATCTAGCCAATAGGGGATGTGACAGATTGAATATGACATCATTAATATTACAGGATTTCATTAATAGAGATACTAATTTACAAAATTTGATACTTAAAGATATGCAAGTTCACACAAATTCGAATTCACCAGAGTGACATTGACAGGGGAAACATATGGTCGTGCAAATGGTTGGCTCGATAGATGGAATTGAAGTTGTATATGCAGAATGTGTGTGAAATATATTGTCACCTATAACAAAATGACGTGCTTGCTACGTGGATCACATATTGGGGCACAGATGTGTTAGTCGACAGATGAACTAATCTGGCAAGTACAGATTACATCACACATTGGGATTCATAACTCAAACTAATAAGGATTTCGAGCTGCCACTGTATTCATTCTCCCTCCCGTATGCACACATGGCTTATGTTGCACAATGTTTACTGAATTCGCAAGCCTCAAAGCAGAGTAACATGTGTGACTTAATCAATTTGATGGCTAGTTGTGTAGTTGAATGATACAAAATAAGATTGTAAAGGATTTTGTATTAAATGCAATTTGTACTCGCCCAATTTCGGTGGTTTTAAAACCCATGTTTTCTCTCAAAGACCGCATTACAATGTTTTCTCTCAAAGACCACATTACAGTCTAAACCCTGGAAAGAATGGCATCGCCGGTGGAGATATGCACAGAATGTTTGCAATGTGGGTTGTATCACTATGACGTTGTGCCTAGGAATTTTATAATTCGGTTGCAACCCAACAGTTTGGAGGATGATTTGCCGCTGCAGATTGACAATGCGACATTGGAGACCATGTTCATATGCCATTCAGAGGTGATTCAGATGACAGTAAGGAATGTGGTAGGAGAAGAAAATCTTTCACCCCAGACAAAGCACTTCATATATCTGTCACATATTGTTAGCATATTCTTGTCCAATGCAATGGACCTACTCCAATTGATGCAGCTGTTGGAAATTATTGCCAATAAAGTGGTCAAGCCATTTTTCCTGCAAGACAATGCGTTGAAGAAAGCAATGCAAAATTATGATCTTTGGTGTGGTCTCGCGCTGGTTAGTGACCTATTCTCGCGTCAGCTATTACTGAACAACCATGAATACCTAGTGGTCTACGACAACATCAAACACTCTTTGGAGCGTCAGAACTTTCGACTGCTTGAGTATTCTCTTCACACCTCGGCCAGAAGATTGGGTCATGTGCTTATAGAGAAAATTAGGGTTTCAGTTTATGCCATCATGGACCTGCTAGAGTACCTGAACTTGCCACCAACTTTGAGCTACCCTTTCCGCACACAGATTTCTCCTGCTGGTGCATCGTTGACTCTGCAGATAACAGGAGCACCAGATTTAAATGATCACCGAGCAGAAGATGATGGGTGGCATCAACCTCAAACACAAAAAGAACTTGAGAACGACAGCTGGGGGGGAATCCGAGCACGATGGGTGGAACGCATGTGAACCGGATAGGGCTCAAATTCATGGTTGGAATACGGGTGCTTCTAGATGGTCTCCATGGTCACAACCAGATTTGGAGGTGCAGGGCCCCAGCAATATGGAAGAGTAAACGAAAGGGAGTAAAGCAATTTTGTCACATTTTTGTATAGTTGCAAATACATACATGTATTTACCCGACTTATGTAGTTTCTTGGGGGTAGTATTTGAGTCTTTTTAGTGTAAAATCTATCTCCCCTTATAGTTTTGAACATATTGTATCGGGCTCATGGTACCCATCGTATTGTATTGGACAAGGATATCGAGTTTTCTTACTGGCTCTTTCCCGATTGAGCCCTTGAACCAGTTTTTATTAATAATATTATAGTGGTTATCCCACTTTTTGCTTAAAATAATAATAATAATAATAATAATATAACATATATATATATTATATTATTATTAATCAACATATATTATATGTATTCTAATGATCATACGATTGAAGCTACAAACATTAACACTCCCTCTTAGCTAGGGAGGATGATCAAACAAAATGTGTAGTGGTGTCCTGTGTCAACACTTATGACCCTTACCATAGCTACACTAAACATGAACACTCCCTCTTCGTTAGGGAAGATAAAATTCATCAAAATATAATTCACAATAGATCCATTACTTTTAAGAGAGAAGATATCACCTCACTGTGATATCAAGAGATATGGTTTGACCAAGAATATCAAGTCTCATGATATTCACCATAGCTCAAAAAATATTTTAGATATCACCTCAATATGATATCCGAGATATGGTTTGACCTAGAATATCAAGTCTCATGATATTCGCCATAACTCAAAAGTATTTTAGATATCACCTCAATATGATATCAGAGATACGGTCTGACAAAGAATATCAAGTCTCACGATATTCACCATAACTCAAAAGTATTTTAGATATCACCTCAATATGATATCAGAGATATGGTCTGATCAAGAATATCAAGTCTCATGATATTCACCATAACTCAAAAGTATTTTAGATATCACCTCAATATGATATCAGAGATATAGAGATATGGTCTGACCAAGAATATCAAGTCTCATGATATTCACCATAACTCAAAAGTATTTTAGATATCACCCCAATATGATATCATAGATATGGTCTGACCAAGAATATCAAGTCTCGTGATATTCCCCATACCTCAAGAATATCTTATAGGTAATGTGCACTTATCGTAAGAACATTCACATCATCTATTATCATGTGTTGCAGCCATCACAAGATGTCTATCACAATAGAAGATGCCATCTATCATGATCTATTTCAGCCATCACAAGATGTCTATCACAATAGAAGATGCCATCACAATAGAAGTTGTCATCTATCATGATCTGTTTCAGCCATCACAAGATGTCTATCACAATAGAAGATCAAGTTATTGTAAGACCGTCACCTTTCAATAACTTTAACAAATACAAGTGATAATCATTTGGAAGTTGTCACTTCCTCATGATTTACACAGGGGTAGACCCATTAAAAAATATGGAGTCACACACATGTAATCCATCATGCCTCGACGCAGAGGGTGAAAACAAGGGATTTCACCTCGAACTTCTCTCATAGAGAAGAACTCATTGAACAGATGTCAATCTGTTGATCATCCAAGATTGCTTAAGATGAATTGTCAGACTCCCTCTGAGTCTGATATCAATGTTTTAGCTCCTCGTCCAAAGTTACCTCTAAAGAGTCAGACTCCCTCTGAATCTGATATCAATCTTCTTTTTCCTGCAAGAGCATCTCTAGAAAAGATCAAGACAAATAGCTCATATAGTACATATAGAAATACAAATGAGAAAAATACTATAATGAGTAGATAAATGTAATATTCAAAGATAATAAATACTTATCTGCGCATCAACATCCTTGAGACAAGTTGCTTCAATGAAGGTCCATATACATCAAATCATAAAACACCTTCTCATATTATTTGAGAGACATCTCCCCTTTGAATCATCTCCCCACACTAAGCATGGCTCAAATGGAAATGTAACATTGGTTATTATTCCCCCCCCCCCCACAATGTACAATTCCCACTTTTATATCGTTGAACAATTCTCATGTCTTCTTATTAAATGGATTGACTGCTCTAAGGGAGGTGACACTCTATAATTAATTCTTTCTTTCTAGAAAGAGACACACTTCCTTGAATACATTCTTCTTTGTTAATGCTTGACCATGATCATAACAAATTAATATATCTCTTTAATGAAAGTCGCTTTCAGGAAATTCACATAGACCTGTACACATTTTGTCATAACTTTTGAATCCAAGACTTTCTCTTTAATCGCTTCGGTGAGATTCTCTGAAATTAGTTTTTCACCAACATATTTGAAATTGAGAAAAATCCAACGGTGGATTTGTGAGATATAGTCATTTTACTGAGACTGTATTTTCTGAAACAATCACACATTCACATCAACAAACCGCTCTCTTACATTTGTAGTCTAGCTCTGATACCATGTTAAGTTTTAGGATAGCTACAAAAGTAATAACACTCTATATTGTATATATTTTCCAAATGCAACAATCTCTCTTTCATTTATATTGGGAATGAGGATAGGAGAGACATGTCCCTTCATGGGACATATCTATTAATTATTATTTATAAGAAAGATCTTGCCTCTTCCCATTAATTATAATTTAATCACTATTATAATGTTTCATCAATCAATTATTAATTAAGAATAATTTAACAATTAAATATTAAATATTAAATTTCATATGATTAATAAAAATATAACATATATATTATATTACTATTAATCAACATATATTATATGTATTCTAATGATCATACGATTGAAGCTACAAACATTAACTGATGTGTTCTTTTAATTTTAAATATATTTAAATGGTTAGCTTTTGGATCAAACCTTATTTATTTTAGTGAAATGAGTGTATGAATGGGTTCTCTACACTAAATGTTATTGATGTATTCTTTTAATTTTAAATGGTTAGCTTTTGGATCAAAGCTTATTTATTTGAGTGAAATGTTTGTATCAATGATCTTTATCACTCATTGTTTTCCTCTTCAAAGGTCAAAGATAAAGAGTTGTTCTTATTGAACCATCAATAATATTTTGGATGCTTATATTCATTCAAATCTCATTTGTAATATTTAATTATTTTTATTAGAAGTAAATCAATATAAAACATTGAAACAATACAAAAAATATTATAATTAAGCAACAAAATTGTGATGTTTCATTACTTAATAATGTAGTAGGATCTTTCTTTGCATTTTACTATTATTTTTTATAAAATGGAATTTTAATAAAATTGCTAATAAGAAGAGTTGAACAGTAACATCCTTGATGTTGCAAACTTGTTTATTTTCAACTTCTTAATAAAATTAAATTTCTAATATATTTTTGCTAATATGCCACCACTTTGAATATTTCTGAAATGAAAATCATCGATTACTTTTAAGATATATTAGCACAATAAACAAACTACAAATCAAACTTCAAATTTTGATCAAATGAACTAGTTTCTATAATTGGAAGCATATAAATCATCAACAAAATTCTTCTTTAGTTACATTTACATCTTATTTTGCTTTCATAAACAAGTAGCTGACATTTACATCTTATTTTTCTTACATAAACTAACTTCCACCGGGGGAACATTGGGCATGCCGGGGCCTGTGTTTGTGCTTGGGGGATTGTCTACCCTATGCTTCTTCCTTCTTAATAGCAATGGGGCCCCGACATCCATAATATCTGCAGACTGCGCCTCGGCCTCTGTCTGCCGGCTCATGAGTGCTGCTAATGAAGGGGATCCTGCCGGGCGGGCAGATCCCACTGGAGTGATTGGAAGACCACGGGCAAGCTGGGCGCTTAGTTTATGACTTATCTGTCGGGACGCCTCCAGCTGAACATGAACTTGCTCCAAAATAGGGAGCGGACCTTAGGGAGTTACTTGGGGCAGGGTGTATTTCTTTTCCTTCGCCTTGTCTTTGTTTGGTCCCACGGCTCTGGAGGTCGAAGTAGACCCCCGCAAGATTGGACCCTTACGGGTGCTTCTCTTGCATACTTTCTCAAAATACTATTGGCTGTTATTGATGATGTTGTGACTCACATCCTCAATTGTTAAATTCTCTGGGGTGTCCCAATCCACCGGAGGGAGGTCCAACTTATTGATCCCCTATTCTTTGTATGCTGGGTCCTCCAGATTCCCATCGTCTGAGAAATCTTTCAGGAAGTACCGAAGGCCGAGGGCCTTAATCAAACCTTTGGACATCCGCGAATGTTGCCGAGATCGGAGATCAAAATTATCCTGACAATCTGCCCAGAAGTCTTCAACATGAACTTTAGGCGGTGTGGATGCCCGGGGCAGTGCCTCTCTTATCTTGTCAACTGGATAAAAATTATTTCTAGTGAGGTGGAATTCCGCCAGTCCCACACCCTTTAGCTCATTATCGACTTCCTTAGCCGCTGTGAGACTGCAAGAATAATTCCCGCAAGTGATTTGGAACGGAATGGATGTAACCTTCTTCAAGGCAAAGAATGCGTGGAGTTTCAGGATTTGCTTGCAGAACTCCAAAAGAATAATCCTATCCCCGCAATGCTTGGGGAGTAGGTAGGGATTCCCGAAGAAGTTGGTTATCTGAATATAAGTATGCTGCTAAAATTGAACGAACTAATTATCGTATGTGCTTACCAAGGTCATCGCCTCCTGCGACAACCAGTACCTGGGATCTTGAGTGAGTGTCAAAATGTTATGGTAAATGAACGTGTCATTTACCCTGCAAAAATGGGGGAAAGCAGCTTCCCACTGGATCCAGGGATAATGTTCCCATGGGACAAGCTGGCCGGGCCTGTTCTCGAGAACACCCACTATCTGCAAACTCTGAAGAGTGGGTCTCTGTTGGGCCAGTGCCCATAATACATATGAAGTCATGTAGAACATCAAATTTCAGAGGACATTCTTCAGCTGGAAGTCTACATGATTGGTAATGATGGTTGCCCAGTCGAAGGTCTGACTGTAGGTGGTGATGCAGTAGAGGAAACAATACATCCATGCCAAAAAGTCCCTTGCATGGGGCTCTCCGAAGAGCCTGCACAAAAAGATGATTCCTGCTTGTATGCATTCTTTGGAGTCTCCGCGGGGAATCTCCAGCTTCATCTTCTTATAATCCCTTCACGGGGACTTTAGCCAGTGAGTATTGAGATGTTTCTAGGCGAGAGTGGGTATTTCTTCAAACTCCTTCGATGACACAGACTGGGAGATAAAAATGGCTCCCTTGAACTGGGGGATTCCCAGCCCCAAAGCAAAAGTGGCGGCATCCAAATTAACAATGGCCACCGGGTAGTGTAGTGGTAGAGGATCAACAAGCAAAACAACTTGGGTGGGAGTGTTGTAGTGCATTGCCATTTGAAGGATCAGTTCCAGTGCTTGCACATAGCAGGAGAAACATGTAGCTTTGATGATGCCGGAGCGGCCATGTTCTTTGCCATATCATCTCCGACAACCCTCTGTTGGTACATCATTCAGACAAGGCCCTGCAATTCATCCCATAGTTCGGGACCTGTATCTGTGATCTCCTCTAGCTTGGAGTCCACTTTGGCCCCCACAAGAACACCCTCCATCAGGTATTTGGAGGTTGATGGGAGCTTGGCCAACATCTTTTCTGCCTTTGTCTTTATGGTCGCCTGAGTGGAGGTAGTTGGAAGCTCCAGAATTCCAAGAGGAGTTGTTACTTCAGACATCTTGTGGGATAACCTGCAACCTACGAGACCGGAGAACTGTCAATACATATAATATGATAAAAATACAAAACAATTTTATGGACTCTAGGGAATTCATCGCCATCTCGCACCTTTTTAAAAATGTTAGTGTGCATCAAAATCCTGAAATATAACAATTAACAATGGTTAGATTCTGGTCGACGCCTGGAGGTCTCGGGGTATTAGTTTATGCGACAAAATGGGATGAAGACCCGGGGACTTCTCAGCACCCGGAGTTTGGAGAAACTAGCCGTTATCGAAGCGACCGGGCAGTGAGCCTTACTTGGCTGACATGGGTTGTCACGTGGTCACACAAAAGATGGCATAATGGCCCTTAATGGCGACAAGAGGGTTGACACAAGTGAAATGAATACCAGATGGGATGTTTTTGAATGCTCATTCATGGGGAAATTAATCCTGCCATTAATGACAAAGTGACAAAGGAGAGAGAAAACCACCATGGCTTGAATAGGCGAGGTGCCACGTTCGAGCCATGCGGACACCATGTGGGTGAGCTCCAAATTTGGGTTTTAACGTGCAGAGTGCGATGAGCTTGCCATGGGAAGGGTTACCAGGATAATGTACATACTGAAATATACAGGGGAAAGCTAGAATAGGACACAATTTATAGGGACTACGACACTTTACATAAAGACTCTGACACCTTTATATAGGAGCTTGCACGAACTTACATTATTTACACTATAATACACCATTTACGGGGCGAAGAACAACGCGGGAAAGGTGGACAACCTTCCTGCAGAGCCATCCCACCAACGGGAGGCGACAAAAAACTAGAAAGAAAGACAAAACGAAAAGGAAGGAAAAAACCGAAAGCAAAGAAACAAGCACAAGCAAAACAAAACAAAACCAGGAAGAGGAGAGCCGAAGGACCTACCTTAACACTAGAAAGCATGAGAGGAGGAGCATGAGAGGTGCTCTGCAACTGAGAAGCTTTCACAGACCAAAAACACACAACTGATAATCACTAATAAAGCACCGAGAGCAAATTGCACTTAATCGCTGTTTAATTGCCTTAATCGCTTTGGGATCACTCTAGATAATTTTCTCGCGGTAAATGTGAAAGTGATAGGTGAATCCTTATTTATACCGCTAGGGTAAAAACATGTTGCTTCCTTTCACAAACCCTGAGAAAGGAAAACCTCCAGACTCTGGGCCCGGGGATTCGATGCAACCGCACCCTCTAGCAAAAGAGGAAATGATGACAGAGAATCTCGGAGTCCGGAATCCGGCTGGAACACAGAAGACAAACACTCCAGGACCGGGCCCCGGAGCAAGGAAAACCAAAAGAGAACACAACACTGACCTTGTGGAGGCAATGGCCGAAGAAAACAAAAGAAAACAAAAAGGAAACCAAGGGAGAACAAAAGAGAAAAGGGGGACCCAACATTTTGCCTACAAAATGTAGGGACATGTATGCAGGGCATAACACACTGTACAACCTGAAACCTCAATTAGATACTTAGATGGATTCAAAACACATCAAATTGCATTAAAATGCAGCAAACATCATCATTCTTTATCAAACAGAGTACACAAAGATCAAAATCATCAAATATGAGGTCCTAAATGCTTGTGGTACCTTCTCAAAACCCTAAGACATCAATTTGACCTAATTTTGACCAAAACAAAGAAGTTTTTCACTTGCAGATTTAAGCTACAATTGAAAAATTAATTCAACGCACTTATAGGGTTAAATATACACACTTACAAAGAGGGTTCAATGCATTTGCAATTCTTTTAACGCACTTTGCTGATAAAAATTATAAACAAAAAAAACATTTGTAGATTGATATTACGAAAAAAACTAGGCAAGATCAGGGCACTAGTACCAAAGTTTGAGGAAGACCCATTTAAGATCTCCCAATTAACTTCCAGGAACCTCAATAGATAGACTCAAAAAATCAAATCAACCTGGGCAATTATCGTTGAATAGAAACATGCCCTTTGGAAAAGATGAAGAAATATGATCATAGAACAATTCAAAATCTTATAAATTCATTTCTAGAAAGCTTTTAAAAATTCACAAATGTAATATCATCTCAGGATACACATAACAACATAAGAGGAAATTCACTTTACAATCACATTAATCAAACTTTCAAAGAAATGTATCAAATATAGCATACACACATAGACAAACATATTCTTAAAATAAGTTCTCTTTTCAAGATTGGATCCTACCTGGAGTCCTGCGTAGATCCTCAATTTAAGGTGCCAAGGGAGATCCAATCCAACTGGAAATCCTTTCCAGAAGAAGATCAGGTTGACCACAAGGTCAAAAGCAATTCAAGCCAAACTCCTTACCAAGCATGATTCTCAAAAAATCACATAACAAAAATCAAACAAGAACATCCCATGAATCATAAATCAATGAAATAAATAATCAAACCATAAGACCACATGAATAAAAAGGACCACAAAGGAACTATCCACAACAATGCTCAAATGGGAGGGGTGAACGAGTTTAAGACATCCTAACAATATAACCAACCATGCAGGAGCCTCATCATTCTTTGATCAAAAAAATGGCAAGGGAAGACTCAGGCGGGGCCTTGGCACTATCTCTAGTTAAAAAAAAATTGAGAATTTCAAGGGTACACTCAAACCTATGGAGCCAAGTGAAGTCGATGCCTGGTTCCAACGAGCCTGCATCACAGAGAAACTGTACATGTGCATATAAATATAAATAAAACAATGAAGACAATGACAAAGATAGAGACATCGTGTGGATCTCACCAGGTGTGTAACTACGACTTCGTCCCGAGTCATACAAGCAAATCATAGACATTAACAAACACATATATAATCATCTAGAACATTTTGAGTAAGGTAAACATAGTAAGGGTTAGAATATATCATATGTGAAATCCATGAATACGTAAATATTGATCATAATCATCATATGCTCATGGGCTAGTCCAATAATCATAAACCTTAATCATTAAGGAGATCTTGCAATCATATTCTTGAACAAGTAACGATGATAGCGATAATATTCATATATATAAATTAGAACATGAATATCGAAGTACCGTAATCAACCCTAAGGTCGTTTGTCATTATAACTATTTTATCCAAAAGTAATCATAGTCATAGAGTAGAGAACACAAATATTAATCACATAGATCTCTCATGTAGCCACATAACATCAACCACATGTACGAAGATCCTAAAATATCATGAATAAGTAGAGATGAATACATACAAAGGAAGTAACTACAATCAATATACATGATAGCATAGATATGTTTATCATCGTCAAATACTAGATTGCAATTCAACTAATAAAATGGATTAGACAATTATCTCAATATAAACACCTAATGTAGAATCATATTTACATCATCAACAAAAGAAACATAAAGGATCCTACAACATTCCCTATCCTCCAACAAACAACATCAAATACATGTTAGGGTTAG
Organism: Thuja plicata; assembly: GCA_018584345.1. Taxonomy (NCBI): domain Eukaryota; kingdom Viridiplantae; phylum Streptophyta; class Pinopsida; order Cupressales; family Cupressaceae; genus Thuja; species Thuja plicata. The sequence continues at coordinate 235,174 of MU227452.1, read as the reverse complement.
AGGGGTATTACATCCTCCCCCCTTAGATTTGACTTACTCATGGAAGTCAAAAAATACTAAACTAAGCATCATACATGAATAATAAACATTTGTCTTAAAAAACTACAAACATTCCTATTCTAGAACATAAATATCTACTCGCACAAGTAGTTAAAGTTATCAAACACTCTTTGTAAATTCTTGTAAGTCCCATCTTATTACAACTTAGTATAGTTTTAATTTTGTTCAATCATAGAAAAATTCTTAAAAGGCTACTATAATACAAGAAAAAATTGTATAATTCTTATTCTTCATGCAAGCAAGCAAGTCAACAATACTCCTAAACCAAATTACTTTACCAAATCACTATTATTTTTCATTTTGATCCAACTAGTAACCCATAAGTACTTCAAATTTATTCAATTTCACTAGAGTCTAACATTATTGCATAATCCTATAAATGTGATTAACAAGTTGAAATGCTTACTTTCCTTAACATATCAAAATTCCCATCTATTGCAACTTATATAAAAGACACGAATTCGTGATAAAGTCCTCCTACCTAACAAACTATAGAAAACAAAACTCACCAAAAGCATGACAATATTAATATTACTATTCTATCTAAACTATACAACAATAACACAAGCCTTCTATACACACATTAATACAACATGTCAAATCACCTTACAAGAATCACACACCACATGGCTCATTAGTGATTACAATTATATTCACCTATTTTAATATTTCAAGGTATATCATGTAGATCTCTACCATGAATATGGGTCCTAAAATTCATGCTCTTTAATCCAATCTTAACAATACAAGGCCAATACAAAAAGGTACAAAATATTTGCATGGGGATCACTGCTTTTACAAGGGAAATACATTAACACCTAAAACATCACTATTACACATTTATTACTTTTGCAATCATGAAACTAAAACCTTATAGATACTCAAATTTTCTTTCAATTACCATTTAGATTAGTACACAGTTCTATAACTAATCTTTCAATAACCACAAATAAAATCTCTTTCATGAAGAAAGGGTCATTTCTTATCATTAAATTGTTTATCCTAAACATAGGAGAATATCCAATAACATAATACACATATAGGACATAAATAATTACTTCTTTACAAGAATATAATTTGTAACATATTTTATAAATCTACTATGATAGATATTAATATTTTGAACATAAGATAATATCCATACTCATAAAGGAAATCTAGTAGTCAGTAATTCATTTTGCTACCAACCATCAAGTTAGAATACTCTAAGTCACATTTGAGAAATTTATCATTAAAAATATACTTAATTACAACTAGTCAAGGGGTATCAATATTTTTGGATAGTAATATGAAAAGTTCAATCTAAACTTGTTGTATTCAAGTAGTCATAGATCCCATTAGGAGGAGGAGAAACAAATGAGTCCTACTGCTACTCTTATTTCAAACAAGATACATCCAACCTTAGCAAGGCAAGGAAATTTTCTTTTATAGAGTTAGTGAAGTAGTCATAATTTTATACAATACATTAACTTTCATTATTCAATTTTTTTTATATTCCTAATATTTTCTATTTAATCAATTCAATTGACACATTATTCTACTCATGCAATCTATTTATGATAAAAAATTGGGGACATAAGTCTTTTACCCAAGGGTTTCCTCTAATTAAGCACACGTGCATTTTACTAAAGATATTAATGACACATTGTTTCTCCTAAACAATTTAGTCCTTTAAAAAATTATTCCTTGAGAGAGAGAGAGAGAGAGAGAGAGAGAGAGAGAGAGAGAGAGAGAGAGAGGTTTGTTTTGCAACGATAATTTGTTCTTTTCTTTTCATTTTCCTACATCAAGAATGTAGAGGAGAGGGAGAAGAGAAAGAGATATTTCAAACACTTGACACCAACCATATCCATTGTATAAAATCACATTATTACATACATATATCCTATATAAATGACTTTATTACTTTTTTCATTTCTAATTTCTCATTTTGCAATGGCATGAAAGTTTGTTATATCTCCATACATTTTAACACACCACGATTTATTTTGTCAATTAATTTCATCCATTTGTTAAGAGATAAGAGAAAAGAAAGAGACAATCAATTTCTAATTTTTACCCAAGACATGATACAATATTTTCAACTCTTATATAAGTACGAAACCACAAACATATTGATAGGAATAACAGTCCACAAGCACAACTAAGAGGGGGGTGAATCAGTTGTGATAAAAAATATTAAACTTTAAACTTTAAAAACTAAAACTACAATGCAAATGATAACATAGTAATTGCCAACACTAACACAATACTTGTTGTTGAGGAAACCATGTTAAAGGTAAACCCCGATGGGAATTAGCAGATGTACTGAGAGTATAATATCCATGTTAAAAGATTTTGCCCTGTTAGGAGCTTATTACAACATTACAGTACATAGTCCATGTTAAAGGACAAACCCTATTAGGAGTCAAGAGTAATAGTGGGCTCACTACCTAGGCACACTTCCCAAAGAAGGTTAAATCCACCCTCAAGGATTAACAATTCAAACAAGTGTATATAGAGAATATACAATCTAGTGAATTGTCTGATAACAACTATCTTTTCTTTGTCAGTTCCAGTGAAGTATTATAATCACCAAATTTGCTCTACATCCATCAGTCAATCAAGCGTCACAACTTCTACACTTCTCTATCCTTTCAAATATATTCTCATCATACATTTATCTTTTCAAAACAAAAGATATCACATATATACCCTATTACAATAATTGATTAGGTCGGCCAATTAAGTTTTCCCAATATACAAATAATTATTTAACCCCTTGATAAGATACAAAAGGTACCTAAAACAAGTAAACATTAATTACAATACATCAGATATACTCCAATATCCACAATCCATGCTCACAATCCATAATACATGCTACATCTCTGAAGTCGACCACCGAATAGGTCTCCTCCAGAATACACGCCATAGCTGACGTCACCAATATGTTCATGAAAATTGATCAACAACAAACATTCTTGAATATGTCTTCTGTCATTCCTTAAGCTCACATCACCTCACACATCTTCACCTATAAGATATACCCAAAACATAGAGACCTGCTCTGTCAAGCATCACTGTCACAGTCTAGAAACCAGTCTTCACTAAAACATCTATAACATCACTAATATGCAATATTAAGCCAAGTGACCTTAGGAATAAGGTCATCACACATCCTTCTTCATATCCTTATCTTCGATCATTCTGATTCATTCGTACAGTATTTGTACACTTATGTATGTCATCATACAATAGTAATAACCAGTTTGTTTACTCCACAGAAACATATGTTGACATCAGTGACAAAACATGAATATCAACAACATCAATAGTACCTGAATTTGATATCATCCAGGAATCTCCCCCTTTGGCATTGATGACAACATATGGGAAAATCCATCAACCCAACAAGTACTCTCTCTCAATACAATCTTCTCAATATCCTCAACACAAATCTCCCCAAAATAGTAGGGATTTTCACATAGAATCTATCCCCCTTTGGCAACAATGGAAAAGGGTGCCACAAATCTTTTGCAATCTTCTTTAAGGTGTATCTTTTTTAAATATTCATGTCCAATAAACAGGTGCAAAAATTACACAAATGTGCTCCATAGTGTTCCTACGATTACTCCCCCTGAGGAGTAGATCCATAGATCAAGTCCAGGAAATGATATAGCTCTGAAAGCCACTGGACTGATGTGTGCCAACATCAATAAATTACCACTGGGAGGGGCTCTCACCCCAAGCATGCTTATGAGATATTCAAAAGCATCTTTTGGAAAAGGTTTTGTAAATATATATGCTATCTGTTCCTTTGTGGTAATATACTCCAGTCTAATATCTTTCCCTACTACCTTCTCCCTCAAGAAATGATAATTAATAGAAATATGTTTAGTCTTTTAATGCATTATAGGATTCTTCGACACATTCACTGTGCTAGTGTTATCACAATGGATAACCACTTGCTCATCAAAAATTACTCCAATGTCCTTCAACATTTGTTTCATCCAAACAACTTGTGTACAATTTATAGCAGGGAAAACATACTCTGACTCAACAATAAACTGAGAAATATAGTCCCGCTTCTTACTTAACCAAGAAACCATCCTTTTCCCAAGGAAAAATTCTCCAGTAGTTGTACTCTTTCTATCATCCACATTACCTGCCCAATCAACATCAGTGTAAGCCTGTAAAATAAATTCATTTGATTTTTTATACCACAATCCATATTTTATTGTTCCTTTCAAGTATGTGAAAATTATTTTAATAATAGCAAGGTGTGTCTCTTTAGGATATGCTTGATATCTTGCCACAATTCCAACTGCGTTGGAAATATTTGGTCTGGTGTGAGTTAGATATTTTATACCACCAATCATCAATTTGTACTTTGTCTGAAAAACACTTTGAGTCTCATCATTACTAGTTAGTTTGTAACCAGTCACCATGGGTGTCCCAATAGGTTTACAATCTTACATTCCAAACTTCTTCAACATTTCCTTAAGATACTTGGTCTGAGATATAAAAATTCCATTCTTACTCTGATTAATTTACAAACCAAGAAAAAATTTCATCTCACCAATCATTGACATTTCAAATTCATTTTCCAATTCTTTAGAGAAATTCTTACTCATTTTATCATTGCCTCCAAAAATGATATCATCAAAAAAAACTTCTATGATTAATATTCCATCTTCATCAGGTCTTAAATATAAATTACTATCTGCATTACCTTTTCTGAAACCAAGACAAAGTAGATACTTGTCTAGTCTTGCATACCATGCTCTCGGTGCTTGTTTCAGTCCATACAATGCTTTCTTCAACTTACAAACCATGTCTTCATCTTTTTTCAAAGGAAAACCATCAGGTTTCTATATGTATACTTCTTCCAAATATACATTCAAGAATGTTGATTTCACATCCATCTAATATACTTTCAAGTCTTTATGTGCAACATAAGCAAGAAATAATCTCATAGCTTCTATCCTAGCAACAAGAGAAATTTTTTCTTCAAATTCTATGCCTTCTTGTTGCGAGTAGCCTTTACAAACCAGTCTAGCTTTATTTCTTACCACTATTCCTTCCTCATCAATTTTGTTTATGAAAACCCATTTAGTTCCTATCACATTTTTGTTCTTAGGTCTTGGAACCAATTCTCAAGTATTGTTTTTCTTTATCTGTTCAAGTTCTTCTTGCATAGCTTTAGTCCAAGATTCATCTCTACATGCTTCATCAATAGTTTTTGGTTCAACTTGAGAAATCAAACAAATTTCATCTCTTACTTTAGATCTAGTCATCATTCCTTTATTTGCACTACCAATGATTTGATCTTCAAGATGGTTCTTATTAACATACCTCAGAGTCTTAGAAGTCTCAGTAATCTCAATTAATTCATCTTCAATCTCATTATCAACCATCAAAGGTTCTTCAGGTTTAACAGTGACCTCTTTTATCTCTGCAATCTAACCACATTCATACATTCTTTCCTGAATCTGAAACTTTTCATCTATGCTCACATTAGCGCTTTCAATCATCTTCCTCAATCTCAGATTGAAACATTTATATGCTTTTCACTTGGTAGAATAACCAAGGAAAATACCTTCATCACTTCTACCATCAAACTTCCCTATCTAATCATCTCTCTTGATATAACATTTACTTCCAAATATTCTGAAATATTTTACAATAGGTGTATGATCAAACCATAGTTAATAATGAGTCTTACTTGTACCTTCTCCAAGGTGTACACAACAGTACCAACAACTTCTCTCCAATGAACATGTGATACATTTCCTTCCAGCAACATAGTTCTGACAACATCTAATATTGTTCTTTTTCTTCGCTTTGCTATCTCATTATGTTGTGGTGTCCTAGGTGCAGATGTCTGTCTGAATATTCCATGCTCTTCATAGTAGGTATTAAATAAGTCTGAAGTAAACTCACTTCCTCTTTCTGATCTCAAACATTTTATCTTCAAAATAGATTCATTCTCAACTTTTTCTTTGAATAAATTGAATTTGTCAAATGCCTCAGATTTCTCTCTCAAATATGTAACCCACATCATTCTAGAAAAGTCATCAACAAAAATTATAAAGTACCTTTCACCATAATAAGATCTTGCTCTTGTAGGACCACACAGATCTGTATGTATCAGATCCAACTTCTATTTTTCTGAATAAGATTTGCTTTTAAAACTGCTTCTAGTCTGCTTCCCCATAACACAATCTCTACACATAGTGTTAGATGGTTTCACAATCTTAGGTAGATTTATTACAACATTTTTTATACTTGCCTTCACAATGTTATCAAAGTTAACATGAAAAAATCTTCTATGCCATAACCAACTGTCATCAACCTTCGCAATAAAACAAGAAACTTCAAATGTATTCAATTCAAATACATTACCTCTAGATTAAGTAACAGATGCAATCAATTCTCCTAATTTACTTCTGATAAAACATTTCCCATCAATGAATTTCAATTGATAACCTCTGTCCATTAGCTCCCAACACTCAACAAAGTATGCTTAAGTCCATCAACAAGCAACACATTGTCAATATTAGTCTTTCCATCTAGAGAAATAGATCCAATTCCAATGATAAGCTTAGGAGTATTGTCACCACATCTAAAAACACCACCATCATATCTTTTCATACTCACAAAATTATTTTTCTCTCTAGTCATATAATGCAAACAACCACTATCTATAACCCATTCAGATTTCTTTTCAACATGAGATACTAAGGTTTTTTCTTCATGTATAGGTTCATCATCCTTAATAGAAATAAATCCAATTTTATCATAATCAATATCATCATCAAATACAACTTCACTAGCATAATAACATTCCTTGTCTTTTGAATACTTTGATTTGTAAAACTTAGGTTTGTGTTTTGGAACCCTTGTAGGACATTGAGATGCAAAATGACCAATCTTGTTACGTGAAAAACATTTCAAAGGTAACCTGCCTTCAAATTTACCCTTACCTCTCTTTTCTCTTCTAGCGATCAGGGATACCACTTCATCTAGCTTTATTTCTTCCTCAAGTATCTATTCCCATTCATCAGCATAGTCTCCAAGTTCTTCTCTCAATTCATTATTGATGGTGCTCACAATTCCAGATAAGGTTGTTTTGTTTCTATGTACAGTCGCCTTGAATGCTGAATCAAATTTAGGTAAATAATCCCCCAGTTTTGTGGCCTCAAAAGTAGTTAGCTTTCCAATAAAAATCTCTCTAGTGAAGTTTAGTGTCAAAGGTATAATCTCCTCTATATCTTGTACTTTAGTTTTGTATACAGGTGTCAAAGATATGAGTATCTTCGCAATTACTTATTCCTCACTGTAAGTACCCCCAAAGTTTCTGATGCTAGTAACCACTTCATTAATTCTCTATGCATATTCCCTAATGATCTTATTGTCTCTCATCTTCATTGATTCCATCTTTGTCTTCCAATTTTGTAGTTGTGCCTGTTTAGTAAACTTATCTCCTATATACAGTGCTTCCAATCTTGTCCAAATCTCATGTGCAGAATCCAAGTCTTTTACTTCTATGAATTCCCCTTCAGAAAGTGTACTGATCAATAATTCCCTTGCAACCATATTACATGAAAATAGCTTCTTATCATCTTCAGTAGCCTTCTCCAATTCATCCTCAGTCGCTATCTTTTCTTTTCTTTTCATGATCATCCAGTAGTCGATTCCCAAACATAGCAAATGTGTTCTCATCTTGTTCTTCCATCTGTCAAAGTTTTTCAAGATCAAATTTTGGACTATTCTTCCTATAGTAAGTCATCTTCAGGATCACATTAAGTTGTTAAGATTTCTCTCTAAGGACCATTATCTAGGATACCAATTGTTAGGAATAACAGTTCACAAGCACAACCAAGAGGGAGGGGGGGGGGGGGGGGTGAATCAGTTATGATACAAAATATTAAAATTTAAATCTTAAAAACTAAAAATGTAATGTAAATGATAACATAATAATTGCCAACACAATAATACAATACTTGTTGTCGAGGAAACCATGTTAAAGGTAAAACCCTGGTGGGAATTAGCACCCACAAATGATGTACTAAGAGTATAGTCTTCATGTTAAAAGATTTTCCCTGTTAGGAGCTTATTACAACATTACAGTACATAGTCCCTGTTAAAGGACAAACCCTATTAGGATTCAAGAGTAACAGTGGGCTCACTGCCTAGGCACATTTCCTAAAGAAGGTTAAAGCCACCCTCAAGGATTAACAATCCGAACAAGTGCATATAGAGAATATACAATCCAGTGAACTATCTGATAGCGACTGTATTTTCTTGGTCAGTTCCAATGAAGTATTATAATCACCAACTCTGCTCTACATCCAACAGTCAATCAAGCCTCACAGCTTCCACACTTCTTTTTCCTTTAAAATATCTTCTCATCATACATTCATCTTTTCAAAATAAAAGATCTCACATATATACCCTATTGCAATAATTGATTAGGTCGGCCAGTTAAGCTTTCCCAATATACAAATAATTATTTAACCACTTGCTAAGATATACAAGGTACCTAAAAAAAGTAAACAACAATTACAATACATTAGATATACTCCAAGATCTGCAATCCACGCTCATAATCCATAATACACGCTACATCTCTGAAGTCGACCACCGAATAGGTCTCCTCTAGAATACATGCCACAACTGACGTCACCAACATGTTCATGACAATCGATCAATATTGAACATTCCTTAATATGTCTTCTATCATTCCTTAATCTTGCATCACCTAAAACATCTTCGCATGTAAGATATACCCAAAACATAGAGAGTTGCTCTGTCAAGCATCACTGTCACAGTCCATAAACCAGTTTTCACTAAAACATCTGTAACATCACCAATATGAAATATTAAGCCAAGCAACCTTAGGAATAAGGTCATCACACATCCTTCTTCATATCCTTATCTTTGATCATTCTGATTCATCCATACAGTGTCCGTACACTTATGTATGTCATCATATAATAGTAATAACTAGTCTGTTCACTCCACAAAAACACATGTTGACATCAGTGACAAAACATGAATATCAAAGACATCAGTAGTAGCCAAATCTAATATCTTCCAACACATACTTCATTAACCATGAGAACAAAGTATTATCATTTCAGCCCTACAAGAATATAAAAGTGAGTGGTACCTCAATCACATCTTACTTAAGGTTAGAAAAATATAAACACTTCAGTCCTTTCTATTTGAGTTAAATTACCTATTAAATCTTTCCCTCTTATAATCACTAGGCATATTATTGACAGTTACTTCATGGACCACATAAAAGCATATTAACTAGTGTAAACAATCAGGCATAACAAAATATGAAGTCAACTTATCATTTATTGGAGAACAGAGAGCATAACAATACAAACCAGTAAAAATATTATGGCATTCAAATTATGAGCACTTCCAAGAATAGGATTTAACAACAAAAGAGTCATGAGGTAATTTTTTTCAATTACCAACAATTAACGAGAAAACAAGATTATCCAAAAACTTTGAGTTTTCAAGAACTGATTACTTCTGCAAAAAAGAATATGGAAAAAAGGTTTAAAGGATGAATTTCATACCTACTAACATGTTACCATCAAGGAGAAAATGAAACACTTCATCAACACAGACAAACATTCATTCACACACAATATTGTTTCCAGAATGTAAGAGACAATATCAAAACCTTTAAAATATAAGGATAACTCAACCATTGCAGAACATGTATACTCTTGCAATTAAAAAATAATAATGTAGCATAGATACAGAGAAAACATAGTTTCATATCTATGATTCAAGTTCACTAAAAATGTTAGCATCAAAAGGAAACAATGCAAAACACTAACTTATATGCATGGGTGAGCTATGAGTCCCTGAGTTCCTAGTGTGGCAACCTAGGACTCCAATACCAGAGGTAACACCCTGCTAGGGAACCTGAGAGGAAACACTATTCTAACCTAAAGAATGATGCAATAAATTTATTTTTAAAATACAAATTCAAACTCCCTAAATAAAAATACATTATTAACTTGATATTATTATCTTATTCATTCACAAAGTACACAAGTTGAAATTGAAAGTAACAATGCAACTCCTAAATATACATTTGCAATAATAAAATTTCTTAACATAAATCTTCTTAGGATCCCCTAACGTTGCTACTAGAAAGAAACAACTCAAACATAACTAACTACTTATCTAAATGCAATAAGTAACATATCATTCATTAGTTTCATTTTAAATTCCTGATAGAGATGTTCATAAGATATTTCCTTCTTCAACATCTATAACATTAAGCATTTAATACCATCACTATATCCCTCACTACATATTCATTTCCCTTTTAATCAATGACATTATTCCAATGGAAATAAATTTATGTGTCATCCTTAATTTCCTTGTTAGGAGTACAATCAGAAGTAACCTTCATACTATTATCCTCATAGACAAAAAATATTTTATGTGATCAAGTTGAATTAACTGTATATTTCATTCAAACCTAAGAATGACATGATTTTTTATCAACATCATATCCTACTCCATAATAGATAATCAGGTTTATGTCAAATTACATGCATATTAATATTCTTCTAAGATTTCCTTTGAAGCATATTCTAGATCACATCCTAAATCCATTCCATTAAACATGTGTTCCTATTACTTAACCATTTCAATTTACATTCTATGCATTAGTAACTCATTATTCCTATACTTCATCCATAGTCAAAACCAACTAATAATATTGTTAATTTAATTATACTAAGGTCTTGATCACAAAGGCATACATAAAACATCAACATAGGTTCCTTAGTACAAGACTATTACATGATTTTTTTTTCCATAATATTCATCTTACTAATTGGATTAATGAATTAACCATTAATTTAGGTTCACTGTTACATGATAAAATACTAAGTTATCCTTCATAGATCATCTACATTTAAATCTTTAAGGTAAGAGGTCTTAGACTAATTCTATTTTCTTCCTAATCGTAAATCAACAATACACATTCTTTTACTAGATTCATTTGCTTTACTTATATTTTCTACCAACTAGTAGAATATAAATAATAGCTCAAATTTTACAAGTATAAGCCATTTCCTTTATTTAACATTCACATGACAAAATCTGAATTCCAACATGCCCAATTTCGGTTTCCTTCACCTAGATCTACCCCCTACATTTATTTCAAATGGAATGCATCAATGTAACATCAATATGCAAGGATTACATATTTATACCATGATTACAGAAAACTCCTTGGAGTATTGGTGTGTCCATATATGAAGAAACCTCAAAGAGATCAGTCCAACCAAGAAATAATAGATCAGAGGTTCACATCTTCTTATATTCATGAAAGTCCAATACAATCGGCTAACAACATGCAAGCTTACATTCCAGGCTTTCAGGCCTGATAAAAAAATGATTTATGAATTACTTTACAATTCTAACATTCAAGAGTTTATCTATCTAAGAACTACTCAACTAGAGATCAATTACATCAATTTATAAACGTTTATGACACAAACAAGTCGGCCAAGATCGATCACATTCTCCAAGGTAGGAAAATGTAATACCAAATATAGGTCAGGACCCAAATCATAAGGATCTCCCTCAAATAAATGAAACATGACATGTGATCCTAAATATGTGTCGTCCATAATGCCACAAACATAGAATGACACGCCAAGAAGGTTCAAAATCCAAGGAAAAGGTTTGTGAGATCAGAAAACTCCATCAGGTCATGAAACATGAAGAACACATAGGTCTACGCCAAAATCAAATAAATCTCCATCTAGAAGAAACAGATCAAGGTGCAAACCCATATGATGAGACAATACAATGTGGAGAACATGCCATAAGGTACACAACCAAAGATAATCCAAATCAAAGGAACACCACTAAAAACACGGGGACTGACAAACATGAACAACTGAAAAACATAAATATTTTTTGGTTGATGCAAGATTTCCAAAGAACCCAAGATGCTCCTGCATCAAGTATACAGATACACAAATAAATATATAATAGTACATCCCACCATAATGAAAAGTAGAAGATGAAATCTGAAAGGAACTTGAGCAAGATTCATCCACGCAACACAAATAGTACCTCAATAACAAAAGATTAATCACCCAACCATGTAGAAACCGTAGGCCCACTCCTTCGAGCTAGGAGGTAGAAACAAAGGCCCACACAAGAACACACAACTAAGAACATAAAACAAGGTGGTAAAACCCTTCCCAAAACAAGCCATGAAAACATCAATCAACCATCAAGCCAAAACAATACTACTAGAGGTGAGGCAACCAAAGTGTAAATACTCTAGGCTACAACTAGGTGAGTTTCATCTCATATACCTCTCCCCTTGGTTTATCCTCTCTATCCACTCTAGTTCCCAACCCCCAATTAGGCACATGTGAAACCAAACACCTCTCTTGAGGACAAGGTTGTTTGATTGTTCTATCATAATAGGCATTTTATCCACTCTGATCCCTAGCCTATACAAGCAATAGCGACATGGGAAAGGAATCACTTAATCTTGATTAATGTGTATTCTCCCTTTCCTGGTTAATTATTTAAGGTTATCACTTGATTAAACAACTCGCTAGTGGGTTATCCTGGCTAGCCACTTTTGGCCACTTTAGGGCCACGACCCCATTGAGAGTGACTCACCTACTACACCTAGGCTCTTTACCAAAAAATAAATCATATAAAATGCATAAAATAATCACATATCATCATGATGACATGTCACAAGTCTCATATAACATTAGAATATCACACTTTCATGTTTAGGAAACCACTTGTTGCCCCTAATCAACTGGACAACCCCAAACCTCAATCAGGCATTTAGATGGATTCAAAACACATCAAATTACATTAAAATGCATCAAAAATCATTATTATTTATCAAATAGAGTATAAAAAGATCAAAATCATCAGATATCAGGTCCTAAATGCCTCTAGTACCTTCTTAAAACCCTAATACATCAATTTGACCTAATTTTGACCAAAACAAAATCTTCACACTTGTAGATTTAAGCTACACACTTGCAATTTTGATTCAACGCACTTACAAGGTTGAATAAATGAAATTATAGGGTTAAATATATGCACTTACAAAGAGGGTTCAACACCCTTGCAATTCTTTGAATGCACTTGACTAGTAAAAATTATTATAAAAACTTTCCATATTGATATTATGGAAAAAAATGGGCAAGATCAGGGAATATGAAGCAAAATCTGAGGAAGACCCATTTGAGATCTACTTTTTTTCCTTCTAGAAACCCTAATAGATAGACTCAAAACATAAAATCAACCTAGGCAATTATCTTTTAATATAAACAAACCCTTTGAAAAAGATGAAGAAATATGATTATAGAACCATTTAAAATCTTACAAATTCATTTCCATAAAGAATTTAAAAATTAAAAAATGTAATATCATCTCAAGATACACATAGAAATATAATAGGCAATTCAATTTACAATCACATTAATGATACTTTTAGAGAAATGTATCAAACATAACATACACACACAAACATACATATTCTTAAAACAAGTTCCATTTTCAAGGTTGGATCCTACCTGGAGTCCTGTGTAGGTCCTCAATTGAAGGGGACAAGGGAGATCCAATCCATCCAGAAATCCACTCCAGAAGAAGATCAAACCAATGCAATCCAATCTTGAAGACTCTTCACAAAAATCAACAGTCTCTCCCTCAAATTCTCAGGATACTCTCACAATAGTTTTAGCAATAATCACTCTACTCTTACATTCTGAAAGCAACAAAAATCCTCACAAAAATCTCCAATACTCTCTCTGAAAATTCTCCCAAAAACTCATGTAATCATCCCCTGAGGAACTGTATGGAAAATGATGAAATTTTTGTCCATATAATACCTTTGAAGGGAGTTGTACGAGAACAACCTCCCTTTAACCAACAACAATAACTATTGGTAATTAATAACAATTTTATAATGTTAACTCTCCCCTAGAATATTCCATTTTTTATTTATTTTAATTTCTTATTCCTTACATAAATATTTTATTAATTAATAGTATTAATTAGTAAATACTAACATTAATATACCTTATCCTCCTCACGCATATATTGCATATTATATTCAATAACCACGACAAAATAAATACCATAAATATATACATTCCCATTAACTATTTACCATTTGTAATGTTCCCAAAATATTGAAATTGATTAATTAAATTAATTAATTAAGTGGTCCTAAATTTAATGATATCTTACGGGCCCCTTCAATTAATTTAATTATAAAATAAATTATAATTTTGGCTTGCTTGTAACCCTTCAAGAAACTTCTTGAAGCCCTTTATACGCCATGTTTGGCATAATAGGTAGTCACGGTGATTTTTATGTTTTCTTATGTATTTGTGAATTTTAGTTGGAGTTCAACATTGGCTTCCATTTCAGAGGTGCAAGATCCTCCCTATTCTTGTACTTCTAAAGTTTCGGTGGGAGTCTCTCCTCACCCTAATCTCCCTGTGGTTTAATCAAGGATCTATCATGTGTGGAAAGTCAAATATGTATTGTCATTTATTCTTTCTTTTATCTGTGTAGATGCATTCATTACCAAATATTGTATTCCGATTTTAATCTTTGATCTCGCGACCAATATCCACTCATTTCTTAATAGCGCACAATACTATGTTATTTATCTGCATCCGAGAGGTACCGTAGGGAAGTATTATCTTATGGTGAGAAGGTGTATGATAGAATCTATTTGGTTGGGAATGTACATGCATATTTTGTGTGCGAGCAAAGCATATTTTCATGCAGTTCATTCTGTGTGGGCGATGCATCATTGTCGTATGATATACGGTGAAGATAACTATAGTATAAGTGATATATTCACCGTACGATGAAGATAACTACTATACATGTGATATATTGTTTGATGTAGGACCGTACGGTTAAGTATGAAGTATGAGTGTGGGGGGAAAATATAGATCGATACATTATAGTGGTATCAGAGATGATGATCTTGCTATCCTTTTGGGTAACATTAGATGCGGAAAAGATCCTAATCAATAGACAGGGAGGAAGAATCAAGCACTAAGATGATAACATTTCTATGAGAGATAACAAGAAGACAAAAAATTAGCGAGACTTTGGTGAATGGACAAGAACAACTTGGTGAGACATTGGTGAAGGGAAAACAACAAATTGGCAAAAACCTTCAACATTTGGCAGAAGGAAGGACAAATGGAGGTCACAATGGGCACAATGATAATTATTTCAATGAGAGGCCTCACATAGAGTATTCCTACACACGACCAATGATGCTGGCATTTTCCCAAAGGATTGAACAACCTGGAGAAAAGGAGCCTACCTTCTTGGAGATGCAATATTAGTTCAAGAAAGACTGGTTTGATGCCAGATTTGGAGTAGAACTACCCTTCAAGGATTATGTGGATTTGCAGATGATATATTCTAAGAGACATGTTCATTATAATGACAACATCAGACAAATGATTAGAAAGATAAATTTATCATCCTTTGATAGGCCCGAGAAAATATCAACACAAGCATGGGTACATAAAGTAGATACCTACTTCCATCTCAACCCAACCCAATGCCTGAAGAAGAGGCAATCAAGTTTGCATCACTTCACCTAGGAGTTTCTCATGAATGGTGGCACCATGGGACGGTCACCCTTGGTCATGGTTGAGTCACTTCATATCCTGACTTCACAAAGAGACTTATAGACCGCTTTGACGAAAAGGATCCAGAGCTCAATTTCATGGAGTTCAATCAATTGAAGAAGATCAGACCAGTGGACAGTAACATCACAAAATTTTAAAGATTATCAGTGTTGGTTATAAACATCTCAAAGAGGAGATTGGTTGTGTTATTCATGGATGGATTGATGGAACCCCTAAAGGGTTAGGTCAAAGGGTTCAAGCACAACACACTCACACAAGAAATTAAGAAGGCGTGTGACATGACTACTTCATCTTCTTCTTCCAAGAGTTACACACATGCCAAACGACCCCTTGTACCGAAGGAGAAATAAAATAAACCATACTCGAAGAAGCCATCATTGGACGAGGCCACAAGGTAGGAGCTCAAGAGGATAAATCTTTTGTACACCTAAAAGGAGTTATGGGAACAAGGATATTGATGCTTAGGCAAGGGAAAAATCCACTATATTAAGGTGGTGTCCAATGGTGAGAAGGAGAATGAAGTGTCTTAGCTGCAAAATAAGATGAAGCTAAATAAGACATTAATCGAGTAGAGAGGGTTACCACACTCGTACAGAGGGCAAACATCATTGTGGAATTTTCTGACACTCCATGGTGTAGTGTATTTTGGGTTTGTGGTACACTCTAGGGACATCGGGTCATAGTCATGTTGGACAACAGGGCCACTGTCAACTTCATCAAATCATCACTCATCACTAGGAGGATGTTATGTACGAAGGAACATGAAAGGTTTGTAGTCAAGGTGGCAAGAGGAAATCTATTTTCATGTACACATAAAGTCCCGCAACTTAGCATCACCATGGGAAACTACAGAGTGACATATGATTTCTTTGTGGTAGATATGGATGATATAGATGTCATATTGGGAATTAAATAACCATCCTAAGAAGTTCAAAGAAGAGTTAGAGAAAATGATCTAGGAACTCCTTGAAAAAGGATGGATCAGACCCATCTCTAGTCCCTTTGCATCCTTGGTAGTATTGATGAAGAAGAAGGGAAAGACTCTCAGGATGTGTGTCGACTATTGAGCGTTGAACAAGAAGACCATTAAAAATAGATACCCCATTCCCAGGATTGAAGAGCTATTGGATGAACTACATAAAGAAGTAAAATTATCCAAGATTGATCTATATTCTAGGTACCACCACATCCACATGAGGGAACAAGATGCCCAGAAGAAAATATTTTGTTTCCATTATAGATACTATGAATTCTTGGTAATGCCATTTAGGTTGACCAATGATTTGGCTACCTTCCAATCCTACATGAACCAAATATTCAACAAACAAATGTGTAAGTTTTTGCTCATGTTCTTTGATGCCATACTTTTTTACAATAAGACATGGGAGGAACATCTGAGATAATTGGATGAGGTATTAGGAATCATGGAGTCACACTCGATGTTTGCAAAGAGGTACAAATGTGAAATTGGGATGAATGAAATCTTGTACTTGGGTCACATCATCAGTGCCTGAGGGATTCAGGTGCAACGAGAGAAGACTTAGACAATTCTTGACTAGCCCCCACCCTGGACACTCACAGAGATGCAAGGGTATTCAGACTTTGTAGGTATTACATAAGATTTGTGAAATGGTTTTCACAGCTAGAAGCACCACTGACAGACCTGACAAAGATAAGAAGGCACAACAAGCCTTCGAGAGATTAAAGGAAGTAGTTAATACATGTCAGGTACTGACACTACCAGACTTCACTTGAACCTTCATCCTAGAGTGTGATGCGTCGGGAGAAGGCATTGGAGCAGTGTTAATGCAAAATTGTCACCCCATCACATTTGAGAGTCAAAAAATCTCAGGAGCCAAATGGATGTACTGAATCTATGATAAGGAGATGCTTGCCATCATGCACACACTGGAAAGTTTCAGTAATACCTCACTGGAGAAAAATTTATTGTGCAGACAAACCACAATAGTTTGAGATATTTCCTAGGGCAAAATGACTTGAACGAGGGGCAATAAAAATGGGTGAATAAAATCCAAGCATACGATTTTGACATTGAGTATGTGAAGGGGGAGAATAATGTGGTGGCCGATGTAATTTCATTCATACCTGCCATATACTCACTATCATAGATTTTGGCATATTGGAAGGCCCACCTGTTGGTCGAGTACTCCAAGAACACCTTTTGTTTCCAGTTGTTGGATGGTCAAATATAGGATGAAAGGTACAAGGTGGTTGATGATATCATCTACTACAAGGATAGAATCTATTTGGTACCGTAATCCAAGATGAGCACAAGATTTTGAGAGAGGTTCACAATTCACCTTTGGTAGGACACCCATGGTACCTTACAACCTACATGAAAATTTGGGGGAGATGTTTGCTTGGAAGGGCCTCAAAGATGATGTACTACAGTATGTGAGGGAATGTTCCACTTTCCAATAGAATAAATCTGAGCATACCTTGCCTACAAGGCTACTTCAGCTGTTGCTAATACCCGATCAGAAATGGGAAAGAATATTGATGGAATTCATCACTGGACTTACCAAGGTGCAATGAAAGGATTCCATTTATGTTGTTGTGGATTGATTGACCAAATATGCCCATTTATTTTCCATTCCCACAGGATTTTAGGTAGCTCATGGAATACTAATTGTTCTTCAAAGAGGTGTTCCGCTTGCATGGCCTTCTGTAGAACATAGTCAAGGACAGGGATAGTCATTTCCTTAGCACTTTTTGGAAGAAACTTTTTTTCTTGGCCGATATAGAACTATCACCAAGTATGAGCTACCACCCATATATGAATGGTCAGATAGAGATTATTAACATGTGGTTGGAGGGATACCTGAGGAACTACATTGCAATGCAACATAAAGCGTGGATCCATTGGCTTCATTTCGGAGAGCACTGTTACAACACCACCTATCACATGTCAATAGTTATGTCACTATTCAAGGCACTTTATGGTTATGAGGCCTCATCATTCATGGATCTAGCATTAGGCAAATATTGTGCACTGAGGGCCAAGGACTGGTTGTAGGAGAGTTTGTATATCCTTCACTCTCTCAAGGATAACTAACAATTGGCTTGGAATCATCAGAAGATGTATGCCGACAGGCATAGGATTGAAAGAAGTTTTGAAGTTGGTGAATTGGTATATCTCCGATTACATTCATACATACAGTATTCCTTGAAAAAAAAGTGGCATCAAGAAGTTGAAGCCTCACTTCTATAGACCATACCGAGTGGTATGAAGAGTGGGAGAAGTCACTTACAATTTGGAGCTTTCGGAAGGAAGTTGGATTCACAACGTATTTCATATTTCATGCCTCAAGAAAGCGGTTGGACAATGTGTCACATTTTCCAAGGAACTTCCACCTATTGATGAAGAGGGAAATTTTACTTTGAAGCTTGCAGAGATCATCGATGTTAAAGAGAGAAAGTTGAGGTCATGCACCATTAGGGAGTACTTGGTCCACTGGAAGGATTTGTTGGTTGAAGATGCTACATGGGAGAGTGAACAGATCTTGGAGCATCCAAGTTTTCAATTTCTTGAGGGCAAGCAATTTTTTGGGTTGGGAGGACTATAATGGCCCCAAACTATTTAAATTAGTTAATTATTTAAGTGGTCCTAAATTTAGTAATATCTTACGGGCCCTTTTAATTAATTTAATTATAAAATAAATTGTAATGACGGTTTTCTTGTAACCCTTCAGGAAACTTCTTGGAGCCCTTTATAAGCTATTTTTGACATTGTAACTAGTCACGGTGAGTTTTATGTTTTCTTATGTACTTGCAAAGTCCAAGTTGATTTCAGCACTGTCTTTCATTTTAGAGGTGCAAGATGGTGCAGGGCACCTCCTGAAGTTCTTATTTTTCTTCCTTTAGTGTTTTTAATAAGGTGCATCCTTGAGATCACCCTTGTGTGTGTGTGGTTGTGTGGGTCTATGATGTAATGTGAAGGACCTAAGGTGAGTTATAAACCTCCATGTTAGTCTTTTGGTGATTTTAGTGTTTGGTTAGAAGTTTGTGTTTCAAGTCCTTAGAATAGGTTCTTGTCATGTTTTGAACCTCTCCCGCATCATTGGGGGTCGGTAAGGTTGGCATTTTCCCAAAATAGCAACTTTCCCATATGTTGCCAAAATGTTATATTTTTGTAAAATGTTGCTCAAAGAATGACAACTTAATTGTAACTGACCACACCAACTTCTTGAAGCATCTGTAATGCCTAGATGATGCTATTAGGTGAGTTGATGCCTTCCATGAAGGTTAGAACTTACTGTGTACTGAGCTTGATGCTCAGAGGAGGAAATAGAAGAGTGTTTTGAGTTATTTTGATTGTGTACAGCCTGGTACAGATTCATCTTGTGAATCTAGTTGCATAAATATGTGATGTCTTTAATTCCTTAAGCATTCTAGTTGGTTTGAGTTTTTTTTGTGAAGTTTGTTAAAAGTTATAGAATTTACTTGCTCACTGTCTGAGAAACAAAAGTTTACTAGGTCAGTCAAAAAGATGTGATCCTAACTTGAGATTTATCTAGTGGATCTACTCGGCCACTTGGAAAATACAAGTTAGGATCATGTTATTTAAGAATCCTAAAGCTCAGATACTCAAAGTTAGTCCTAATATTTATGAGACCAAGCCCTAGGTTAATTATCTCTATGTAATTAGCCTGGCTTTCTAGTACAGTCACATGCATGTGCAATATGTGTTTGGAAGGATAAAAATAAGGGTGTTTCTAGACTATTTTGGGGTAGGGGAAGCCATCTAATTATTTTCATTTACTCCATGAACCCACCTTCGACCACTTACTTAACAAACCAAGCCTAATCTAGCTAATTAGGCTTGTGTGCTTTGTGAGAATTCAGGGGTGTAGGAGTGGAGTGAAGTGTTAAGGATTTGAGGGGTTTACAAAATCCATAAAGGGTGTTTAGAAATCCAATCAGATCTATTGGATCCTTCTTTAGTTGAAAATTAAGTCCAAAACATCCTCTGGATAGGGCTACAAGGAATCCTAGGCCATTTAGGGTTCAACTATCCTAGGGTCTACAAGACCAAATCTATTGGTGGATTCATGACCCTTGGGGTATATTTGGAGTCTTCAATCACTTAGGGAAGGAGTTATAAGTATTTGGTGAAGGTTTATGCTATTGTGCTTGGTTTAGGGAAGGTATCCCTAAAGGAGAAATTGCAGAGTTTTATAACTTGGCTTGGAGAGTCAAGAGAGGATAGGGGAAGTATATTGATCCCTTTGGAAATTCAAAAGAAATCCTAGGAAGACATTGATGGAGTTGGGTTGTTCAAGAAAGGAGTTTGAATAGTTGTTAAAGAGTTGTATCCCATCAAGGTTTTCTTGCAGTGCTCTCTGCATCAGGTGGTATCAGAGCCTGCTAAGATTTTGGAAGGAGTGAAAAATGGGTGACAGAACATAAAGTTATCAAGGAGAGGAAGTCCCCACTAGAATAACAAATGTGGAGTTGGCTAAAATTGTCAGAGAACAAGTAGCCAAGAATAAGAATATGGAGGAGGACATAAAGAAGTTGAAGGAACTCCAAAGAGAGAAGGAGGAGCAAGGAGATTCTAAAGAAGAAGAAGAAGAAGAAGAAGAAGAAGAAGATACTGAGCAAGATGAAACAAAAGACATACCCCCAGAGCAATTCATACTTCTTGAGGCTCTTGAGAGAGTTGGAAGAAGAGATAAGAAATCATACATTCCCATGTTTTGTGGCACAATGGATCTTGAAAAATGTATGGATTGGGTAGAAGCCTTGGAGAATCATTTTGAATGTGATAATATCTTTGAAAATCAGAAGGTCAAAATTGCAAAATCCAAAATGAAGGGCCTTGCATTAATCTGGTGGAATTTTCTACAAAATGAAAGGATGGAAGAGGAAAATAACCCTATCTCAACATGGAAGAAGATGTTAGTAGAGATCAAAAGATAGTTTGTGCCAGAATACTATGAGATTACCCTTCATAAAAAGTTGCAAAACCTAAGACAGAAGGACCTTGATGTGAGTGGATATACAAAGGAGTTTCATAAGATGACCTTGAAGGCCAAAGTCCCGGAGAGTGAGAAACACAAGTTGGAAAGGTATCTAAATGGACTGAAATACAGTATTCAAGATGAAATGAGCCTATTCAACCCTGAATCAATACATAAGTGTTTTCAAATGGAACTAAAAATCGAAGAAAAAAAGAAGAGGAGAGGAGAGAAAATTAACAGAGGTAGAGGGAATAATTTCAGAGGCAGGGGTAGGTTCAATAGCAGGGGTCCATTTCAAAGGAGTCAAGGGGAGTTCAGTAATAACGAGTTAGAAGGAGAGAACAATAATAGAGGCAGCTTCAGAGGTAGGAGATCAAACAGTAGAGGGAGATTTGGTGGAAGAGGACCTAGTGTCTTCATAGGGAAATGATTTACGTATAATCAAATTGGACACTAGTCCTTTAGATGTCCTGAAAAGAGTGGCACCAACAACCAAGGAGGGGATATAAGAGTACAACTCACCCAAGAAGATGACAACCAAAGTGTATCCTCCTATCATTTTGCAACTCCAAGACCTGCAAATCCAGAATTAGGAGAATGTCTCATGATGAAAAGGACACTCCTAAGAGTACCTACTACTGCAGAACCACCTCAAAGAAAGTCATTATTCAGAACAAGCTGCAATGTCAACAATAAGGTATCCAAAGTTATAGTTGATTCTGGGTCCACTAATAATATTGCATCTAGGGAGTTAGTCACTATGTTAGAGTTGCATGTAATCCCTCATCATTTCCCTTATAAGGCTTCTTGGTTGACAAAATAAAAACAAACCATCATCAATGAATAAGTTTGGGTAGATTTCAAGATAGGGGAGTATACAGACAAATTTATATGTGATATCATAGAGATGGATGCATGTAATTTGTTATAAGGTAGGCCTTGGCAATATGATGTATATGCTAAGCATGATGGAAATTCCAATGTATACACTATAGTTAAGGATGGTGTTGAGTATGTGATGAACCCACTCCCTGATTGAAAGAAAGAAAAACATGTTACTAGTAATGTCTTACATAGAGGAGAGAAGGAATTCATGAAAGTACTAAGAGAAAGAGATACACCTTGTTATGCCTTAGTAGTAAGGCCCAAAAAGACACTAGTGAAAGAGCCAAAGGTCAAAGATCCTACTAGGGATATAGGCCCCAAAGAGGTCAAAGCACTGTTAGACCAGTATAAGGGCATTATAGCTGAGAGCACACCAGAGTCTTTGCCACCTGAAAGGGAAGTAAGTCACTATATAGACTTCATACCAGGGGCCACCCTTCCAAACAAGGCAACATATAAGATGACCCCTGAACAAAACCAAGAGATAGTAAGACAGATTAAAGAATTGTTGTCAAAAGGCCTCATTAGGAAGAGTGTGAGTCCTTGTGCTGTCCCTGTAGTCCTAGCACCCAAGAAAGAAGGCACATGGAGATTATGTATGGACTCTAGGGAAATCAATAGGATAACCATCATATATAGGTTTCCTATGCCTAGAATAGAGGATTTGATGGACTATTTGGGGGGTGCAAGCTATTAGTCCATGATAGATCTCAAGAGTGGCTACCATCAGATAAGAATCAGAGAGGGAGATGAATGGAAGACAACATTTAAGACCACATAAGGCCTCTATGAATGGCTTTCGATTCCTTTTGGCCTTTCCAATTCTCCAAGAACCTTTATGAGATTGATGAATGAGGTATTGAAGCATTTTATTAAAAAATTTGTTATTGTATACCTTGATGACATTTTGATCTTTAGCAAGAGCAGAGAAGAGCACCTCAAGCATTTGGACATGGTGATGAGAAAACTCCATGAGGAGAAATTGAAGATAAATATAAATAAATGTGTATTCCTTCAAGAATAACTTGTGTTCTTAGGTTTTGTGATCTCCAAGAACAGTCTCAAAATGGACCTTTCCAAGGTTCAAGAAATCCTCAATTGGCCACCTCCTAGTACTCCTTCAGAGGTAAAGAGCTTCCATGGTTTATGTATCTTTTATAGAAAAATCATCAAAAAATTTAGTGGCATATGTGCTCTCATTATCAACACCATTAAAGGTGGAATAAACTGCATATTTTCATGGACTAATGAAGCTAATGAGTCCTTTGAGTTGTTGAAGAAAAATATTGCAGAGCAGCCTATCCTAGTTCTACCAGACTTTCATAAAGTATTTACAGTAGAATGTGATGCAAGCAAAAAAGCCATTGGGGGAGTCTTGAGCCAAGAAGGGAGGCTAGTTGATTTTTTCAGTGAGAAGCTCAATGAAGCTAAACAAAAATACTCTACTTATGATCTTGAAATGCATGCAATGGTTCAGTCACTTAGGAAATGGAAGCATTATTTTTTTTCCAAGGAGTTTGTGGTCTTTACTGATAACCATGCACTTAGCTTTCTAAATAAGTAGGAGAAACTTAATCACATACATGTGAAGTGGATGGAGTACTTACAGTCATATACTTTTTCTATCAAGCATAAGAAAGGGATTGTAAACAAAGTTGTTTATGCTCTTAGTAGGAGACACCTAACTACCCAAGCCATTCATTTGCAGAGTGTTGGGGTTCATGCCATGAAGGATATGTATGTTAAGGATGAATATTTCAAAGAGGCTTATTGAATTTGTAATGAGATGAAAAACATATACCACACTGATTTCTCAAAGTTTATTGTGCAAGATGGTCTTCTTTTCAAGGGAATCTCATTGTGTGTCCCAAAAGGATCCATGAGAGAGAAAATTATTAAAGAAAAGCATTGTGGAAGCCTAGCTGGTCACTTTGGGGTGGATAAAACATTGGAGCTGGTTACAAGGTTGTACCACTGGCCCAAATTGTAGACAGATGTTAGGAGTTTTGTGGAGAGTTCAATTTTACAACAAGACAAAGGACACACCTCCAATGCAAGGTTATACACTCCTTTACCCATCCCTTCAAAACCTTGGGATTCAGTAAGTATGGACTTTGTCCTAGGTCTTCCTAAGGCCAAGTCTGGATTTGATAGCATTTATGTTGTAATTGATAGATTTTCAAAGATGGCACACTTCATTCCTTGTAGGAAAACCCATGATGCATCCCACATAGTTGGATTATTCTTCAGAGAAGTTGTGAGACTTCATGGACTCCCACTGTCAATCGTTTCAGATAGGGATCCTAATTTCTTAGGCTATTTTTGGAGAACTCAATGGAGAAAGTCAGGGACAAATGTTTCACTGTCCTTTGCATATCACCCATAGTCTAATGGTCAGATAGAAGTCATCAATAGGTCCCTTGGCAACCTGTTGAGATTCCTCACACAAGAACATGGAGCCACTTGGGATACTATCATAGCACAAGCAGAATTCTCATTCAATGATTCAGTAAATTAGAGTATTGGTTTAACTCCATTCCATATTGTATATGAAACTCGCCCTAGAGGGGTATTGAAACTCAGGGATATCAAAGAAAAGGAGTGCACTGGCTGAAGACTTTTCTGAAGTGATGAAGAATATCCATGATCAAGTACATATCAAATTGCAACATACTACTGAGAAATATAAAGCACAAGCTGACAAAAAGAGGAGAGACCTACAATTCAAAGTGGGAGATTTAGTGATGATCCACCTTAAGAAGGAGAGACCACCCAAAGAAAAATACACAAATCTTATGATGAAAAATCTTGACCCTTTCAAGATTCTAAAGAAATGTGGCAACAATTACTATACAATTGATTTACCTTCTCACATTGGCTTATCAACCATTTTCAATGTTGCAAATATTTATTCTTACAAAGGTGAAGTTAGTACTACTGATCTTGCAGATACTCCAGATCCTCCTACACTCCAAACACTCAAGGACATGCCACAAGAAACTCCTCCTAAGATTGAAAGCATCCTAGACAAGAGAGTGAAAAAGAAAACTAGGAGAGGAACTTACTATGAGTACTTGGTCAAATGGAAAACCCAACTCACTGAAGATGCTACTTGGATGACCCCTGAAGACATTCAGAAGATAGGTTATCCACTTGAAGCACTCCCAACTCAAGAGACTTGAGTTAATTTTGCCTTGGGGAGTATGGTGCAGGGCACCTCCTAAAGTTCTTATTTTTCTTGCTTTAGTGTTTGTAATAAGGTACATCCTTGAGATCACCCTTGTGTGTGTGTGGTTGTGTGGGTCTATGATGTAAGGTGAAGGACCTAATGTGAGTTATAAACCTATAGGTTCCTGAAACCATAGTTAGACCATGTTAGTCTTTTGGTGATTTTAGTGTTTGGTTAGAAGTTTGTGTTTCAAGTCCTTAGAATAGGTTCTTGTCATGTTTTGAACCTTTCCCACATCCTTGGAGGTCAGTAAGGTTGGCATTTGCCCAAAATAGCAACTTTCCCATATGTTGCCAAAAAGTTGTGTTTTTGCAAAATGTTGCATGAGCAACTTTTGCAAAATGTTGCTCGAAGAATGACAACTTCATTGTAACCGACCACACCAACTTCTTGAAGCATCTATAACACCTAGATGATTCTATTAGTTGATCTAATGTCTTCCATGAAGGTTAGTGTATATGCTAGAAACCTACTTGTTGGGAGCACGCTTAGACATGCAAATGTTAGAGAAATACATCAATAATCTACATTAACATATCTAAAGCATACTACAAAAATAAAAGACTCCATCATAACCTCCAATGAGCTAAACAAGGGCACCCAATGCCTTGTTGATTTTATCTTAGAGAAGGTTTGTGGGTGTGCTCTCCCAACACAATATACTAATCCCACTTGATTGCTTGCATGCTATGGATTGAAACCTACAATGCAAACTAATGGATGTGATGAAGAACTCAAGACAAGTATGAAGAACTTGTCTCAAGTTATTCACCAAGATGATGATGAAAATGCAAATATTACACTAGGATGATATGAAAGAGATAAACAAGACCAAATTCATTTTCCATTGTCTTAACATATGATTTCTAGATTCAACTATTAATTAAACATGAAATGAACTAAGAGCTAAGATTTGAAAACATGAACTAATGCAATTCTAGAGCTATTTTAACATGATAATAATGCATAAAAAGGAGATGATTTGCTCTTGACAATGGCTTCTATTTATAGATTGTTTGGAGGAGAGAGAGGGCTTGGATG
The DNA here is from genome assembly GCA_018584345.1 of Thuja plicata. NCBI lineage: Eukaryota > Viridiplantae > Streptophyta > Pinopsida > Cupressales > Cupressaceae > Thuja > Thuja plicata. The sequence goes on along the minus strand of MU227452.1, from coordinate 208,268 downwards.
AGGTGGAGCTCATGTGGCATCCACATAGGTGCCACATGAGGGACACATAAGCCATGCAAGAGGCCAACTTTGCTCACACATGTGTGAGCAACTTTGGATGTGATGGGTCAAAGTGTACTTAAAGTACACATGTGAAGCATTTTGTAAGAGGTGTAAGAGGGTGTAAGAGTTTTGACCATTGAGACACTTTTAGAAAGTGTAAGAAGGTGTTATCATAGGTGTAAGAAACCTTGTTGGCACCTGTAGACGTCCAAAATTATTAATATTACTATTAATATTATTTTCCCTCTTATTCCTCTAACTATTTAATTTAATCAATTAAATAGTTTCATTTGCTAGTATTTATCAATAGCTTAAATACTATTCTAATGTATTTCATTTAAATACATTTGTCTC
>MU227452.1:149504-164401 GCA_018584345.1 Thuja plicata | reverse complement strand
CTTAGAGAATTGATATTGAGATATAATAGAGAATTGATATCGCCACTTAATGTATGATTATTTAATTGCAACTAAGATTAAGAAATTATGTTTCTACTTATCACTATTCAAAATTATAATTACACAAATACGATAAACCATAGAAATAGAAAAAAAAAAGAATAACATAGAAAAAAAGGCGTAACCATTGCACACTCAGGTGCAATTGCTAGTTAATAATGATATAAATGTTTATTGATGAACAAGACTAATAATTTAAAAGAAAAAAGAAAAAAGAATACTTAGAGATGAAGAAATGAATTAATAATGAAAGCTTGTGGATAAGCTAAACAGTGGGTTACACGGCTACGAAATCCAGAGAGAAAGAGCATAAGCTAAAATGCAGAGTTGAGATGACAGTCCAGCAAATCCGACAACTTCAAAGAAATTTCAAGTACCTGTTCAACTGTAAAGCTATCTGCACGCTGGTCCACTTAATAGTTATAAAATATTATAAATTTTTCGAGATTGATTTTTTTAATATATTATCCTGACTTAGTCATGGTTCGCAAGTCCTACATATTTAAAACCTTTTTATAATAAATAATTAATGAAGTTGTCTACTTTAAAAAATACAGATTGTACTATTGGCCCAGTAATATATTGTACGAACGGTGTGGAGAGACTCCAAGGTTTCGGGAACGAATCTGCGCTTCACAGTGTGCAGTGATTTGTGTTATGTGAATGTACGTACTTGAGTTCACCTTATCCATGTACTCGTTTGTCCATTGGAAGAAGGGGTGAGGGCCCAAGGGTTGTGTCCCTTATCTTTTAAGGGTGTACAGAGTCATGTCAGGAGTGTTACCTTCTATTTACACACGTTTTTTTAATATTTTATATCAATTATATATATATTTATAAGTTTTTAAAGTTTATCTACAAAATTATTTTATCTATGGGATATAAGAACATATAAGAACATATAAGAACATGAGTTTTTTAGTAAATCTTTTTGGCTAATAATCAAGGAATGAGGTGTATACATTCATCTACCAAGTTTCTTATGGTGTTGGAGTCTTGCACTAAACAAGACTTCATCCCTGGTGGGTACTTTAAGAATCTTTCAACTTCACCAATGTTGAAATAAGTTCAAGGGGTGGTATAATTGCTTAAGGTTTTTGAGTTGTCTCATGTACTTCGAGTTTTAGATTGTTGAGTTATTCCTACAAATTTCTGTCAATGACCAAAACTAAACTAAGAAATGAGTAGTATCCACTTCATAATTGAAAAAAGCGACACATGTCTTCACCACTTTTTTCCCATCTCATTTTTTATTTGCCTACAATTTTGTTTTTAAATTTATTTGTAATAAATATGACTTCAAATTTGCTCCAAAAATAATATTTTAAAGACTCCTTAAAATTAAGCACCAACTCCACAAATTATACCACAAAAAATTGAACAATATATTCTCTACCTCTACTCCCACAATACTTTTTGAAAACCTTAATTTCCACATATACTTTTTGTACTAAAGAAGATTTTAGCTCAACACCATTTAGGTGCCAACAACATAACTTTTACCATTACACCAAGTATCTTTTGGCTGTATCACATGTAGGCACCATAATCATTGAAGGCCCTCCCAAGTAACAAGGATAATGATAAGTAGCCTTATGGGTGAATTCGATAACTATCGGTTGTATTTAGTCATTTTATTATAAAACTAAACTATACGAAATGGTAGAGTTTTTAAAATTGTACAAATTTCATAAATAATAGTGTACATGTACTTTGAATTTTATAGAATCTATATTACGATTTAATTGAATTTCATATATTTTTTTATAATTTTATAAATGTTTTAAATTTAAAAAAAAAAGATTATGTTATGAAAGAAAGTACATATATAAAAGATGGATTCTTATATTTGAATTTCAAATAGTTCATACTTTTTTAAATGAAAAACAATAGTTTAAAAAAAAGTTCAGTTATTTGTAGTAGACATCTAACTTATAAACTATTATAGTTTAACTATTTTTAAAGTATGTTAATAATGGTACAAATTAGCCATTATGTGGCACTTGTTACAATTATAATTTTTAAACTTTGAGCAATCTATAGTTTTACTAATGAGAATAATAGTTTATTTAAAAACAATGTCTTTATTATATATTGTTTGTAGCTGACTACTTAGATTCCTCATATTAGAAATCAATGATGGTTCCAATTTTCCTTAGAGCAACCCTCGACTTTACAAATGAATAATAAAAATATAGCAGTCCAAAAGGACCATTACTACTTATCACCATTATTAAAATTAAAGTTAGTTCAACTAATTTAAAAATATGTTGGTTACTATGTGACATTTGTCACTATTGTAAATTAATAGACATGGTGTTAAATACCCCTTAAGACCCTTCAATAGTTGATATTGATATTGTATGGGATAATCTGTCACGACTCGACCCTTGCGACTCGTCATTTTCGGACTTGTCATGCGACCTTTTGACTTTGTTGACCGAGTCGTTTTGATTCGACTAGGTCATTTTCCATAGATGCTATGTTTTCTAGTTTGATCTTCTCATTGTGGTTTTAATTAGTGGTAATTGTAAACCTCAGTTAAGTTATGATTAATAATATCGTGAAGATGCTATTATATCATGATGTTTTATAGATGTTCATGTTATGATTTCATGCATATATGATGAACTATGACGTAATTACAATAATTGTGTTGATTATGGATAATGGTAATAAAATGAAATGTTTTAACTTTTGATTAATGGTTAATTATATACTGATACAGTGTTTTGGTTTCGAGTATGTGTGTTGAATGCAGGACGAAGGCGGGAGTGTGGTTGAGGTAGGGAAGGCTAGCTCTCAACCCTGGAGGGTACAGATGGTCTGGTTGGCCTAGCCCATGCACACACCACCTAGAGTTATTGTTTAATTTAGTTAACGTGTTATTTGCTTTTGGTATAATTGTTTCGAATATCTAAGTGGATGGAAATGAATTAAAAAAAAAAAAATAGAAATGAATATTTTAATTTCGTATGGGCACTTATAATGGATGCATTGTGTACTTATGACATTGATTCTTATTTCTTTTATCTCTCCCTCCAACTTAAATGTGAACCTTGCGAAATGTATAGAAAACGATTTTGTTCAATTATCATGTTCTTGCTATTTATGTGTTGGTGTTTTGGTATTTAGGTATGGATATAATATTGTAGTAGAAAAAAAAAGGAAAGCTTTTAATATTTTGTTCCAGAAATTATTGAAACGGTTGATTAAGAGGGCGGGGGAAAAGTGGTTAAAAGGAGGCCATGATCCTTATTTTGAGGCATGTGCTCTTTCTCTCTCTCGGTGAACTGTGATAGCTGGGAAGAATCGATAGAAGGAGGAAAAAGAAGGAAACCAAGGAAAAAACGCAATTGGGAAAACTGGTTGGCGGCTACAGCTGGGAACCATTCGCAACTTACAATACCAGGTTTCCACTATTCTTTTCTTTTCCAAGGATTACGCAGGCTTTGGTAGCATGTTAGTTAGTAATAATTGTTTCTTGGAAGCTCTGAGGTTGAAATGTATAGATGTTAATCCACAGAAGAATGGCATTATGTATAAAGCGTATGTTTTTGTTTTTAGCTGCTTAAATGTCTTTGAACCTGAAGTCTCTGTGTAATGAACAAAATCTATATGCTGGGTAAGCGGAACCATGCATGGCTTAAGTCTTAGCTGGTAGTGTAGTTAGAGAAAGCTCTCACATTTCAATTCCATCTTCTCCCACTTGAAACCGAATCCTTCTGTTGCAAGAATTTTGTGTCCTTTCCACTATGTTGCTATGTAAAGTTCGCCTGGAGTCTATGTTAAAGTTTGAAGCAGCTGGCGGGTTATTAGTCAGCGCAACTTTGATAGCAAAGATAGCATAGCCATTTATCTATTGGAAGACGTCCTCCACCATATGATGTCCACTTACCTTGACTGCGAGAACATGGTAACATGTTTTGATTAGTCGATTCATACTCGGTACTGTTTGGCAGCTGAGTGTATTTTTATTTTCATTTTCTTCTGTTGAATAACCACTTACCAAGCCGTAGACATCTGACCTGGCCTTGGTGTATCTCTGGACTTGCGTTCTGGAGCAAAGGACAGAGACATTCATCGTTGCGTGCTTATACATGAGTCTCCCTCTTATTTCTGAATCGAGCTTATCATACCCCAATCAGGGAGATGTTGTTCCTTCTTTTGCAACGCCTTTGTTTAAGACTCTCAGTTCAGTTTTTTTGTGGAGAATCGTTATTTTGTATGGTAATATTTTCTTAAATAGGAGCTCAGAAGATATCTTGGCTATTAGATTTATCTAGATTAACCGTAGTGCAGTTCTTCCTTCTTCTTTTACTTCTGTCTAATCTCTGCAAGCCTTTAAGATGTAATATTACTTTTCAGGGTTTTTTTTTTCGAAGGTATTAGAAAGAGGGAACTGAGTGTGAATGTCTAACAGTCTTCTGGAGAAGACAAATTGAACTATGGTTATCGTTGTCTTGATTCATCCTTACAAAGACATTGGAACTGTAGATTTTGGCAAGCTTGTATGGTAACATTTACAGATGAATGATTTATTCCCTCCTTATTCAGATAGACAGCCGTACTTGTGATTTCCTGTGGTATTAAATATATATTTTTAATCCTTATAAAGAATGACTGAACTGATTTTGGACAACATTCGTGCAATCTAGTGCTGAACTGCCTGTTGTTGATAGCATTTTGTACTGTATTATATATGGTGAGCTTGATGAGTTACCGACTCTGGTTATTTTAGTTAAGAATGTATGAGAATCTGCGTTGTTTATTATATTAAAGTTCAGCTATGTAATGCTTAAGAAATTCCCTGCTTAAAGTTGTGTACATGTTATGTTTCCATGATTGGGAGGGTGCTGAATGTGGAAAACCAGAGGAGAGTAGAAGGTTGTCTAAATTTCTCCCTGCCAGTAGGAACCTGGTGGTAATTGCTTTGGCCAAAGCATTGTGCATATGTTATTATTTATATGTTGGTTATTGTTTCATCCCTCTGCCACATCTGTGTTAGATCTACTAGTAGACATATGTGTTAGTAGTATGTTCACGGCTACACCAGATCCATCCGATCCTTCAGCGCCGGTTGCTAGGCTTCTCGGGCTAGGGTCAGCGTGTTCTTCGTGTCAGGAAGAACCTCGGGGGAGATAACCACTCCATGGTTGGGCGGATAAAAGCGCCTGAGCCACACTCCCGTCTCGTGATAGCAGATGGACGCGTGTCCGATGGCTAAGGAGACAGGGACATACAGATGGACCCAGGTCCAAGGTACTTTCTTTTGTAGTTGTTATATGTACCATTTTTATCTTATTATCTTTGCTTCATCTATGTACTGAGATGAGATGATGTCTGGCGTGTAGGTCGACATCTGAATCACTGTGAATCACTTAATTGAAATAAACTATTTTTTTGCACTTAGATTGTTTGGAAGTCCGACATGTGGTCGACCTTTCCTTATTGTAATTGTCATAGCAATGTTGGTCATGTGATGACCTAGATTTTCATCTTTTATGATGTCTTTATTGTACTTTGTAATTAATGAAGTACGACATGTAGGTCGGCTTCCTTCTGTAATGCACATAGCTTATATGAGATCATATGATGGAATCTGCATACACCTTATGATGACTTTATTGTATAATTAGTCTTATAGTTATCTTGCTTATTGCGACGTGAAGGTCGTAACTATGTAATATATTCTTTCATTTAACATACGAATACGAATGACTCGAGTTGTCTTTGTATATCTTCGACCATGTTTCTTTCATCGACTTTCCGCTTTTTATGTTGCTTTTGTGATGTGGCATCTTGTGGAAAAACCAGTCTTTACATAATCACACCACTTACATAACTATTTACGCTTTTTAAATAAATAAAGAGATTAATCTAGATATATGAATTATGATTTAAAGTAATTTACATTTATAATTCTCAAACTATATACAAATCTTTTTTATAATAAATAAATAATGAACCCGTCTACTATAAAAAAAACATGAATTATCAAAAAATATTGTACAAGATGATGTATGTTGATGGTATAGATGCTCCAAACTCTTAAAAATGGATCTACACCTCATTTGTATCTGTCAATGTATATATTCTATATTGTCTAACTTTGACACATATATGATTAAAAACTCAAAATTGAGTTCACCTTATCATTTACTAGTTTGTCCATTGGAAGAAAGGGAGAGGGCCAAAGAGTGGTGGCCCTTAGCTTTAAGGGTGTACAAAGTAAAATTTTATTTTAGTAATTTATGAGTTTTTTTTGTTAGATGTCTCATATCAAATTTATGTAATGTTAAGTTTTGATTGATATTTTTTCCACTCAAAATTAAGGGTTGAAAGATTTCTTCTAGGCGATATTTTTCAAGCATGATTGTGACCTTAACCCTTATGATGTATGTAATCACGGGTAATTTTAGATCTGGAAACTTGCAATTGAGCACAAATCTAACCACAAGAAGATATGTTAATAACAATGAGATAATAGAATGCTAAAAATAATAATGAATTCAAAGCATAAATGCAAACCCATTTTAGTCCTCCTTTGTTGTTCTCCTTCTTGATGCAATGTGGGCTCTCAGTTCTAAGCTCAATGTAACAACATAAGAATTCGAAGCGCGCATGTGGTTGCTAAAAATGAGAATTAGCTCTCTATTTATAGGAATTTTGGAGTTTCAATTAGGATTCCTTGATTGATGAGACATATTATCTTTGATTGAAGAGTGAACTCAGATTGAGATTGACTGAGGAGTAAACTCAATTGATTGATTTGTTAAGTGAGTTGATTGGAAAGTTGACTGGATTGATTGGTTAGTCAACATAATATATTGATCAGTGAATTGATTAAATGGAATATAAGATTGAATAGATTGATTAGTTAGAAAAAGGTGATTGAGGAGTTAGAAAGTGTGATTGATTAGTAGACTAAAACTTAGTATTAAATGAAATAGAAGAATAAATACAATTAAATAAATATAAAATTTATTTATTTGCACACAGGGGAATATAAATAAATAAATTTATTTATTTATTTATGAGAGGAATGATTAGTAAAATTAAATAAATTAGCATTTATTTAATTATGAGTGGGAATTTGATTAATTAAATGTAATAATTAATAAAGAGGGAATATTTAATTAAATAATATAATTATTTAATTAAGGTGTGGACATAGGGAAAAATTAAATAATGATAATTATTTAATTACTTTATAGAAGAATAAATTATGAATGTTAATTAGACGTTTCATAATTGAATAATTAAGTAAAATTACTTAATTATGGAATTAGGGAGAAGTTGTGAATTCAAATTTAAAAAAATAGTAGAAAGACACAAATTAATCAAATAATAAAGATTATTTAACAATTTAAGAGGAATGTTAGTAAAATTGTTGCGCACAAGCAACATGTCATTTTTAGATGTCTACATTTTGCCCCTCTTTGATATAATGCATTTCCAAGAGTTGTTTCAAAGAATAATTAATAAAAATTATGCCCCAATATGTCCCTGCAAAAAAATAGTAGTAACTCGGTAATATGGCGCCCCTCAAAAAATTGAGCGAAAAATATAATGAAGGGCTCATTTGATCACAACACAACTCATGGCTCAAAAAACAGAGGTCATACACAAAAGTTATGGCTTGGTTGGAAGGTCAAAAGCATTTCAACCAATATAAATGCATGGTGTGCATGTCCATCGAGGTGGGGTAGGGGGTATAAATAGGTATAGGGGGTCATTTTCAAAGTCATTTGCATTCATTTTCTTTTAGGAATTTATGGAGAAGGAGCCTCTTAGCGTGTTTGTAGAATGATGGTGGAGTACGATGATGATGTGCGCATCGACAAGCAGGTAGGGACCTATCAACGTCCAGTGGACGCCTCATCTCCGGTGAGTTTTGACATCCTTTCTTGTTTTTGTCTCATTTTTCGTGCATTTTGTCAGACTAGGCGTAGGTTGGGCCGGAATAAATTGCCACACTTGTGGGCCAAAATTGACGCACATGTATAGGTAAAATGACACACTTGGATTCAATGTAGGTTCTAGATCACAATTTTAATTGAGGCACACTTAGCTCATAGTGCTTCACAGTTATAGTGCATGATCAACACACTTAATGTAGGGTTTTGACGCACTAATATAGGGGAAACAACATATGTATTAATCCAATTCACCGCACTTATTGGTGTCTTTCAATGCAAACACCTGGTCATTTGGTTTCTAAAGTGGGTCACACTCGTTGGTTTAAAATAACCCACTTGTTTTATTAGTGGTAAAATGCAAGTAATGCAATGGATTATACATATGTACATACATGTATATATACATATATATACATGTATATGTATATATATGTATATATGTATATATATATGTATATATATATATATCTGTGTGTGTGTGTGTATATATATATATACATACACATATATATACACACACACACATATATATACATATATATACACATATATATACATACATATATACATATACATACATATATATACATATACATACATACATATACACACACACACACACACACACACACACACACACACACACACATTGTTATGCAATTTTACATGTGATGGTAAATGAGGTAGCATAGACGTATTTGGGTTTTTCTTTTTCTACATGTAGATTGACTAGGTGATTGCATTTGATATTTGTAGATTAGGGATCATGTCCCGATCACTCAGGAGAATCATCCCAACACACTCCCCTATAGACATATAATAGACGTAGAAGAGCGAGAGCACTTAGAGAGTCTAGGAATACTGCATATCACTTTTATGCCTGAGATTTGGGCAAATTACCACGTTGTGTGAGAGATGGCATTCAAAGACTTCTTGTTTCCACTTGCCGACAAGAGAGTGCAGTGTGACTTTGGAGGATGTGTACTAGATTTTGTGGATACCTATTTGAGGGGAGAGGGTTGTCTACTCATTCCAGATAGGGAGAACAACATTGTGTGACTTATTTGACTGCAGTGTGTCAGATTTAGGGATATGAGGGTATGAGATCATATGGTGGAACATTATTGGATATAATCTATACTCTGCAATGCTTTGTGGGCTTATGGTTGGGGTAGTGGTACCTGATAGGAGAGGGCATGATTTTCCTATTGGGTGGGGTGATATTTTTAGGGAGACGTGGATCCGTGGGACAATGTATGCATGGATACCCTATGTACTTGTGATGCTTTACCACCAGATGCATAATATTGTATATCATGGAGCACAAAGTTTAGGGTGCAGAGTCACACTTTTACAGGTGTGGTCCTTTGAGCATATTGTTGTATTTCATCTAGTTTTTGATAGACCAACTATACAAGTGGCACAACCATTTATGTATTATTATGAGGTAGTGACACACAGACAATTAGGTCACATTAGGTATTGGAGACATCTATTGGATACTTTGACTAATTTTATCTAGAGGCCTTATATTGGATGTCCTGTATGGGACAGAGAGGCATATCACCTATAGTTTTTCCAATAGGAGAGATATCTGATTGGATGATAGACTCAGTATTCTCGTATTATTGAGATACAACTTCTTGATGTGTTTCTACAATAGTTTTGTGAGAGATAGGGACTACCTGTTGGTGTGAACAATTTGTGAGATGTTATCAGGATGTTAGGGGATGGGTACTAGTGATCCCTATAGAGACTAAAATGGCACAATTCACTACTTTGGTACCAATGAGATGAGACTGGGGATCAATCGTAGCTGATGTAGGGACTACAACAATGTATGATATGTGGTGGGTGACTCATATGCCCATTCTATATACAGATCTAGGGGTCTTAGTAGTGATAGACATGGCTCAATGTATCAGACTACCCCGAAGGAGACATAGGAGACGAGGCCAGATAGGTGGATAGGGTGCAGGAGGAGGGAGGGATGGAGGGATGGATGAAGGAGATGATGGAGGATGGGGTGGAGGGAGAGATGAAGGATGGGGAGGTGAAGATGAAAGGAATGACGATGGGGATGGAGATGAAGGGGGTAGTGGTGTAGTTTTAGGTGGTTATGTGGTTTCCCCATCCATTGTTGGAGAGGAGAGGATGTGGATGTTAGAGGAGATGATACCTTGGGTGGGAGGCAAAGGTGGATGTTACAGGTGACGGTGAGGAGGAGATAGAGATAGACAAAAATAGTAGTGGATCTAGCTCCTTAGAGGGTGACAAGATGGAGGTGGATGGGAGAGGAGATGACACTGGTTAGGTGGGTGCTGCAATAGGAGGTTTTCATGAGGTAGCTAAGGATGTACCTATCGAGGTTCCAGTGAGAGGTAGAAGGGACAATATAGAGATCACCTATGATATAGTTAGTTTGAGATAGTATATCAAAGACCTTGATGGGAGATTGGATGAAGCCCTTAGATTGGTGACATAGGAAGATGCTAGGGCAGTTGAGGTAGAGAAGAGGATGAGAGAGGTAGAGGCTAGGGATACAACTAAAGAGATAAAGAGCCAATGGTACTCCTCAAGGGTGAATATTTTAGAGAGGAGGATAGTCCAGATGCAACATGACATGGATTAGGAGAGACGTGCTCTTAGGGATGAGATTCAGGAAGCAGAGGCCGGGGCACATAGTATCATAGCCAATGTGTAGGATTTGAGCCTATATGGAGCCATATATATGCTATATTAGGAAGGGATTGATGGTACTAAACATGTTTGGAAGGCTGGGAGGGAGATTCAGTACTGGAGGAATCATTATGAGGGTGTTGTCCCTCCTGATCATAGGGTACCTAGTTATACAATTTCTCATAGATCACAGAGGACACAAAGATCCCAGGGATCACAAGGTAGTGGAGATGTCATGGGGAAACCCGCTAGCCCATCTCATACAAGCACAAACCCATCCTCTAGTCATCAGCATGCAGGACCTTCAGGACCATCAAGACCATTAGCAGATCCATGTCCTAGACCCACTGGTTCCGAGGGTGGCGGAAACACTAGTTGAGTACTCATGTAGACATATTTACATATATTTTTCGAGCTTACATGATCTCCTTTAGATAGTGTATGATGATACTTTCATATATTTTAATATATGATACAGTTTTGGCATCGTTATATGATTTATATGTGTTTATCTCTATGATGCTTATTTTTATGAGGGTTATGATGCACATGCTATGTTTATTTTCTATGATGATGCCTATGATGTCTATGAGATGCAATGATTCATCATATGCTTCTACATTATGCTTATGTGAAGGATGTATGGTATACTCTTCCTAGATGATGCGATGTCATGTTGATGTATTACACACTTATGTTTATTAATTTATTTTTATATGCACTTTATTATGTGACATATGGTACTATGTAGATGACTTAGGTGTGATGCCAATTAGACCATGCTTAATGAATTTGATGTTTTGTATACATTTATACGATGGATGGATGCATTTGTATGATGTTTACTATGATGTATGATTTATGATGTTTACTAAAATTCTATGAATGGAGGATGCAATATTTTTGTCGTATCATGACACTCTATCATAAGGACTTTGTTAGGACTGACTGAGAGAATTGTTAGTACTGATAGAATAATGAGAGAATGAGGATGAATCCTGATTGAAACCTTGAATTCCATTAACCACCTTTCAATTACAACTTATTTGAGCAATTTATTTCATTATAGAGCCACTTTATTATAGAAAAATAAGATACCATCCTATCAAAACATGAATGATCTAGGTACGATTATCCTCTTGCATTTTAATAGGAACTTTGAATAGACAAGCAATGTGGGCCAATCCATCTAGGTTGGGCATTAAGAGTTGAGTTATGTGCAGTGTATCAAAACCAATTTATCTATTTCAGTATGTTCTATAATTAGATATCACATGTGTATGTGAAAGCTCTTACCACAGACACCAAAAATGTTCTTTTAAGACTTCATGACAAACATTCCACAAACAAAAGACAAATAAAAATAATTCATGAACCATCCCAACATCTCTAATCACTTGTGGATATCCCTGAGATGCATAGGAACATGACTTGTGAAAATCAAGACATAATAAGACCAACTTGACTCAACAAGTTAACAACCATGCTAATTATGTGTCAGTTTGTAGTTGTTTGACAATGACATTGATGATTGATGATGATGTATGGTTACAAGAATGAGATACCCCACTTTAGACTGACATGCCTAGTTTTGAGCGCTTTCATCCTTTGTATAAGGGAAGATGATCTTTTGACAAAAGACTTGATGTTGACTTGGTAGATAAGACAATTTGGTTAGTTTGATTGAGGACCTATTGAATAGTTGACAATTTTGACTTGGTTTCGTTGAACTCAGACTAGCTGTATGACATCATTCAATGCCTATTGAAATGCAAAAAAAAGGTTTATGTACAAAGGAATTTATTGCAAAATTTTCAAAGTTTTTAATTATTATTTTGGTTGTTTTTACACTATTTTTAGAACTTTTGCGATGTTTTTGGTGTTTTCTCAGGGAATTTTTCATTGTTTTAAAATTTTTACCAGGTCATTTTTTGATGTTTAGATATTTTTAGGACATTGGTGGATCATGACATTGTGCTACCCCCACTTAGGACAGGGTGGGCCATTTATTGTGGAATGGGCATGATGGATTCACTCAATGATGGAGTGCGACATGACAAGGACAACTGACGAATCTCAAGCCACGAGTAGACGACCAAGGATTTCTTATTATAGAATATGGAATGAAATCACAAGTGATATCAGGTTGGAGTGATGATAGATAATGGAGCAATGAGCCCTACTCATGGATCTCAATTGCCAAGTTTTCACCATGGTACTTGACCAAGGTGCCACCGAAGTGATTTTCACCATAGGAAAAATTTATTTCTCTTGTATTTCTATTTTTGTGTCACCCAAGATGCCTATTTGCCATGTTTTCATCAAGGTAACCATTTTTTTGTTTTTTGTTTTTATATTTTTAACATTTTTGAATAAGGCCTATTATGACAATCATGTATAGTACTTGCGCAGATGCAATTTGTTGATGGGGTTTGATAGAGGCTGACCCTCTGGTGTAGATATCTGATATGCTCCAGACCCATAGCCTATTGTGATGATGTAGGGACCCAACCAATTGGGTTAAAACTTACCTAGTTTCTCTCTTTCCATTTGATTTATTTGATTCTCCATAAGTACCAAGTTTCCAACTTCAAAGGATCAGACTCTGACCTTTTTATTGTAGCTTCTATGGAAATGTTGTTGATATGCCTGCAAATGGGTCAATGCATTCTATCTTTTCTTAGCGAGTAATTCTAGCTCATTTAGTCTATATATACGATATTCCTAATTAGAAGTGACTTTCTGAAGGGATACTCACGGTGCTATGAGCTCGACCTCAATTGGAAAGATAGATTTGGTTCTGTAAACAAGTGAATATGGAGTGGCTCTTGTGGGTGGATGAAAACTAGTGCGATATACCCATAGGGTGATATTTAGTTGGAGGTGTCAGTCTTGGCCAACGTCATCGATAATTATTTTTAAGATTTTCTAGCTCGTTTTATTGGATGGCTCTGGTTGGTTGTTACTTCACGGATAGTAGCATGAAGAATAGTGGTGGTGGATGTGGAACTTATCATAAAGTTCATCAACATGTTTATTTTGGAATGGAGTACCATTATCTATGATAATAAGTTGATGCACTCTATACTGGCTTATGATATAGTTTAAGATAAACTTTGAAATCTGTTTGTTGGTTGTACAGGGCATTATGATAGATTCAATCCACTTTGTGAAACACTCAGTGGTTGTAATGGTGTATTTATGACCATTAGAGGAAAGTGGTTGACTCTCTCCAATGCGATCGAGTCCCCATTGCGAGAAAGGCCATGATGAAGTGAGTGGTTGCAGCTCCTAAGCTAGCGCATGGATGAGGTTACCGTGTCTCTGACATTTATTGCACTTTTGAATGAATTTACAACCATCAGTCTCAATAGTCAGCCAATAATACCCAATTCTCAAAATATTTTTAGCTAAGATTAAACCGCTAGAATGGGTATCAAAAATACCGTCATGTAATTCTATTAATGTTGTTTCTACTTCTTCTAAGTTGAGGCAACCTTAGAGTGTTCCATCCAGATTTTGTTTATAGAGTGTATTGGCTATGATGGCATAACATGAGGCTTTACTTATTAAGGACTTATTTTGGTTGCGTGAAAGGTTAGGGGGAATGATTTAGTTCATTAGGTAAACATAGATTTCTTGGTACCATGGGGAATTGAGACCAAAAATTTTACACACAACCTTAGAGGTGGAGATTTCGTAGACAATGACCAATAGTTGTTTGACCAAGAACTCACAATGTGTCTCTTTGGGAGGCATGTCCAGAAAAGATCCTATAGTGGCCATGGAATTTGTTGCCTTGTTCCTGATTCTGGGGATTTTCTCAAATGATATCTAGTCAAAGTATTGCTTAACGTATTCTTCCATGACTTTACATGGAATTATCTTTTTTTCTTTAGTGTCTTAAATATCATTGACTTGGTTGATTATCAATTGGGAATCCCCATATACCTGTAGATGCTGGATATTCCATTGGATTATAGTCTTCAAACCTATGATGATTGCTTCATACTCAACAATGTTGTTTGTGCATTCAAATTGCAGCCTGTAAGATTTGGGAACATAGTCTCCTTGAGGAGTGATGAAGACTATACCAATGCCTGATCTGTTTTGTGTGTGAGAGCTATCAAAATATAACTTCCACTGCTTCTGTTCTTCTAAAGAAAATATGCCTTCATATGGGAATTCTATCAACATTGGATAATTTGAAGGTAAAGGTGCATCTGCTAGTTGGTC
>MU227452.1:133170-149404 GCA_018584345.1 Thuja plicata | reverse complement strand
GGTTTGTAAGAGATAATGGACTTATAGACAGTCAATATGATATACAGAGTCCCATATTAAAAACAGTATGCCTACTGTATACTTTCAGCCCTTCCCAATCGAGTTTGTACAAATTAGTGAGCTTATAGGCAGTCAATATGATGTACAAAGTCCAAAAAAACAGTTTGCCTACTGTATACTTTCAGCCCTTCCCAATTGAATTTGTAAAGATAGTGAGCTTATAGGCAGTCAATATGATATATAGAGTCCCAAATTAAAAGCAGTATGACTACTTTATACTTTCCCTCCTTTCCAATTGAATTTGTACAAGATAATGGGCTTATAGGCCATCAATATCATATATAGAGTCCCAAATAAAAAACAGTATAACTATTTTATACTTACAACCCTTCTTAACTGAATTTGTATGAGATAGTGGACTCATAAGAAATCAATATTAACATATTTCTGAAAATGAAAAATATAAATTATCTTACCTGGTCCCATTCCTTATTTCCATGTTTTAGAGCCTGCTTTGTAGCCTTATTCACCAATGCAAAGGCTGGGTATCCAACTTCATCCTTCACCCTAAGACCCCACGAATCCACTTTGATCCATTGCTACCAAGAGAAATAAATATTGATGTTAAAAAGTAGCCACATTCAAGTAAATTAATAGTAAACTCCCTGAGAAGATTTTAAGATTACAAATGGAAGTTACCTGGTGGGGATCATGTGGGGTTCCTAGAGCAAGCACAGCAAGTTGGCCATGGGCAGCCATAAAAAAGTTTGGATTGGCTTCGCAATAAATCCTAACCGCAGGACCCCGAGGTTCCTCCTCTCCAACTTGAGGGTATAATGAACGATGCTCAGACCCTCCATGAGATAAGCTCACTTATCACATTTCAAAAAACATAATTTAAGGTCAGTTCTCAGAAAATTAGATTTAATTCAATGAAAATATAGAACATTTAGAGAAATAGATAAAATCTTTTGGGATTCTGTGATGACTTCTTTTAGCAGACTATTTGATTCAATAGAGACATCATAGAACATTTTGAGAAATAGATAAAATCTTTTTGGAATTTTGTGATGACCTCTCTTTGATCTTTGATCTAATGGAGACATCATAGAACATTTAGAAAAATAGATAAACTCGATTTGGGATTTTGTGATGACCTCTCCTTGATCAGACCACTTGATCTAATGGAGACATCATAGAACATATAGAGAAATAGATAAAACCTCTTTGGGATTTCGTGATGACCTCTCCTTGATCTTTGATTCAATTGAAACATCATATAAGAGTTAGATAAAACCCTCTTTGGGATTTTGTGATGATCTCTTTTTTATCAGGCCGCTTGATCTAATGGAAACATCATAGAACATTTAGGGAAATAGATAAAACCTCTCTGAGATTTCGTGATGACCTTTCCTTGATCTTTGATCTAATAGAGACATCATAGAACATTTAAAAAAATAGATAAAACCCTCTTTAGGATTTTGTGATGACTTTTCTTGATCAGACCACTTGATCTAATAGATAGATCATAAAACATTTAGAAAGAAATAAAAATTCTTAGAGATTTTGTTGATCTTGATCTTATAAAAATATTATAGAACATTTAAAAAAATAGATAAAACCCCTTACGATTTCTTGATAACCTCTCCTTGATCAGATCACTTCATCCAATAGAGATTAAACGAGAATATCGATTGATTCAATCAATATAAATGGAAAAATGTATTTAAAAAGAATAGACAATAGAGACAAAAACTAATCTCGCTTCTCCAATAAGCTCTCTGTTTTTAGACCAGGATACATCACTTAATGAAGAGGGTTCAAGCAACGTTATTTCGGTGTCTCCATTATTAGATCACCGTGAGCCTAAAACTTTACAGAATGATCAAACTAACAGAGGTTTAGCCCATTTGGGTTTTGGAAAAGGGGTATACTTTATGACACCATTGTAAATAGGAACCAGATTTTTAAACAATTAAAATTCATTTAATCAGCATCTGAATAATTATAAATTCTTTATTAATTAAAATTATGGAGGAAGGTCTGTTGGTGAAGTTGAATGGTTCTTAATGAGTCCATTACAGATAGACTCTTACTGAGTGCAAGGCTCTGACATTATAAGGGATGAGGCTGGGATCTACCCTGAACAAATTTGGTGGAATGTTTATTCCTCAATCCTTGACTCTTAGCCAAAAAAGTTCAGCCTATAGCTTGTGCTCATATATCGGATAGCTAATGTAAATGGATTTGTATAAAACCCTACATAAAAGAATTACAGAGGAATCATAACACTAACAGAAGCTAAATCAAAATGGTCTTTCTGTCAGGTTTCCATTATCAGATAACTGACTCCATAAAATCATCACAGCTTTGAATATCAGAGACTCGGTCAATCTGAATTTCCAGCTGAAGTTTTCTAGTTCAACCCTCCTGAGAGGTATCACATTTAAGTAACAGAAAGTTAACCACTTTATACTAAGGCAGGCCCCCAAAAAAATTAATGATGGGAACTTACAGATGGGACTGATCTTCCATTTCTGATTCTCCTTCTTGTTCCATTTGAACAGAGCAATCGCTGCCCCTTCGTGGAGTCCACGATGATGTTTATCATCTTGAAACATGGCTTCCAGATTTAAGTGGATATTGTTCACAGGCCTGATGCACTGATACCCTCTCCCCACATCAGCACTCTGGGTAAACAGAACAGCCTCATTCAAATCATCAAGGTGATATAGACCCAAGGTAACCTACACAATCCAAGCATTCAAATGATTTCAGTCCCAGAGTATTAAACCTTCTAATAATTCCTCAAAGCACCATGTTAAAACAGAAGGGTGCAAGAAATCATAACCCTTTCATTCTCTGAATGTCCATGCCTTAGAGCCTGGCCTGTAGCCCTGTTTATCAAGGCAAATGCAGGGAATCCCGCTTCATCCTTGGCCCTCACACTCCATGAAGTGTCCATAATCCATTGCTGCAAAATCCAATCATCACACATATTTTAATCTGCCACCTTGAAAATAACATATACCCACTTACAGAAATCCCAAAAACAAAATGCAATAGCCATGATCAACTGGTGCAAAACCCTACCATTATAACCAATCAGTAAGTATTTCCTACATTTCCCACATAAATACTCATTCTCGAATCTAAATGCTATTAGATTAAAAAACTTCTGAAAAAAAACTGTCTGCATAAATGTTTCTGATCAATGGTCTTTATTTCCTCATCCTGACCATGGGACATAAGTGATGACCTCTCCTTTAATCCTCATGATGATGAAACACCTAGTGTGATCTGACAAATTGATGCAAACAAAACAGACAGTTTTCAATCCTCATGATGATGAAACACCAAGTTCATCTGACAAATTGATGCAAATAAAACAGACAGTTTTCTTTCCTAAGCATTTTAACTCGTAGTCTCATTCTCATGGACTGTGAAAACCCCCTGTTCATAGTATAAATGCTATTAGAACCAACCTGATTTGGGTCAGACTCATTAGCAGCTGTCATGACAACATGGTCATTAAAGTTGGCCAGATGGTAATCAGGATTGCCTTCACAGTAGATCTTCACAGTCTCCCCTTGTACAGAGACTGGAGGATAGGGAGCACCTCCATAAGGGGCAGGAGCTAGCTGTTGCTGATCATGGTGGTGTTGGTGTTGTCCAAACATTATGGTGATCCTGCAAATACGTTCAGTCAGATGATATGCAAAACCTGACTTTTAAGTTTTAACCCATTAAATCAATGGATTGCAGTATGAAGCATTAGTTTTCATCCAAAAAAAATGTGAAACCACCATCCTAGAAAAATCTTACTGTAATAAACAAGATGAAAACAACACCAAATAGCATTCATAAACTATACCTGAACAGAGAACCAAAAGAACTATGTATTCGGTAACTGTTAAGCAATCAAAACCAACAATTTGTACGTAGTGATTATAAAACAGAATAGGTGATTGTTGTATATCAACCAGCGTAGGTGGGCTGACATATATAGGGAAACTAAAGAGAGATATTGAAGTCCAGGCCTGCAACCAGAATTTAAAATATGCCTAAAGGATGGACCTTTTCCAGTTCTACGTATAATTTTTACAAATAATATGTGAACATTTGTCGCATGCCAAATCTGAGGGTCCAATTTGCAGGCTGGTAAATGACATACCTAAGTGCACCAAAAATAAAATATTAAATATAAATTAAAAATAAATAACAAATTTTATATGATGAAGGTATTACCTACATGAAGGTATTAACCACTTTATATGATCAAAACAACTTAAGGGCAATTGCAATGCAAAGGAAGTCAGGAAGAAGATTAATAAAATCTTATGAATACCTATGTAAGGTTACTAAAAATCTAAGGGAATTCTTACATTAATCTAATAAATTAAAGGTAATTCATATATTAGGGACCTCTTTTTATTTTCTTAAAGATCTAGGCATAATATTATAGATGTGAAATTAACTATTTGTCACTATATTACATTTTTCATGTATATGTATTTATTATTTGATTATAGATAAAAGAAAACTTTTAATATATTATACACAAACTATTATGGTAGTGGTGAAATTTGCATGCTAATGAATGTCAATTCTCATTTACTTTTGTGTCTATTTAAAGAGAATGTCTAAATACAATTACATACGATCCGAAAATGTCTAAATTTTGAGCAAAGTTGGGCTCATTCCTCTAACATTCACATATAACCATGTATACATCTATGCTTGCAAATTTTCCCATATTGTATAAATTTATGACATCCTCCACATGTAGGTATACATTACCTACATAAACATCAAGTCTTTATCTGGGGTCAATCCCATACATGTGAGATTAGTTTCAGATATACAAAATTGAGCCCTAAAATTCTAAATTTAAAATTTAAAATTGGTCAACTATTGCCCATTTCACTAGCTATTATGGGTTGACTAAACACACAAAGTTAGATAATTTATGGTTACATATTTGTATCTGAAGGTATTTTACCCTTTTTAGGGGTTAACCTAGAGGAATTTAACCCCTACAATCTGACAGTTCTCTAAGTTATTCTTAAAAATTGTCATTGTTTTCAATGAAGCAAACATTAGAAAATTAGATAAACTAGAGAACATAAGTGTACAAGTTAAGGTTAGATCAATGGCTCACAAAGTAGATCCATCACTATAAATTTGATCTAGATTTATGTAGTCCACCTAAGTAGAGACACCAATTTCTTGTACATATTTGAGGCAAATAAGTTAGAGTCTAAAATTACTTCACAATTATTCATCTTTGTTCCTAGAGGTCTAAGCACCTAAATCTACTTTTTATTTAATATCATAAGCATTTAATTATGAATTTATCTAGTCCCACAATTATCACTTAATTATTCTAGGTTGATTTATGCTTATGTATATGCATCTTTAGTTTGATTGGCCTAGATAAGCTTAGGCAAAGTTTATTTTCCTTTACAATTATATTGTTGATGGTGGTTAGACAAAGATGTGCTTTTAGACTAAAATTATATATACTATGAAAAAATATGTTATGTTGTTGGGGGTGGTTGGAGGGAGGGGTGCTTCACATGGATAAACATTATATTCTTTTTCTCACTAAGGATTGTTTTCTAGTAGGGGTGAACATAGTAATAATTAAATGTTTAATATAGAAATTGGAAGATAGAAATTGATCACAAAATCATTTGAAAATATAAACCTTAAAATGACTATCTTACCCATAGTACATTTTGTGTCATTCTTATTATTTGTGTTGTCATTTTATCATGTTATGTCATTTCTTTTGCTAGGAAAAGGATAGTGTACACCTCACACAAGAAATAATTATTCTAATGACGTAAAATATGCATTTATTTATGGTGTATCCTAGGTGACGTGTTTAGTAGGGTAATCTTTAAGAAACCCCCCCTTCAAAAAAGATGTAAAAAACTGGCGAAATTTAGATAACTACAGAGGAAATTATTAATTTATTTGGCGAAAAAATTTTCTTTTCAAAGAAAAAAATTAATCTCATTTGGCGAATAAAAAAAAGTATTTATAGTATAAAAATATATATTGGCGAATAAAACACAGTATTTATAGTATAAAAAATAAAAATTGGCGAATTAAAAATAGTATTTATAGTATAAAAAATATATATGGGCGAATAAAAAACAATATTTATAGTATAAAAATATATATTGGCGAATAAAACACAATATTTATAGTATAATATATATATATATATATATATTGGCGAATAAAAAATAGTATTTATAGTATAAAAAATATATATGGGCGAATAAAAAACAATATTTATGGTATAAAAAACATATATTGGCGAATAAAAAACAATATTTATAGTATAAAAAATATATATTGGCGAATATTCAAAACATAGCATATTAGCAATAGGACTACGTGTCAAGTTGGGTGCTACATGCCATTTACTAATGACCATTTTGTGAGGACAGTTTGCATAGCTTCGGCAGGCTAAAAAAAGGGTCGATGGCTAACGGTTACAAAGATACACAATGGCCCTGTTGAAGGTAAAAGGCATGCAGATTCTGTTTGATCGAACGACCCACTTAATGAATTAGTCTCAAGATGATCCAAATCTATCAAGCAAGTCATTAAGTCAGAGTGACACATGTCCAAGATGGTGACGTGGGCCCTGTTGCATAAAGTTTTGATGGAGATTAAACTGCAGATGAATTCAACGGCTGACTTAATTGCTTATGGTAAAGCTGTGTAAGATCTACTGCTTAAGTGATCAAGTCTGAGTGACGCGTAAGACTAAAGTGCTGACAGTTTGAAAAAGATCCAACGGCTGACTTAATTGCTTATGCTCAAGATGCGCACAATCTAACATATAAGGCATTAAGTTGTGACGCCATATGTCTCTGGCGGGCCCGAGATTGGTGAAAAGTTGTTTGATAAACTGCAGTAAGATTCCATTTGATCCAACGATGGACTTAATGCCTTAAGGTAAAGATGCACAAGATCTAGTGTCTAAGGCATTAAGTGGTGTTGACGCATGTCCCAGTGGGTCCGGCTTAGGTCGTAAAGGAGATTAAAGTGCAGATAAGTCAAGATTGATCCGATGGTCGACTTAAACACTGGGTGATAAAGTGATCGAGATCTATAACATAAGTCATTAAGTCATGTTGATGAGTGGCAGTGGCGGGCCCAGTACATCGTAAGTATGAAATAAAGAGGATGTAGTTTCAAAAGGATCGGACGACTGACTTAATAACTTAAAGGAAAGTTGAGGAAGATCTAGCGTCTAATACATTAAGTGGTGTTGACACGTGTACTCCCTGTTTAAGTTATACCCGCAGTCAGTGAAATGTTGGGTAAGGTAATTTGCAGTTAGGTTAAAGAAGATCTAACGGTTCACTTAAAGCCTTATGATGAAGATGGACAGGATCTAATGCTTAAGCGATCAATTCATGCTGACACGTGTCTAGGATGAATAGTGGTTTCCGTAAAGTGATCTACGGTTGAGATCTATGGTTGAGATTTAAAGTTTTCAAAATGGTTCGAAGTTGCCATAACCACTGAAGAGATTGAAGTGAAACTAAAAGTTGTAGCGATCTTGCGCTCTATTTTATAAATTGCAGAACGGGTAAGTATTCTATTATCATACTATTGAAGCATTAAAATTCATACTTGTAGTAGGGTTTCAAATTCTGAAGGAGAAACAGAGTGTTGATAAAATCTGATACTGTTACTGTAAGAAACCCTATTTTTAGAAATGGCCCCTAGAATTGAGTTCACTGGTAAAATTGATTACAAGGATAGAAATGTGTGTGATGATCTTATACAATAGTTGAATGGGTCCACCAATGAATCAACAAAAATCAAACAGATAGTGCCTGTAAATCCATGTTTTAGAGTCGGGGAGGGTTTGTATGATATGGGCAGATGGGCTAGGGACGCCAAGGTTCATATAAGTGGTCTAGGTCTGTTCAAAATTATTTTCAGCCAAAGGAATGCTCCTATCCCAGACTCTAACATATGGGACCTGGATGTAGGAAAATTGATAGTTCCTAGAGTGTTTATGGATACAGATTTGTTGATTACAATTGCTAAAGCTTATGATAAGGTGTCTAGGATTTTGAGAGATACAAATGGGAACGTATTACTAAGTGTCATAGCTGATGAGATTAGAAAAGTTTTGAATTTGAGTGACCTTTTTGTTCAGATGGATGACATTGATTTTGAGCAATTCAAAGAAGTGTATAAGGCTCAAAGGGAGCATTTCAGAACTGGGCCTTTGAAATAATGTTTCAATAAGATAGGGGGTTTAATTGTAGTAGACCCTAACACACCAGAGCCCTTCAAATTAGAATATTTTAATGGCAAGGCTAAAGGGATGTATAGTGTCATGTTTTGGGAGAGGATGAGGAGGCAACAATGCCCATTCACTTTATGCTTATGATATTTCAAATTTTACATCCACATTTGTTTGTTGTATATGACTTTGCTACTCACATTGCTAATTTAATGCATCAAGGTCTAGTAAGCATAAAAGAGGGTAAGATAGCTAAGCCAATGGGATGGTATTCTATGATGATTCACATGATCTTATATAATAATGCTGACTATTTTGAAGAAGAAATGGATCTTTTCAAATTTAAAGATGATGAAGAATTGCCAGTTTGGTTGTGGAGTACAAATTTATCTTGGGATAGGAAAGAGGCCAGTTTTGTCAATTTTGATAGATGTTTTGCTTCTAGGCTCAGATCACTGTTATGCACAGACAACCCAAGAATTCACATAGATGTGTTAAAACTTCTGAGACCAATGGAGTATGCTAAAGAGATGTAGATTGTTCACAATTGGGGTGACTTCATTCTATACCATATTTCTAAAGTTATCAGGGTCTACGGTTTAAGAGGAACTCCAAATATCCTCCCTTACAGGGTTACACTTAAGATAGGTCTGGCAGAAATCCTTAGACAACTGGGTGGGCTACAAGAGGAAGCATTGACTGGAAAAATGAAAGGTAGCATTTTCCCCACCATCACAAAAGTACACCAGCTCATTATCACTAAAGGGGGATGGACACAATTTGACAAATACTTGGAGCCTTATCAGTTGGCAACATCAGTGGTAAGATGTGCAGATAATGAGGGATTCATTATTGATATGTTTAGGAAAAGAACTAAGTGTTTAGCTCTAGATCATCAATTTAATTTTCCTGGGGATATAATTACAAATGAATTTGATTTGATGGAACAAGAAATCAAGAAGGAAAAGTGGTTAGCATATAAGAAATCCTTAGATTTTTTCCACCATTTTGATAGAGCATATGATCCCCTGAAATAATTTATGCCCTGGGCGAAGAAGGTAGAATCCTTGATGAGCATGTTTGAAGATATTATGCAAGCCCTAGACCAGAAGAAGAAGAGAGTAATGGAATAGCACAATCTTGCCCAGAACTGAAAAGACCTCTGATCCAAAAGGGAAGAGGACATTAGACTCCAGTACCCAATCATTGCCATCTCCAAAAAGGCAAAGGGTGGAAGGAAGAGATAAACAACAAGATGATATTTATTCCCCTTCCCAATCTCCCCTGCACATGGATGAACAGACCATTGCTGAGCAATTAGTCAAAATGGGGAATACAGGGCATATATTTGTTACATCTCAGGAGTTGCAAGAAGGAGTGCTAGAGGCACCCAAACATGCTCAAATGGACTTAACAGTAGCTGAGTTTGCTGGAAAAGAATTGGATCCTATCACTAAACAAGCTAGTAATGAATTCTTGTCAGATGATCAATTTGTTAAGGCAAGGGCATTTATTCAATTCTTTTGGAGAATTCACATTAATGAATTCAGAGAAAAATGTCAGAAGTTGTAGAATGATCAACCTAATAGAGATAAATATGACATTGAAAAGGAAGTGAAGCAGAAGTTGGTAGCCAAATTTGACGAAATCACTCGTGAAGAAGGCAAAGAACTGGTAAAGAAAGACAGAGTTCTCATTCTGCCACAGTAGGATCTTGTTGATTCCATTGTCTTTGATGTTGTTAGAAAAGAGACCAAGCCAATGCACACTAGTGGGGTCTCCACTGGTGTCAAATTTAGTGAAGACCATGCATCACTGGTAATGTGGTCTATAAAAAGGAAAGACAATAAGAAAGCTCCTGGAGATGATCATGCTGAACATGCAGGTAGCCTCTTGGTAAGAAGAGTGACATACACCTCAGGAGTAGAAGCAGCTAGCCTTACTTTGGAATCAACAAAGTTTGGCATGAAAGTAGGTGAGAAAAAGGAAGAAGAACTCAAAAGCCTGAGGGAAAAGTATGAGATGGTCATGAAGGCCTATAATGATGAGGTGATAAAATCTATTGAAAAAGATAAAAAGATTGCTATCCTTGAAGGCAAACAAACAACTCAGTTTACTCCTCAAAGGATGATTACACAAGATCCTCACCAGACCTCATCATCAAGCCCAATTATAACTTATCCCCCTTCTCCCATGCCATTAGGTCCCACCATACAAGCACAATCGGAACTAGAAAAAGAAAGATTAATTGCTGAAAGAACCAAGTTAGAAGAATCAAGGAATAAATGGATTGAGGAGTCTGCGACATTTAAAGAAGTAGATGCATGGGTAAAGAAAAAGCATGCTGATAAAATACATACCACTCTCATGCATTTCACTAAGGATTTAATTCCTACTACCATTTATTTATAGGGAAAAAAGATTGTCAGCATATTGAATGAATATAATGAAGATAAGGATAAATAGGATCCAATAATGGATAGATGGAAGGGAAAGAGAGTAGAATTGAAATTATTTTGTACTACATCCAAAGAAGAAAACAATGTTGACATCATATTGACTGGTACTTATAAATGTTTCAAATTGCTAATGGATATGGACATAAAGAGAAATCATCATTAAGAAGGTAGTGGCTTTGAGGAAAGAATATTCAAAGGATCGTTATGAGATGTTTCCTAATCTTTTTAAGAAGAGTGGTGAGATAAAAAATGAAGCATTATGGCATAGACAAATGAATGAGGCGTTGGAAACAAGAACCAAGAGTATTATTACTTTCGAAAGCACACTTTTGTTTGTTCAAATTTTTGAGATAGTCGGTAAGGCCAGATCATTTTTTGAATTTCAGACAGAGGAAGTTGAGAAAGCAAATGTCAGCTGGAATGAGGTTAATAGAAGAAAAGATGAAGTCATTGGTTTCTCTTGGCCGAATGATGAGGTGTATACCTCCTGGAAGGACAATTACAATACAGTTGATCAAGGAGAAGGTGATAATGTTCAATAGGCAACAAATGACAATGTTGCCCAATAGTTTGAAGGAGACAAGAAAATATGAAGATCCTACATCAACAAGATCAAGGACAACAAATTCCTAAATCCTGATAGCGGCTACCGAACAACCCCAAAGAAGTTACAAACTTACAAATGCCCAAGCCGTCAGAAGACAAACTACTTTAAATATCTTGTAACAAGAGTGGTTATTAGTCCACCTGTTATTTTGTCTTATATATGGGTCGTAGGATTTGTATTTTAGCTTAGTCATCCAAATATTTTTGCATCCTTGATTTTTAAGGATTCCAAGATGACTAAGGCAAAAAATATATATTGAAAGTTAGAAGACTTTGTAAAGGATGGTGAATTTACAACTGCAAAGCATACTTAATATTTTTGTTTAGTTTTTTCAAGCTTTGGTCTATCTGAATGTATTGAATGTATTTTTTTTTTAGTTTTTTCAAGCTTTGGTCTATTTGAATGTGATGAACATGCTCATCAAAGATTCCACCTTCTAGCACTGTAAAAAGTAGAAGGATGAATGTCCTTATTACATTGATAATAGCTCTTGTTAAGCTTATTGTTTGGCATGTTAAGTTCTGCATAAAGTTAATGATGTTCATCAGTAGGGTGTGTTGTCAACTGTTGTAGAAGGATTATATCCTTGTTAATTAGCCTTTTCCCTATATGAATATGGAATTGGGAGTTTGAGAGTCAAGCTGGATAAGCTATATAGTGATTCAACAAGAAAAAGTGCTAACAGTCTACAAGCTTCATTTTAAGGTCATGTGTAAATTTTGAAACCCTTGTCTAAAAGTCTTCAAGTGTAAATCCTATTTTAAAACCCAAGTGTTGAAGTGGTTTCTATTTTTACATTACCTTTTTCATAACTTGATTTATGTGTCCACCATGTGTTCTTTTAAATGGGGTCATGTTCAATTTATCCTAAGTCTTTAGCACTTTAATAATCCCTAAGTTTGAAAGCTCATGAGTATTTTATTTAAGATTATGCGTCGAACTGATATGTTTTAATCTAACGGTCCACTTAATGATTTAGTCCCGAGATGCACAAAATATATCTCATAAGTCATTAAGCGGTGATGACATGTGGCAGTGGTGTGTCCCTGTGGTGATGTGGGCCCTGTTGCATAAAGTTTGACAGAGATTAAAGTGCAAATGAATCCAATGGCTCACTTAATTACTTGTGGTAAAGATGCCCAAGATCTACTACATAAATGATCAAGTCTGAGTGACACGTGTCCCTGTGGTGACGTGGGTTCCATTAACATTAAGGTGACCACAGATTAAAGTGCTGAAAATTCTAAAAAGATCCAACGGCTGACTTAATTGCTTATGATCAAGATGCATGTAATCTAGCATACAAGCCATTAAGTCATGATGCCATGTGTCCCTGTGGGTCCGGCTGAGGTCGTAAGAAAGGAGTTAAAGGGTTAGCATTTAAAGGTTAAAGTGCAATTAATTATTAATGAGACTTATCGATGCCAAGATTTTGATTAGACATTAAAAAGGATAATTTGTATGAGATATGAGCTGTGATTTGTAAACATTCATTATTTTTCTTTTCGGAGTGAAGTCACCTTATGTGAAAGTTTGAAACATTCCTTCAAAATTTAATGCGGCTGCCAAGTTGTCAATTCAAAATTTAAAATCACAGGTAGGATATGGTGGTTCCGAGGACATGCTGGTAGTCTGCATAGTGCGTAACTTGAGTAGTTACATAAATTATAATCCAGGCCAAGATTTTGATTAGACATTAAATAGGATAATTTTATGGGATATGAGTTGTGGTACATCAACATTCATTATTTTTCTTTTCAACTTCGGAGCCAAGTTACGCAAGATACAAATGTCTGCAATTTTTGTTTATCGATATTCATTAATGTCCTTTTTCGAGGCAAGCCACCTTACGTGAAACATTCCTTCAAAATTTATTGTGGCTGGCAAGTTGATGATTATTTTCTTTATATACTCCTCAGTAGTGAAATTGCAGAACACAGGGCACTTTCTAAATTTATAAATTTGGAATCTTGGATGACAGAATGGGTCTTCTAGTAGCTGGGGGATCATCAAATGATAATCCAGAACCTGTTATCGAACCAAATTTGGATATGGAGGAGGAGATTCAGCAGGATGTCCTCAGTCATCTTATGTCTACAGTAGGGGATCATGCTACCAGTTACGTCGGATACCAAAGAGACATGTTCAAAATCAAAGTAGAACATGACAAGGCAGAGATGCGTGCCATTTTTTATGATCATGGCTTTGACCAGGAGGGGTTACAAGAGGAGATGATTTGGTTATTTTCTTGTCTACGCATCAATTGATCTTTTTTTCTTTGTGGATAGTATTATTATATTATAGTTTATAAATTACTATTGGTCTATTAATATTAGGATATGTAGGAGTCGAATGTCAGACTAGGGTTTTGTAATTTCCTCTGAAAGTTCAAAACTTCAATGGATCTTAGGAAAATTTTTGTTACCTGTAATTTGTAAATACAAAATTTGAATGTACTTTTCATTTTGGTTTTGGAAACAGTTGGAAGCTTGTCGCTTCTCCTTCTGGGGAAACCACAACCGTTCAGAACTTCAGTCACTCAGTGAATCTCAATCAGTGATTCGGTTACCAGTATTATGTATACTTAATACCAGTTTTTGAATTTAATAGTAATACTGTATACATATGAGAACTAGAAGGCTCTTTTTCAAATAGTGTTACTGTTTTTTAGTTTTACACGTTATTTGCTAATACTTCAAATTTCAATACTAAATAGTCAATACAGTAACATGTTATGTGAATCATGATTCATGAAATTGAACAATAGTTTTATAAATTGAAAAAATGTAAATTTTAATTATTAATTAACTTGAACTTTGAAGTATTTGTGAGTGTGAACTGTGATTCTATATAAAATTATAAATACTTATTAACTGATTCTGAATGCTAAATCACGATGGTGATGAGTTCCGAAGTTAAGCCTGGTTGTTTCGTAACTTCTCAACGGTTATGTTTTTATGATGGTGATGGGTTACAAAGTTACGCTTGGCTATTTTGTAACTTCTAAATCGTTAAATTTTTATGATGGTTAGGGGTTCCGAAGTCCCGACTAAGTTCGTGCATAACTTCGTAAGGTGTTGAAAAGTGAGAGTAAGTTGCATGCCACGTGGAAAGTGCCGAAGAATGGAATATTTGTAGAGCTTCGTTAGGGTTTCTTGGTCGTTTGTGATGGCGGTTTTTGGTAACAATTTATCAAAGTTGAGATAGGGACCTAGGGTTAGATGTACCATTAGCGTAAATTTGACAACATGTAAATTATTTTCTCTCGGATCGCTGCCAAATCTATGCTAGAAGTGACAGTTGACAGTGGCACTTTTCTAAAAAAAGGTAATTACTAATTTCATGCATGTGCGCTTGATGAGATTTTAATTTTTAATAGAGTAGGTGGCATGTTGGCTGGTTGTGAGTTGCTTATTAGTTATTAAAGATAGTTCACACTTCACAGAGCATCCTTAATATTCAGAGTCGAAGAGCAATAGAGAGTTGAAACCTTTAAGTCCAGAAAAGGAGCTTACTGCTTAGAGTTTAGTATACATAAAGAATGTTAGAACAAGGATCTCTTGATGTTGTTGTAGAACCAGCAAAGATTTTGCCTTCAAGAACAAAGAGGCCAAACATATACGTTGAAGAATGGATGAAACTATTGCCTGGATCCTCAAATTTGCAATCAGCTAACGCTTATGAATGGAGGGACCCTTATGCGTTCTACAGGTATGTTGTTTGCCCAAACACAACTGGGTATGAGCTCTTCATGTATATCTATAACAATAGATTGAGAGGCTCTCCTGTTTCAAACCCATGGGACAGGAACTTGGGAAAGTTGATAATACCTGAGGTATTTTTGGATATAGAACTCATGAAAGTGCCAATTGAAGCATACAATCTAGTGACACAAGCTTTCCATAGGTAGGAAAAGTCTATACTCTGCACGTTAGACAGAGAAACTTTTATTCAAGCTTTTGACCTTTAGGGACCTATGAGCATGGATATTGACCTAGCAGAAGAGGTGACCTTATTTCATAGATAGAAAAGTTACTACACTAGAAGGGTTATTAGGAAGCATATTCCTAGACAAATTAAAGAGGCAGGGTTGTTGCCGAAGAAGGTTGCAGATTCATTTGATATTGAGCTTTTTTTTCCCTATTTCCAGAATACCATCTATGGTCTAAGAAAAGTTATTGGAATAGATAGAGGTTTGACAGTGACTCATGACATTTATGTCATGGCTACAGATGTTCAGGACCTGTACACCAACAAGGAGTTTGATTATGTAGGACACATAATAAATGTAATGCACACTGAGTTGATGACGGAAAAGATGAATTTGAAAAGCTTCAAGTTCAATCACTACTCCATGCTAATGCACTTGATTCTCTATTGCAATATTGGCTACATCAACCTAGAGTTCATCAATGAGATCGAGAATGTGGGAGGAACTGTTCCGCTTCAGCTCTGGACCAAGTTATGGGATAGAAGTCACCATTTCTCTAATTCCATTGCTTTTTATAGTGATTTTTGTTGGAATTATATTGGAATGATGTACTGAGAGGGGAGGGGTGAATCAGTACCTCTAAAGCTTTTCTTGGTTATCCCATTAACCCTTAGTCATTAGTTTGTAATTTCTCTTATCTAATTGTTCATCTTTCTTTATGTATATGAAATCATAACATAATTTCTTTAATATGTAACCATATAAGAAACATTCATGAAAATAGATAACACATGACACAAAATATGATATCACAGAAAAATCTTGTTAGGAAGTAAAAACTGCGGTGGGGATTGTTACCCACAAGACTTCACTATCTGCAGATAAGAAGGGGCCGGTTAAGGCTTACAATTGGTCACTTCTAATGACCTACCCTGTTAGGAGTATTACAG
>MU227452.1:107632-131954 GCA_018584345.1 Thuja plicata | reverse complement strand
TTTTTTGATAATAAAGGCAAAGGTACTTACATCTTGTCAAAAAGGTGAGAATGTGAGGACTTGATCTCCTCCATCATCTTTTCCCATTTATCCTTCAACATTTCTAGAGCCATGTGCTCAAGTGATAGCCTTACGTGTATATCATAGATGTTGTCTACTACAGACATCTCTGGGGTTGCAATTAAGTTTCTGGCTTCAGAAATATGCTGATGTAGAATAGTGAGATTAGGCAAGATGTGTGCTTGTAGTTCGGTAATCTCACCTCGTATTTGTGTTTCAGCATCCCATATTTCTTGCCTCAGCCTGTTAGCCTCAATGACCTTTTCATGATGTGCCTTGATACTATCTGCATTTGAGGTTAGGCTTTGTGCACTCGTTGTGACATTAGAATCTATTTCTGCTAACTTGTCACTATTGTCTTTCGTAAACTTTTCAAGCGTGCACATATTTTGAACTAAGGTAATTGCCTCAGCAATCATTGGCTCTAATTGATCAGTTAGTTTAGAGAGCTTTACCTTGTTCACTACTACTTCTTGGATGATCTTATCAATTAACTTGTATTGATACTTTTTTCTGCTTGTTCTACCATTGCTTGTTCTTCATCTATATTGTGATATGTGATCGCGTCGGTAAGAACAATAATTTCTTCCTTAACTATAGCATTTGGTTCAAGTTTCACCTCAGGAACAAGTTGTTGGACAATGTCTCTCGCCTTGTCAAGTGCCATTATTTTCCTATGTTCCTATATCATTTTCTTCTGAATGGCTTTCCTTTGGAATATCACTCCAAACTCTTGAAGTTTATCACTATCCAAAGTAGTAATATCCCAGTTTGGGACTTCTATTACTTCATCCATTGTAACAACCAAGATGTCTTTCTTCAATGTTTTCTTCTTCTTCTTCTTTGGGTAGGTGGCAGATTGATGTATTACCATTTGTAATCATTGAGATTGGGTTGACCTAGTAGGTGAGGGTCAAGAAGATGAGGTGTCCTTTTTTTTTTGTTCTAAGTCCACCGGCTGGTTTGGTGAAGACGTCTCCTCATTGGCCTTAGGTGTATCAACAGATATATTTTCTTTTTGCTGTGTGCCTTCATCCTACTTGACTTCTTCACTCTTATCTTTTTCTTCAACCTTTCTCAATATATCATCAGTTTTGTTATCTGCATCTTTGTTTTCATTAGTACCCATATCCTTGGGTATATCATCATCCTTTTTAGATGTTTTATCCTGACTTGATTGAATATCAATAGAATCTATTAATATATTCATGTTTGTTGGTATATTAACTGTTGCAGTGTCAATAGTTGAATCATGTCCGTCGGTATTGCCCTTTGCAGTATTTATGTCTTCATCTTTTTGTATTCCTACTGCAGGGTCTTTTCCTATAGTGTCATTGACAATGTTGTCTAACCATGATTCATCATTTATATCATCTTCTAAGTTACCTTTTATTGTTAACTCTTCTTTGGTAACTTCTTCATCCTCTAAACTAATGTGAATTGGACTTGCTGGTACTTGATTTTCCTCACTATTTTTAGGCCATTCTTCATCTATAATATCAACCTATTTATGGCCGGTTATTTGAACTTCTTCACTGTCTAACTCAGCTGTTGAGTTATCTCTCTAAGTGACAGTTTCCTTCTCATAACTTCTGTCCTCAGCAGGATTGAGTAGCTTGCTCCATTTATCATGAGCTTCTTTTTCTATCTCTATAAACTTCTCTTCCAGAAATTTGTAGGCTCTCATTTTGGGTAAGAAATTTTTCTCATATTTCTCCATGATTTCATTTATTTCTTCCCTTTTTTATTCAGGATGCATAAGAGAAACAAGTACTCTTTCTCTTATCCTTTTCTCCTCATGGAGTGAAAATGTGAACCTAGAAGATAGTCTAATCAATAGTTCTTGAGGTACATCACATGTAGTGAATTGAAGTGGGACATAATAGTGTCTGCACATTTTAGCTATAATTGCATCTTCAATTTTATTCTGTTCTACATAATCCCATCTCAACCATTACCCAATCTTAGGATGTCCAATAGATTATGCTTCAAAAATGTACTTACAAATTTCATCAATGTTTTCAGTAGTTGATGTCACCTTTGTTGTTTCATTTTCTTGTTCAATTGCAGTGTCAGGCTCATCCATAGCTGAGTCCTCTATATCCTCATTTGTCTGAACAAAATTTCTCCTTTTGGTAGGTTTCCCAACTGGTTGTTTTCCCTTTGATGTGTCAGGTTTCCTCTTATACACCTTTCCTTTTACCATGGGAGTACGAGTTGCATCCTTTGTTGTCTGACTCCTTATTCTTGACTTCTTAGGTGGAGGAGGAGGTGGTGAATCAGACTGTTCTTCCTCTAATTCATTCTCTTCTGCTGTATCACCGATGGGTAACTGGTCCTCGGTGATTTCCTCCTTATTCTCTTGTTCCTCTTCACCTTCCTTTTCTTCTTCACCTTTAGAAGATATATTCAATTTCTTTTTCAAATTCTTCACCATTATGCCTGACTGTTTTACAGCTTTCTTGATAACAAGATTTGTTTTAATCTTCTGTTTGGCCTCTTCATAGGTGCCAAATCTTTGTTGCTTGTTTTCCACTGGTTCATTCAGTAGTGCCTGAATGCACTCATTGGCTAGTCCTGCTTTGATTTCATATTCTAACCGTGTAAGCCATGACTTCCTAGGTACTACATCTTGGATGTATGTGAAATCAGTATCTACCATGAAACATATATTTTCTTTGTGTTCCTCTATCAGATTTTCAGGAATCCTTGTTCTTGATTGAAACATTTCCTTAATGGTTTTGAAATACTCATGCATCACATTATCAAAATCTATTCCTAGTGATTCTATGGATTCACCTATCTGAATGGTTATAGGTCTACTTGTGTCCCATACAACTTTTCCTATTGAAGGAAAGTATTCTTCAAAGTAAAAGAATATGCACATTATGAGGGAACGAAACTTACAAGTGTTTGTTCTTGATGATCTTATAGTGCACATGTTCTCCTCCAGTTGATGTAATAGGATCTCTACAAGATCCATCTTGTTTCCCTGTTTGATGATCTTGTATGCTGTGCTCATAGCAGTACTTGATATGCTATTCATTCTACTCGCTTGTAAGATTTTATATCCAACAACACATGCTCCAAACTTTAGTTCTATGTCGGTAATAGTGTTGACCTTAAGTGCTCTTTTGTCTGATTTAGCACCAGTTAGTTTTTCAACATCTGCCAGGGATGGGTGCTTGTGAGCTTGTAGTTTTTTGGTCTTAGGATAACCAGTAACTGCATGAATAAAATCCTTTGTTATTGGCTTTGGCTTATTAAGCCATTAAGTCTTGTTGTGCATTCTGCTAAGAACAATCTTTATCCATTCTATTTTGAAGACTTTGGGAAAATGCAGTGCATTCGTGAGTCCGTTTACTTACAGATGTTTATGCTCTTCTTTGAGCTTTCCAACGTCATCACATAGTGCCCTATAGGCATTATCTAGGTCTAGATATCCTATTTCTAATATCTTGCAGTGTATATAGGACCTTACGTCCTCTACCAGCAAAACCCTAGGTGGGATTCTGGAGAATGCTCCAGAATCGTCAGGTTGTGATGCAATTTTTGGGTGTAGCTTGAATTTGGGTTCAACACAAGAGCTTCTGCTGACAAGCTTGAACAATTTCTTCTTGTCTTCCTTAATCTTCTCAACTCTAGAAGTTGATGCCATCATGTTGCAGAAATTTAGGGCTTTTCGTAAATAAAACAGTGCGGTCGATGAATGTGATTACTTACGGATTCTTTGTGATTGCCTGTGAATGTGAATGCTTTGTGTCAAATTGATTCTTGCTGGATCGCACTCCAAATTGCTTGAAATTGCTCTGCTCTGCTCAAAAATCATGGGTGCAAAAATGAGTTTACCCGTCGGGCTTTTATAACCTTTTTGTGCACTAAGTTATCATTAATGCTTACTAACTCATTAGTATACAAAGATTGAGTTTGTCTTTAGAGACATTCATAACATCTTCGTTGTCTATGCAAAGCATCGGGCTTGCAAGCAGCTTTGGTGACTTCACTAATGATAGTCGGTAAAGTGGCGAAGACAATGTTCGTTGCCTCAAGGTTCATCGATGTCTGTCAGTTTACACTTAGCATGTGTAATGACTGATACATTCTGGTAAGTAGTGATAACTTTTTTGTGTGTGTTCACCGATGAAAATTGTTCCCAATAACTGATGGTTGTTTTTCAATATTTTAAAAAACAACAATATATTGCATCTTTATTCATGCTAATATTACAATATGAACTATGTGTAATGGAACCGATGCATAATATAACTTGTCATAATGCAGTTCCATACATACTTGTGCATTTTAGTTGGATGTAGTGATGTCACCAGATCCATTGGATGGGGTGTCATCGTTTGTATTTCCTATTCCTACACCTTGAGTGTTTGTGGCTTTTACCCACATCTTGTTTCTCATTCTCTTGATGTCATCAATGGTATTTCCATTGGGATGAGTACTTGTATCTTTCAGTCAGTTTTTGCAATCTTTTATCACATGTCCAACCTTATGATAATGCAAACATGCCATACCTGGATTGGTCCAACCTCTTCACCTTCTGGTCCATTTTCTCATACAGTTGGTAGCAATATGACCATACCTTCCACATGTTGTGCAGTTTACCCATGTGTTATAGTCCCAAACATATGAGTTACCTACTCTTGTTGGTTTGTGGCTATTATCAGTTTCTTTTGGTGTCCATGCCTTGTTGTTCTTTTTCCAGCACTCTTCATGTGTATGCCCATTCATCTTGCAGGTAGGACAGTACTTGTCCATGTAGGTTTTCCTCTTTGGATTTGTCACTTTGGATCTACATTCATATGCCTTGTGTCCTTTCTTTTGACATTTATAACAATTACCATTGAAAGTAGATTGTTCTTGAGAAATACCTTTCATTTTACTTTTGTAGATGTTTCAGGTGTGGCCGGGTTTTCCATAGTGATTGCATGACAACTTCTTGGATCTTTGGGTTGTGAAAGCATTCCTTTGATCTGGTTGATTAGAAGATTCACCATTCTTGTTGTACCCTAATCCTGTGTAGTTGTTGACTCTTCTCTATCCATCAAGAAAATCATCCATCCTTTTGTTTCTTTCTTCAGCCTTTTTGATCAAGTCGTTGTGTTGATTCTGGACTTTGATTTCATGCTTCAATTTTTCATTCTCTTCTCTTACCTCACCGATAATCTGTATTCTTTCAATGAGTTATTTATTTAGTCTATTTGCTTCTTGACTCATAAGAATAATTTGGTTGGTAACCTCATGGTGATGCTTAGTAAGTCTTTGAATCTCTGATTATTTCTCTTGCAACTTCTCTGTTATTTTCCTCCTATCATCAATGGCTAGTGTTCTTTCATTTTCAGCTTTTCTTGCATCATTAATGACATCAATCATTTTTACCATTTGAGTTTCTTGACAGATTTGCAGCATCTTGATTTGCTCTGTCAGATGTAGATTGACCTCTTGTAGACTTGTGATTTCTTCTACTGATGCGTCTGAAGCTTTGCTTATTGATGATTCTACTGTATCAAAGTAATCTTGTATTTCTAATTCTTTGTAGTCCTTCTCATTCAGTCTGGTTGCCATAATGATTCTTTCATCAAGAATTTTTCTTAACTTGATTCTTTCCTCTTTATACTGCTCATAGTTTATTTGCATCTGTAGCTGCTCATTCTCAATAGTCACATCCAGTCTGTACTTTTCCACTGCTCTGATCTTTTCTCTTAAGTCTTTAAGCTTTTCAAGAAGGAGACTTAGCTCTGATACCAATTGTTGGAATTATATTGGAATGATGTACTGAGAGGGGAGGGGTGAATCAGTACCTCTAAAACTTTTCTTGGTTAGCCCATTAACCCTTAGTCATCAGTTTGTAAATTCTCTTATCTAACTATTCATCTTTCTTTATGTATATGTAATCATAACATATGACACAAAATATGATATTGCAGAAAACTCCTGTTAGGAAGTAAAAACTGTGGTGGGGATATTTACCCACAAGACTTCACTATCTACAAATAAGAAGGGGCCGGTTATGACTTACAATTGGTCACTTCTGATGACCTACCCTGTTAGGATTATTACAGTGGAGACCTGTTAAGATCTACTTCATTTGAAGCTTTAGCAACACTGTTAAGTGTGCACTCTATTAAGAGATTTGTAAAGAATGGTTAAGTCCACCTTCTACAAAAGGATTTTAGATGTGATGCACTTGTTAATATGCAACTACATAAGTCTTTGATCTGATGATGTATGCAATCTCCAGTTGTTGATAACAGATCCAATAAAGCTTCCTATGTATGAGTAATCACCTTTCCATGATTGAATAATACCTTTGTCTGCTTGTCGGTAGCCTCTGTGTGTTCTTGATAACTGGTGTGATCTGTTTATGAACTTTGCATGAATTCTGCCTTTTGCTCCTTAGATGCTCTTCGTGGCTATCAATAATAATGAATTCATAATTCACAATTGATTGAATATCTATTTATACTAGATTTTAGCTCAATTCTTGATTCACACTTTCGCAAGTTAAGTCCAGATCCAAGGTTTACAACTTGACCTTGATCTTTAGTTAGATATGTTTTAGATCTGTTAGGATGCCTTAAAACATTTACATTATGCTTTCTTGACCCTCAAGTAATGATTTAAAACAAATTAAAACTCTATAAATAGAATTACAATGCTTTATCTGACGTGTAAAACTTAGATCCACTAGTTGCGGGTTCTCTAACTGACTGTCAGTTCTGATGGTCGGTCTGCTATGTCAGCCTGTCGGTTTTCTTTGTCATCGGTGTTCCTTTCTTGAACTGTTCGTCGGGTATACCTTTTCTGTGCTCCATCGATTTTGTTCTCAAAACTGTGTCGTCAGTGATGATCTTGTTGACTTCATCGGTGTTAACACTTGTCTGTGTTCATCGGTCAATTCCATACTTAACATTTTCTCATGACTTTTTGTTCTGTCGGGTATGCTCGTTGTCTGCCGGTTATGCTTGCAGTCTGCCAGTTATGCTTGTACCGATGATCTCTGTCAATGTTTTTCACTAAGTGTACTAATGGCAAAAATAATGTCACCATTTTGTGGATCCAATCATGAACACGTTAGGTATTGTGGGGAATAGATTTCCTTTACTAGTTAGAAAATTGCTTAGACCCCTAGCATTTAAAATTGACAATGAAATTAACCACAATTGGGGTGATATGTTTTTTTTAAAGAATTTTTCTATTATAAGAGTGTATGCATTCCCTCAACCTCCACACTTACTGCCAAAATATGTCCCAGAAAGATTTGCAATAGTAGAATTCCTGTGGCAGCGTATCATGATGGATAGAGAACACTTAGGCCCTAAAAGACATAAGGGAACCTTTCTAGTAAGGAGGTTCCAAATAGGGGATTTCTCTATAGGTAAAGATGCGGTGGACCAAATCCATGAATTCCTGAGACAATTCAGATTTCCTTGTGCTAAAGCAAGGATGTATGACCCTGAAGACTTCATTAGAGGAGCATTGAGAGAAATGAGGAATCACAATTTGGATCAAAATCAGCCTATGGCAGATGAGTATGTTATTAGAAATGTGCTTAGTGAGGATATCTATGAGGATAGAACCCTTAAATAGAAAAATATTGTAAGGGTAGAGGAAGAATTGAAAAAGGCAGACCCTGCCTTCTACGGTTTCTTTCCTGATCTCAAATACATGCCGAGAATTGACATGTGTATAGAGAATTATGAAAATATTATCTCTAAATTGCCAGACATCCCTGAGGAGAAGGAGGAGGATAGAATAAACCTTGAGGAAGTTGAACCTGATGTGGTGTTTATGGTAGAAATAGAACAAGCTGAGCCATCCACATCTGAGCAAGGACCATCAAAGAAACAAAAGTTGATGAATGTACCACAAAAGGCAAGGCAAAAAGAACTACACATCCTGCCAGGTAATTGGAATTACTTTTCTGACTTAAGACAAAAAAATTTGACATCACAGGCAGAAGAGGGAGAAAAGGCCCTAGATGAGTTAGAATTGGTTGCAGCTAGATTGGATGACAGGGTCATCCAAGCTAAAGAGTTTATAGATGATGATGAATTCATCAAGTCCGATGAGTTTAAAAGTTTTCTCTTTAGAGTTAATCAGAATGAATTAACATTGCCTTTGAAACTAGGGGAATCACATGAAAAGACAGTTGAAATGATTGAAAATATATAGGCCTATGATCCCAATAGTGAAACATTAACTAAGGAGGAGGCAAGAGATCTTGTGAAGAGAAGTGGCATGTTGTTGATCCCTAGATGGGACTTGGAGTCCTGATTCTTAATTGACCAAATCAAGAGGCAACATAAAGTTGTAGCTTATGAAGCTTTTGGCCCTGATGGACTACAGAGGGGTTCTGGATTCAATATGGATAGTAAGACACTAGTAGTATGGTGTGTGGCCCCATAATCTAATAAGCCCAGATTGGTTGACATCCAAGACACAACATAGGGTAGCCAATTAATATGGAGGTCGCATGAGGCGAAAGGATCAGAGATAGAAAATCTCCTACATAGTGCATCCTCCATGAATAAGGCAGTGGTTGAGGACTTAGAGAACAAGCTAGCAAGGACATTCAGAGATTATGTGTCAACTAGGAAAAAGTTTGAAGAGGAACTAAAGAAGAATTTTTTCTTGGATAAGACTGTGAAGGAGCTAAAAGATGAAATAAATAGTCTAAAAAATCAGTCCAAGGCAGTTACAGAGGTCTGTGATGCTGGGTTCATAATTGAGTATGAGGGGGGCTTAGCTCCAGAACTTGCAACATAAAACATAATAATGGACGTTGATCAACTTGCTGATATTGGAATTGCTAAAAAGGAGATGTTGAAGAAGGTGCTATTGCACAGAGTAAATGTTTTAAAAGGGAAGTCTCAAATCATTCATAGCACATTCATTTCTTTGCAGGGGGCAGAATATCAATGTTCTAATGGCTTGTTTGCACTAACCCCATTATTTAATATTTGGGGCCCACACTTGCAATTATTTGAGAGGTTAATTTTACTAATGGGAATAAAATGGAGTTACGTGACAAAATAATTGATGTTAAGGAAATGGTGTTATTGGTAAAGGATTTGTATGCATTTTTCAATGGCAAGTTAAAAAACATTCAGGCAAAGCTAAATTTTTTTTCTGAAGAGTCTAAAGGTTATATCCCTGATATTGTGGACACAGAGGGACAGTTGAAGGACTGACACGAGTGGGTTGATTCTTTCAACCAAATTTTGGATGCTAGCAAGGTGGCTTCTTATTTTGTTGGTGATGCTGACATTTCAACTTTTTTTGAAGTTGTGGATGAATTATACAAGCAGGAGATTGACATGAATAAGTTTGTTGCTGAATCTCAAGCCATAACGGATGCCAAGTGGAACAAATGCCTTGAAGACTTGGATACAGTTAGAGTGATAACTTGGCCATCAAAGAGGGAAATTGTGGTGTGGGAAAACATTGGAGAGATTCAAGACTTGTCACATTGACATGGATGATGGAAGTAGTTGAGACAGTTCTGGTATTAGATGAAGAGCCAATAGAGGGAGGCCAGTTAATTCAAACAGGGTATCTTATCTTTGCGGTTCACCTGTTGTGGATACACCTTTGGTGCAAACCAAGACTGATTCTGAAGAATTCGGGCTTACAGCTGTCGCTCTTATAACTATTTCCAAGATTTTTTACCAATGTTAGTTTTTATTTTTTGATAGAAGTCTCTGGTACTATGATCATTAATCATTGACATTGATATATAAATTTCAAGGAAGTTAATACAATTATACAAGGATATTTTGTAATTTTTTGAATCCTGATAAAAGTCTCTGGTACTATGATCATTGATCATTGAATTTGATTTATAAATTTAGAGGAAGTTAATACAAGGATATTTTGTAATTTTGTGATAGAAGTCTCTGGTACTATGATTATTGAATCTTGATCATTGATGTATAAATTTCAAGGAAGTTAATACAAGGATATTTTGTAATTTTTTGTGCCTGTGTAAATTTTTAAAGAGCTCAAGATCATAGTTGCAATTTGTTTAAAATTGAATGTAATAATGTATAATGTCATATTATTATATTAATATTTTCTTTTAGGAAATTAGGAATTATTAAATTAAGTAAATGCTTTTGCTTCAAGGAATTAAGCAATTAAGTAAATACTTAGTATTAGGAAATTAGGATTCAGGAATGAATAATGAGTATGAAAAATAATAAATTGTCAATTTCTAGGAAATTATGGAAATTATGAAGCTTTGACCAACGACAATGTTCCGAAGTAATGTTAGGCTATTTCATAACTTCTCAATGGTTAAGTGGTTAGGAAGGTGATGAACTGATGGGTTTTGAACTTCCAAACCTACGATAGTAATGATCAAGTGGTTACGGAGCTTCGTGAGGGTTTTTTGGTTGTTAGTGTTGGCAGTTACAAAGTTGCGATGAAGCATTTGGTGGATTGGCGTAACTTTGGAAAGGTTAATCAGATA
Organism: Thuja plicata; assembly: GCA_018584345.1. Taxonomy (NCBI): domain Eukaryota; kingdom Viridiplantae; phylum Streptophyta; class Pinopsida; order Cupressales; family Cupressaceae; genus Thuja; species Thuja plicata. The sequence goes on along the minus strand of MU227452.1, from coordinate 121,408 downwards.
CAAGATTAAATAGTTTAGAGGTTACGAAAGGATTTGTACAGGACTTCACAAGGTTATATGATAGTGGAGATGTTAGGAAGTCTGTCACCGTAACTTTGGAAGGGTTCCAAAGGCCTCTAATTTACATGTTACGAAGTTGCGATGAAGTATTTGGTGGATTGGCATAACTTTGGAAAGGTTAATTAGTTATAAGATTAAACAGTTTAGAGGTTACAAAAGGCTTTGTGCAGGACTTTGCAAGGTTATATGATAGTAGAGATGTTAAGAAGACCATCATCATAACTTCAGAAGGGTTCCAAAGGCCTCTAATTTACATGTTATGAAGTTGCGATGAAGCATTTGGCGGATTGGCGTAACTTCGAAAAGGTTAATCAGTTGCAATATTAAACAGTTCAGAGGTTACAGAAGGCTTTGTGCGGGACTTCACAAGGTTATATGATAGCAGAGATGTTAAGAAGACCATCACCGTAACTATGGAAGGGTTCCAAAAGCCTCTAATTTACATGTAGCAAATTTGAGATAGGGTTAGATGAACTGTTTGCGTAACTTTGGAACCAGGCCAGCTTAAGTTTTGAATCTTGAATCTTGATTCTTGAAATAATATATTAACATGGCTGCATGACTATGAGGCATTGAGGGCTGAGGTGTTTACACTTTACAGTGAGGAAAAAGGACATTAATAATTATATGATTATAGTATATACTTCAAATTTCATGAACATTCTACATTACAAAAATCATGAATTCAAATTACAAATTACAAATTACAATAATCAAAATTCAAATTACAAAAATCTAAATTCAAATCACAAAAATCATGAACAATACTTATTACTTGTAATATGAGTCAAATTGTCAATATTCAAGTCCAACAAGTACACTAATAAAAAAGGTAATAAGTATACAGTGTATAAATACCTATTAACCAAAATTTGAATGCTAATTGCTAATTCTAGAATCTAAATCACTTCACTCACTCAGTGAGCAATCTGCAACTTCTATATCCCACATGGAATCCAGCTCCTAAAATTGACTAGTAGCAAGAGGTTCTTCTTCATTCTGAGTTGGGTATTCAAAATCAAAAAATTCTTCATCTTCATTCAGAGTCTGGGACCAAGATCCATCATTTGTATTAGAACTAGCAGTAGCACCAGTACCACTAGGTTTTGAAGTGTTCAAAATCCCTCATCTTTCACGCATGGAATTCAAAATTGCCAATGCCCTATCATAAGGAAAGTCTCTAACATTGTACTGAGTTACAAACAACCTCAAGCAAGTTTCCAATTTTCTGTCTATTTTGTTTCTAATCTTTGATTTCAAAAACCCCAATGCACTCAAAATCTTTCATCTTCCATCGACCCCAATATCATTGTTTGACATAAATCAACAAGTTTGAAATATTCAGATATTGAATCACGCAATACTTCACTATGCTCTATCCTTTTCCAAAGCCTGGTTATTGCACCAGGTTCAAATGGATTCTCCAAGTTTTTAATTTGCAATTTCATACATGATGCAAATTGTCTACATTGTTTTTTAAGATTAGCTGAATCTAAAATTCCTTCAATTGGTTGTCCATTGGAATCTGCGTGTTTTGAAAACTCTTTGATCAATTCAACAATATTTTTATGAAATATATGTGCATCAATTTGTTTATCTCCAAAGTTTTTCCAAAAATGAGGAAACACACAACCCAGGGCTTCAAGAATTTCTTCTCGAGGGAATCTTTCATGAATCTCACTTGAAAGTTGGTAGGAAATTGACTTCAAATTATCACTAACAGATTTAACAATCCTGTCAAAATCAACTCTTTTAACTTGAAGTAGTCGGCCTCACTTTCCCATCTTAGATTGGTGCATTGGTATTTCATATCCTTTCACAAATACACATAAATCATTTTTTGTATTAAATTGCAAAAAATTCTTAGCATGATTCAAATCTATAATTGTCTGCCACCTGAAAAACATTAGGCTTTGAATTTTTGTCATATCTGAGTATAGACAATCCAGGGTAATGCGTGCCATTCTACGTAAACTTCTATACTCATGGATATACATATTTATATATTGGGATTTATTAACAATTTTGTTCATTAAATCCAGCATGGGGAGAAGACTGGCTAAAGTTAACAGAGTCTCTATATCACTTAACTTATGTAACAAATCAGGAGCTTTATCTACTGTGAGGCGTTGCTCGTATATTATTCCAATCAAGGATTGATATTATATTAGAACTCTTTCTACTAGTCCATGCAAATAGATCCATATGGTCTCAACATCCTTGAGAAGCTTGTTTCCTGGTGTTACTCCCTCTAAAAAAATCTTAAATTCTGCAAAATGTTTAGGACTTCTGTAGAAGTAAGAGTATAGCTCACAAACTATATCTTCAAATTTTGACACCGTAGGAAAATCGCTTACAATTTTATATGCTAAATTCATTCGATGGGCCATGCAATGTATGCCAAGCATGTAAGGTGCAATACTAGTTTATAATCTTGCACAAAGACCATTCCTTTGGCCTTGCATTACTGCAGCTCCATCAGCTCCAACACACACTAACTTCTTGCCAATTGTCAAATCATCCATACCAGCAACTTCATTCAAAGCATTCTTCACTTCAAAATATAAGTTTTTTGCTGTTGAATTGCCCCTCATTTTACGAACACACAGTAGATGAGCTTGGCGGACAAGTTCTTTTACTGTATACACATGCATACAGACCCAAGAAATGTTATCTACTGCAATAACTTCATCTATGGATAATGAAATGAATCTAGACTATTTTACTTTCTCTTGTAAATTTTGCAATTCCACCTCAGAAAGACAATTTTCCATTTCCCATCCAATGTTTGTTGACCAATGTGACATAGGATAGTGAGGAACTCTCATAAAAGGATAATAAATTACCATATTCTGAGAACTCTCTCATAGGATGTCCTCTAGACATAATATGAAAAAAAACACTCATCTGAACGGTCTTTGCCAGGTTTGCTTCATTGGCTGCATGTTTAAACCCAACCTTGATTGAATTTTCACTACTAGCAATTGCTGCCATTCTCTTGTTATGCTCTTCATATTCTATGGCATACTTAAAATGAAGACATTCTTCCTTTGATTTCCATCTGTTGGTTGTTCATCATTTTTTAGGACTGGTTCAATGAACCAGTACTTTTCTACCCAACCAACCTTAAAATTTATTGTCATTTCCCACTCCTGCCCCATTTTTACTTCCCTTTTTCTTTTCTTCCAACCAACATCATTATTATCTTCATTGCTATCATTTTCATCCAGCTGGTTCCTGCGTATCCCTTATAACATCTTCTGTTATCCTCATTTGATGCATTTTGGTTTTCATTGAACTCAATGAAAACCTCAGCTTGTGGTAGTGGCACTGGTGAGCTACTGTGAATGGCTTTTGCACTTGCAATTGCAGAAGTTGATGGAGAAGAAACATTTCCAACTCCAAAGAAATCCTTTATGGTAGTATCTTTAAGTTTTGGGGTGATTTGATGGCCTCCCAGACCCTTCACTTCCCTGAGGAGTCTTACCCTCCCCTTCACTGCCTTGACGAACAAGAGTCTTACCCTTGTCTAGCTTTCCAATCCATTCACTTCCCTGAGCACAGTGAGAATTCTAAGTCTCAAGTTCAACCTCCCCTAACATCTCAATCCCTTCAGCAGTAGGATAGTCACCCTTATCTGACATCTTGACCTCTCACTAGTCACTGACTCACTAGGAAATTAATAGCAATACTGTGAAATGTGAACAAATAATTGCTTACCTTGGTCCAGCTTCCTCTGAAATAATTCTGCTTACAAATAATTCTGATTCTCTGAAATGTTGAATCCTCTATTTATTGAACGGGACACGAAAACTAAAAGACTAACAAATCTCATATTAATTTATATAAATCCATGATTCAAATTTCCATTTTTTTAAATTCCTGGGCTTTTGGCGAAAATGTCCTGACTTGAATGTAGGAATTAACAAACAGTTGGTGAAATAGGTTGTGGTCAATACAACGATTAATTAACGGTTGGCGAAATAGGACGTGGTCAATATAGCAATTAATTAACGGTTGGCAAAATTGGACGTGGTCAATATAACAATTAATTAACGGTTGGCAAAATAGGTCATGGTCTATATAACAATTAATAAACGGGTGGCAAAATAGGTTGTGGTTAAGATAACAATATAAACCATTTGGCTATTTTATATTTTATATGAAATTCATAATTAATACCCTTGGTGAATAAGAGATAGTTAAAAGAACCACATTAGATTGGTCAAAGGTGAATATATTGGTCAACCTTGTCAAATGACAAATCTTATTGGTGATTCCAATGAATATTTAACTGTTATCGTGTCAATATTGGGTGATTGGGGCCACCGTATACCATGCGCAATTCACCAATTCTGCCAAAAATATTTCCCAGAATTTTCCAAAAGGCAAATATTTGCCACTAAAAATTACGCTGGTGTTTAGCCACATTAAACATTTATTTGGGTCTTGTTAGTATAGAAATCAACACAATATGAGACAAAGGAATAAAACCTACTCAAGCCCAATAAAAGGGGCTTGTGAAGCTCCTAATCGACAAGGTAACCTTTAGAAGAGTCATAGATTGTAAGGAACACATTCCATTAGGAACATATGTGTATAGAATAAAATACAATGTAACATTTAGAGAATGATAGTATGAGAAGTAAGATATGAAGATGGAATAAGAAGGGATGTATACTCAGATGGTTGTATGTCAGACATATGTATAGTAGAATGATGAAAATGTAATATATACATGCTCTCCTATAACAACTAATGATTTGTAGATGTACTTTCTTGCACTACAACTTAGGACTATAGTTATCATATGCTAAGCATCCATTAATTATTATTGGATCTACATAAAATTATAGATCAAGGATGTAGAATTAAGATGAAACTTGTATTGTATGTATACTCGAAGGCATTTGGATTTCTTCTACGGTTTAGGAATCAAGGAATTCATTAATTTATGTCTAAAAATTACTATGTTGACAAATGATTGAAAGGAATAAATATTACTACTGAGTTAAAATTCACATAAGTATGAGTGAATGACAGTTAAAACTAAAAAAAATAGTTGCAACAAAGATAAATGACAATTTTAACAAAAGATAAATAACAAATTTATCAAAAGATAAATAATAGTTTTAGCTCAAGATACACACAAAGCACACCTTAACTCAATGCTACATGAATAATAAACTCATACTATCAATAACTGAATATATTGAACAATAACCAATTATAGTAATCTTAACAAACTAATTAAGAGTAATACCTTACCTCAAGTGGGCCCTTGGGTAACTAGTGTACTCATGAGGCTAAATGATCAAAATATAACTACTATTTCATCAATGCTTCATGAAAAACTGTCCATGGAAGTAAATACAAAGTAAAGATTCAATTACTAACAATAAGATAGGAAATTACATGGGATGATCGATCGAATCCATTGTTTCTTACATCATATATAAGATTAACTAATCAAATTGAATTTGAGCTAACCTTATATCACTCATCCCTATAAGTAAGGGAGGGGATTATTTCTAGAAGGACATAATCAAAGGACAAATGTATAGCTCTACTAGAATTTTGCTATCACCGTAAAAGAAAAGGACAAATGTATAGCTCTACTAGAATTTTTCTATCACTGTAAAAGAAAACTTGATTATGGAGGCAAGTGGACAACATAACAATAATAATTTAAAAAAAATAGTTCATAATGTTGCTTTCATTTATTGAAATAGGATTCTTGTATTGCTTGTTTAAAAAATAAACTCATCACTCAAAACCTTTATCATTTTAGGCCCGCGTTCCTCTTGAATGTAGGAACGTTACTCTTTTTGCACTTTATTCAGCTACATGATGTTTGCATCATAATTTCCTTGATTCTTCTTGCTACAAAACATGTTAGCCTTCACATATGTTCAACATCAAGATAATTGTAACATTTCAACATGTTTAACCAATAAGCACGCACACACATACATGTAAGTATTCATCATTCCATCAATAACTCTGTGATAATGCTTAATAAAGGTCACACACATAGAAAACTACATTATGTAGCTCGTATAAAATTTTACCAATCTTGTAGAATTGAAGGATAAAGATAATGATTGAAAAGACATAAAAAAAGACTCATAAATATACATTATATCAATATAGAGAAGTTGACTAATGCTATATGATATGTTATGAATATATTTTAAGTTTTATTTATAAGTTATTTTATCACTTAGTCTGGTTTTGCCTAAGAAATTAACCTTTGATCCTCCTTTTACTACTAAGTTTGGGGTATAAATACAATTTATAGATAATATTTGAGGCGTAGAATTTTGATGTATTACCCCTCACTTTTATTGCTAACATTGGTACCATTATGGGGTCCTAGTTAGGTCCTACAGAGGATATTTAGAATAAAATCAAAATTTTGATCTAAATAGGGATACTAGAGAGAAAGATGGAAATTTTCTTATATCTTATTGTACTACCTCTATAGTGATAGTCGTGTGTGAGGGGCTTAGGCATCCCAGGGATGGAGAATAGAAAGGGAAAAAAGAAATCCCTAAAAAAGATGTGACTTGTCAAAATAAGATACAAAATAACTACAATGGTATGAAATAAAGAAGAAATGTAACATCACATCATAAACACCCATGGAAAAAGGAGACAACATGAAATCTAGAGAAATTAGGGAGGAAATTAAGTCGAGAATAAAATTTATCATGGTATGTTAAAACATAGAATAAATGAGGAAAAGATAAAATGTTGAAAGAGGGGGAAGGCATTGCAAAAGAATGAAAAATAAGGAGAACAGAGAGTGACCATTCCAATGTGGGTGTTACCAAAAATGAGAAAGTAAAACTAATTGAGGAAGAAGAATGGAATGTTAAAAAAATGGCCACTCATTTGAAAAGAGTGGGAGTAATGTTGATAGATTTAGAAAGAAGCATAAAATATTATGGGGTGTCAAGGAAGTTTTTGGTAGATGATTGTGGAAGCAACACATCTCTAAAACCATTAAATTTGCACAAATATTTCTAGAGTGCCTAAAAAATCCAAGAGAATATATGATTTGACAAAGAGCAGTATTTAGAAAAAATGGTGAATAAAAGTTTAAGGAAAAAAATCCATGTTTAATTTAGGAAAATGTTTATCAACAATAGCTAATGAAATTTCATTCACAAAGAAAAAAGCATACCAAATATGAAACGGTGTTATATAGAGATACAAACCTCAAACTAGGATCCATCCCCTATGTCGTATGAAACAAGAAGAATTTTTATTCAAGAAACATTACAAGAAGAAAGAAAGAGTCCACAAGAGTAATTTACAATAGATTGTGAGTAAAAGTTTGGTAAAGAATATTTTGAGACCAATTTAGTAAGGGATAAAGGCATAAAGGATAATCTTACAGTAATAAGAAGTGTTAAGAGGGAGAAGGAAACAAAAACCTTCTACAAAGTAAACTAAGAAGTTAAGTACGCCATGGAGCCTTCAATCAAAGTCCTAGTGTTTGAAAAAGATACTATTGAAGCTATGGAACATTTTTCATATTGGAATCACTTTGGAAAGAAAGGAAATTGATGAGGATAAGAAAAAGCATTTGATCTTGCAGAATCACTAAAAAAAGACGCATTTCACTAGTATTAATAAGGTATAACCAAAGCACAACAAAGATTGGGAAGATGTGAGAAAGAAAAAAAGGATTTTTAGAAAATTTTGACAAGTTCCAAAAGTACCATTTAGGAGTGTAAGAAAAATGTGACACAAAGTGTAAAAGAAGGGAGAAAAAATCAAGGATTGTGATCGAATATTCAAAGACCTCTTCCACAAGCTAGATGAACCTTTGATAGAAAAGTAGAAATTTGAATGGTTTACCTTTAGACTTGATAAAGAAATTAGAAAAGAATTGTACAAAATAATCTTTTACAATTACTTAGATATAGTAACCCTAACCTTCTGCATTGAGGTGAAACCCTTGAGAAGGGCATATAAGGAGAAAAAATGATGCATTAGAGAAAATACAATTAAAAATCAAGAAACTAAGTTTGTGCTAGAAGATAATGTAAAAAGAAAAATCAACTAAAGGGTAAGTGCGCAAAAATGAGAGACCAAAAGAGGGTCATAAAATGCCATTATTTTCTAATATTAGTAAAGTCTAAAATTTGATGATAAATTGAAGATAATTACACTCAAATTTTGAAGATGCAACATGAACAAGATTTACAGTGCTTTAGAACTACTTTCTCTTCTACTATTTGTTTTTAAAATGGTGGAGATTAAGGATTTCAAAAAGGGGGGTCGCACAATGTGATCTTGTTTAAATCATAAAAATATAACATAGTGTATGTTGTGGTCCCCTTAAAATGTTAACTTTTTAAAAAAATCACTCCAATGAGAAATTAGCTCACACCATGTAGTTTACCCCATATTTTTTGGCTAATTTTTCAATGAATATGTTTTTTTACTAATTTTCAAAATGGGCACATCCTAATAAATATAAGTTTGAATGTGCTCCTCCCTAATTTTTTTGAAAACTAATTGAAAATAAAAATATTAAAAATTCAATACGTTTATAATGGAGTCTAGTTTCTAAAAATGTAATTTGTTTCAAAATCCAAAGATTGAGTAAAAAACTATACCTAAAATAAAACATGTTGGTTTTTGACAAAAAAATGCACATTAACAAAAGCAATTAAAGATGAAGGCCTTAACATAATCAAAATGTGAAAACAAAATATTGTTATATATTTAAGAGAGAGCTTAAAGTCATCATGGAATTTTTTTATTTACATTCAAGCACGTCTAAACACGATGGAGAGCACGACCAAAAATATGTGAATTTTATATATTTTCGTATTAACACTTCAATATCATGAAATCGTCATCCAATACTTTGGGTTGGATGCCTAAGGAAAATCCAACTTGAAGGGTTGGTATTTTCCAATGTAAAAAAATGTATTTTTACATTTGGCAGATGTCAAATGTTTTGCATTGGAAAACTCTCTCTCTCTCTCTCTCTCATCATCCCTCCTTGGCTCCATATTTGTCCCTACCTCTCTCCCTCCCTCTTCTTCTCTCCCTCTATATCCCTCTCAACTCTATCTCTTCCCCTAGGTCTCTCACCCCTCTCTCCTCAAGATATATGTCTCTCACCTTCATGCCTCTCTCAGACTCTCTAGTTCTTTCCCTCCCTCTCCACTTCTCTCCCAAGCTCCTCGCCTCTGTTTCTCTCTTTGTGAACTTCTCTCTTTCCCTTGCCTCTCTACCTATCCCCTCTCTATGTCTCTCAGTCACTCCCTATCTGCCTCTCCCTCCCTCTCTCCTTGGCCCTATGTTTCTTTATTTCCTTATCTCACTCATTTTATCTCTCACTCCTCTCTCTTGGTCATTGTTTCTCCCTCTTTGTACATGGTTTAGGGAATTTAGGGTGTACGATATAGGGTTTAGGGTATAGGGTTGAGGGTATATGGTATTGGTATGGGGTTTAGGGTACATTGCCCATCTCTCTTTCTCTCTCTCTAGGTATATGATATATGGTATATGGTGTAGGATTTAGTGTATTGGTATAGATTTTAGGGTATAACATTGATAGTTTTAAAGTTTTAGGACAAATAGCGTATAGGGTATTATTATCTCTCCCTCTCTTGTTTTCTCTCTCCAGTGTCTAGGTTGTCACCTCTCCCTCCCACCCCCTCTCTCTCTAGGTTTCTCTTTCCCTTCCTCTCCACCTCTCTACCTCTCCATCTATGTCTCATTCCCACCTCTCTGTGTCCCCCTCTATCTATCTCACTTTTGTCTTTCCACATCTAGGTGTAAGATATAGGGTGTATGTTATAGGTTTTGGGTATAGGGTATACAATATGAGATATTGGTGTAGACACTTAAAAATGACTTGTCGCTTTAACACGACAACATTACTAACATTCATATTATTTTATTAAATAATCTTTATTATTTAATTAAAATATGTCCTACTATATTCTAAGTTCAAATTCATCATTTCTCTCTAATTTCATAAATAAAGTGATTTTAATTAATTACTTAATTATTGAGCATCTAAATTAATATTTTTTAATTATTCCTTTATAAAATTATTAAATAATTAACATTATTTAATTATTCTCTATAACACTTCAATTAATTAAATTATTACATTATTTAATTAATATTCCCTATTTGTGATTATTACACACATATAATAACTACATAAATCAAATCTCCACTTATAATTAAATAAATGATATTTATTGAATTAAACTAATTTTTCCCTCATAAAAAAATAAGATTTATTACTTATTTATTTTCCCCCATGTGCAAGTAAATAAACTCTTTTTAATTATTTTGTATTTATTCTCTCACTTCTAACTAATACTAAGTTTAAGTTAACTTACCAATCATACCTTCTCTAACTAATCAATCAATTCATTTATCTAATTAATCAATTTAGTCTTCTAACCATCTAATCATTCTTCTGATCAATCAATCCAGTTAACTAACCAATCTTTCTAGTCAACTCTTCAATAAAATTACTTTAATCTCCAATCTATTTATTTAACAGATCAATCTATTTTGTTGACTAGGCAATCAAGTGAGTTGAACTTCCAATCAATCTAGGTTCACTCTTCAATCATAGATAATCAGTCCAACCAATCAAGGAATCCTAATTGGAACCTCCAAAATTATTGTAAATAGAGAGATTATTTCTCATATTTGGTAACCACAATTGTGCTTTGAATTCTTATGTTGGCACACCTTGATCACTCATTTTGAGAGCGCACATTGTAATAAGAAGGAGAACACCAAAGGAGGACAACTGGTTTGCATGTTCATTTGTTTGAAAATGATTTCATATTATTGATTTTTCATTCTTTTTGTTTTCATTTCCTCATTTTATATTAGGGTACTAATTTCTTAATAGATCCTTGCTTGTTCATATAGAAGTGCAAAAAATGTCAGATTCACGGGAACCCCATCCATGCGCCAACTTAGAAGCTACAACCACTCACATCACTGTGGCCTTTCTCGCAATGTAGGTTTGATCTTGTTAGCAAGATTAATCCTTTATCCTCTAATGGTCATAAGTAAATAATCACATCCACTAAGTATTATAGAAAGTGGGTTGAAGCAATTCCAATGACCTACACCACTGACAAATAGATTTCCATTTTTTTCTTAAACTATATTAAGGCGGTACGGTGTCCTACAGACTATCATTATAGATAATGGAAAAATAAACAAGTGGATGAGATTTTCCAAAAATTCCATATCCACCACAACTATTTGTCATGCTACTTTCCCCATGGTAATGACCAAGCTAAGGCTGTGAATAAAACCATTATAAAAATCTTAAAAAGATAGTCAATGGAGTTGGTCGGGATTGACACCTCCAACTCAACCCTACCTTATGGGCATACCTCACTAGTTTTCATACCCCGACTAGAGCCACTCCATACTCAATAGTATATGGAACCGAAGCTATGTTTCCAATATAGGTTGAGCTCCCATCATTGCGAGTATCACTTCAACACATCATTCAAATGAGGAATATCGAGTATCTCGACTACCAAAGTTAGAGTTGCTTGATGAAAAGAGACAAAATTCACTAGCACATTTGTAAGCATATCAACAATATCTCATAAGAAGATACAAAAAAAAGGTCATACCCTGAGTTTTTGAAGTTGGTGACCTGGTACTAATGGAAAATAAGAAGAAACAAATGGAAAGAGAAAAACCAGGAAAGTTTGAACCAAACTGGTTGGGTCCCTACATCATTACACCAGTCTATGGGTCTGGAGCATATCAAATATCCACATCAGAGGGACAAACTCTATTAGACCCCATCAATAGCTTGCATCTACACAAGTAATATTCATAGCTCTCAGAGTAGACCCATTTCAAAAAATCAAAAAATAAAAAATGTTACCTTGGAGAAAACCTAGCAATTAGGCATCGTCGGTGACACAAAAATAGAAATACAAGAGAAATAAATTAATCCTATGGTGAAAACCACTTTCATGGCACTTTGGGCAAGTACCATGGTGAAAACCAGGCAATCCAACATCATGTGTAGAGATCATTTCTCTACCATCTTTCATAACTCCAACCTAGTATCACATATCATCTCACCTCATATTTCGCAATAAAATCTGTCATGACTTGAAATTCATCAATTATCCTTGTCCTATCATATCATATTCAACACCAAGTCAATCCACCATAGCCATTCTACAATAAATTACTCATTTTGTTCTGACTGGGGGCACCCCAATGTCATGATCCATCAAAAATACCAAAAACATTGAAAAATGTCCTAATTTTTTTTAAAAACATTGGAAAACATCTTAAGAAAACACAAAAAGCTTTTGCAAAACTTAGAAAATTGTCAAAGACAAACCAAAAATTGTAAAAAACCAAGAAAATTCTCTAATAAAACTCCTTTGTACATTAACCAATTATTTCACATTTCAAAACATGCATTGAGCGAATTCATACAATGATTATGAGATTCAGCGGAACCAATTCAAAATTGTCAACTAGTCTGCAAGTCTTCATCCAGACTGACCCAATTGTCTTATCTATCAATCAAAGTCAAATATCAAAGTCTTTTTTTGAAGAGTCATTTTGTCTTAGAGAAGGGAGGAAATACTCGAAACCAGATATGCCAGTCTTACATGGGGTACCTCATTCTTGAAATCTGACTTCATCATCAATCGTCAATGTCATTGTTTGTACTACTACACAAAAACAAAGACACATAATCAATATGGGTTTTTTATTTGTTGATTCAAGTTGGTCTTGTTATGTCTTTATTTTTTGCAAGTCATGTTCCTATGCATCTTTTTTATTCCACAAGTGAGTAAAGATGTCGGGATGGTTCAAGACTTATTTTTCTTTGTCTGTTGTTTGTGAGATGTTTGCCATGAAACTCTTAAAAGAGATTTTTGGGCATCTGTGATAAGATCCTACTTATCCATAAACAATATCTATTTGCAAAACATATTGCAATAGATTGTTTGGTTGTGATACATCCCACATAACTCGACTCTTAACGCTCGACCTAGGTGGATTGACCCACATTCCTTGTCTATTCAAATTGCATTTTAAAATGCAAAGGGATAATTGTATCTAGAAAATTCATATATGGGTACGATGGTATTCAATTTTTCAATAATAAAAGTGGCTCAGTGATGAAATAAATTTCTCAAATAAGTTGGAATTTGAAGGCGGTTAAAATAGTTAAGGTTTCAATAAGGATTCATTATCATTCTCTCTCGTCTCCTAACTATCATTACTAATAATTATCTATGTCAGTATTAACGATTCCTTGTGATACAATATCATGATACAAAAAAAATACTGCATCTTGCATCCATAAAGCATGTTAGTACGCATATATCACATATCATAACACATCCATCCATCATATAAATGCATATAAAATGTTAAAAGCATCTAGCATAGTCTATCATCTAATCTGCATCCCATCTAGTCGCATCATATAAAGTGAATAAGAAAATACAAAAAATTGAATTGCATAATACATCATAAGGGCATCACATCATATCATAAATGTATACATCCATCACATAGACATAGTGTTAGAGTAATCTTTAGTAATTACTCCTTGTGCTTAAGTTTCTCTTAGGCAGTTTAGTTAGACTTAGGAAAGTTTCCTTTTCTGAGTTAATTGCCCGTTTAGGGTTTCGACATCCTTTATAAGGA
>MU227452.1:73004-83696 GCA_018584345.1 Thuja plicata | reverse complement strand
TTAATCTCAATTTAGATATCATTGCTATTTTCTCACATAATCATTACTCTAATATAATTTTTCAAGTTTCTTTTTTGTGTTCTCAACTTCTAGAGTTAACCAAAAAGAATGTTTTAACAAGACAACTTCATCATATTCAAGACCATATTTGTAGACTTCAAAACAACTAGAATATGAGATCAAGTTTGTGGGCTACAAAAAAGCTACAACATAAAATCAAATTTATAGGCTTCAACTATGTAATCTAAATGTCACTTAATGACTCAATTTATAAGGAATCTTTAAAATTTATTTAATTTTATCATTATATTAATAGACTAATAATATACAATACAAATTATATTAATAAGTTAAAAATATATAAATAGGTGGGTCATTAGAGTAAGAAGGTGGAACAATGAGAAAAAGATTAATAAAAAAAAAATAGTCAAATTATATTTGAAAAACAACAAGATACAAATACAGTACAAGGTGGCTACATCACATTTAAAACATGGACAATAAAAAGGTCAAACTCTAAAACTTCCAAAATAAATACAAAAGACTATTAAATTATTCATTCTAACAAATATTTGAAGTTGAAAAGTTCAACATACACTTTAATTATCAATTTATTCTAGAAACAACCTTGATATTATAGTATAAGAACATATAAGAAATCGTTTCTAATATAAGAACATGTTATAATAATTGGTTTAAAAAATGGAAATCTCTAAATCATTCTCTCATGAAGCAAAAAGATCTAAATAGAAGGCCGTGTCTCTCAATATCAAGAACATTTTCTTAAAACATGCATAAATTGCAAATCAGCCAGTGTAAAACATCACAATGTTACACATTAATATCATAGAAAGCTGTTAAGAGAAACTTCTGTCAATATATTGTAAAATGCTCAGAATTTAAACCATATATATTAATGTAATGTTTAAACATGATTTTTTTTTATGAATAAGGGGCGGAAGCCAGATGAAATCTATTAATTGTGATAAATGTACATCGAATCTGGTTCAAAAGCATTCCAGGGGGAAAGAACCAGCAAGAAAACCTCCTGTCATAGCTCATTCAACATAATTCTAAAAAAAAGAATACCACAGGATTCAATAATGTTGATGTGAAACCAAGGACACAAAAGATTCTGGGATGCATAGATAGAAGATGTATCAATGAAGTTCAACATCAATCATAACACACCATGCCTTTTTAACATCCAATAAGGTCCATGGCCTACTTGCTAGACAGACACTATGTATAAATACACGCCTTTGATGATGAACAGTCCCATATGCCAAAATGCTGCTCCTTTATTTAGCATGTTTTTACTTTTGCATAGTTTCCTCTCTGCATACAAAATAAATTAATTCAACTATGTTTTAGATGAATAAAATGGAACAACAATATGATCAATAACTTACCAATAAGGAGAAGTAGACCTATAAGAATAATTTTACCAAACTCAAAAAAACACCTCCCACTCTTGCATGGATCAATAGGCAGTAAAACAGATACCCAAACTGAATTTCAGTCTACACTTGAAATGCAATGTACTTACAATTAAGAGGCTCCAGCTTCCATTTCTGATTGCTTTGCTTCTTCCAGCTGAAGAGAATGAGCTCATTTCCATCATGGATTCCCCCATCTTCACCATCAGCTAGTTTTGCGTCCATGTTTACATGGATATTGTTCACCGGCCTAAGGCATTGATACCCATTCCCAACATCTGCACTTAGGGTCCACAGAAATGATTCATCCAACTTATTGTGGTTGTAATCTGCCAAGTATATCTGTCCAAATACCATTTAGGACAAGTCATAATTCAGATATGCAAACTTCCACTTAGTTCAATTTCCCCACTTGCTGATTACCAACAAGTAGAATGGTGCCCTGTGTACTTAGCTTCAGGACAGTCAATAAAAACACATGTACATGAATACCTGGTCCCACTCCTTATCTCCATGTTTGAGAGCCTGCTTGGTACCCTTATTCACCAGAGCAAAGGCTGGGAATCCAACTTCATCCTTCACTTTAAGACCCCATGAATCCACCTTGATCCATTGCTGCTAGAGGAGATATAAATGAGTAAACAAATAGCCACATTTAGGGAAACTAATTGTAGATTCCTTCAGAGGACTTTAGAGAGCACAAATAGAAGAATACCTGGTGGGGATCATGTGGGCTTCCCAGAGCAAGCACTGCAACATGGCCTCGGGCAGCCATGAAAAACTCTGGATTAGCTTCACAATAAATCCTTACAGGGTGACCCTGAAGCTCCTCTTCGTTGAGTTGAGGGTATGAAGAACCAGATCCATATGCTCCTTGAGATGAGCTCACTAATCACATTCCAAGGAAATCAGTTTAAACTGATGCTCAATAACTTTCAGATCCATTGGGAATATAATATACACTGACTGCAAACATCAACATTCATTGCAAAATATAAAGCCCATCAAAACCTGTTTTCCTTAATCAAAAACATTCGTTGCAAAATATAAAGCCCCCCTTGGGGTTTTAAAATGGTCCCTTGATTATCGGACTACCTGATGCATTGGATACATCTTATCTATTAAATATTAGAGACACTGAAGGAAGTGAATGCACATCAATACAACATAGAAAACATCAAACTTATGAACACAGAGCAAACAACTCTGACTACTGGAACAGAGCCTCTGCCTCAAGACCGTTTGTAAGCTTCAAAAGTTTAGAAATGCATTATATAATGAACCCCATTTGGGGTTTTATGGTATCTTGATTACCTGACTACTTGACGCGTTTGATACATCTTAGTTACACCCATGCAGCATAGAAAACATTAAACTAAAAAACAGAGAGCAAATCAGTCTAACTTCTGGAGCAAAGCCTGTCTCAAGACAGTTGTAAGCTTCCAAAGTCTAGAGAATATTATAAATGATGAACAGAGGGTTAAGCAATGTGGAAGCTGAGGTATCCATTAGTAGACCACTGTAAGTTCAAAACTTTTCAGAACCGACTTACATTTTTAAATAAGATCTCCAATATCAGATCAATATAAACTAAAAAATTTATTTACATATCATAGTTTTGCAATACAGTAACACAAGCAATCTGAATTGTGGCATAAGCGTCCAAACCCTTTATAAGAACTTGACTTTTACGGTTTTACCTCACAATCAATCAGTTTACATCTAGCCATACCCAAGAAAAACGTTTCCACATAATGCAGTTAAATACGAAACTTACAGATTGGAGTGATCTTCCATTTCTGGCTCTCCTTTTTCTGCCATTTGAAAAGGACAACCTCAGCCCCTTCTCGAAGGCCGCCATGATGTTTATCATCTTCTACCTTGACATCCAGATTGAGGTTAATGTCGTTAACTGGCCTGATGCACTGATACCCTTTTCCTACATCAGCACTCTGGGTAAACAAGACAGCTTCATTCAAATCATCAGGGTGGTATGGACCCAAGGTAACCTGCACCATTCAAGCATACAAACAATTATACATAAATGCCTTAAGCCCCCTTTAGTTTCTCAAACACCAGATAAAACAGAATGGCGTCAAGAAGAATTACTAACCCTTTCTTTCTCTGCACGTCCATGCCTTAGAGCCTTGCCTGTAGCCCTGTTCACCAAGGCGAATGCAGGGAATCCTGCTTCATCCTTGATCTTCACGCTCCATGAAGTGTCCATTATCCATTGCTACAAAATCAAAGCATCATACCCTATCAATCAGACACCTTGGAAGCTCATATACCCCTGATACAAACTAATATCCATGACCGGCTGCTTTAAAATCAAAGCCTCAGTATCAATCCATAAGCATTCCCTACAATACCCACATTCATAACCCAACTTAGAATCTGGTTCCACAACAACAAACCTGATTTGGGTCAGATTCATTAGCAGGTGCCATGGCAACCTGGCCATTAAAGTTGGCAAGACAGTAGTCAGGATTAGCCTCACAGTAGATCTTCACAGTGTCTCCCTGTAAAGGAGCTGGAGGGTAAGGACCACTCCCATACGCAGGCTGCTGCTGATCATGGTGTTGATGATGGTGTCCAAACATTTTCGTGATCCTGCAAACAACAAAACAATTATACCCACATCCAATTATCTACAAAATCATAACTTAACACTAAGAAAGCAATGGAATCTGACATGAAAAATATGTTTAGTTCACATCACAGAAACAGTGAATGCAAAACCACCAACAGGGCAATTTTTGCATGCAGTTAACATCATGAAAACAACAATCACAGGCAAACACATTTTCGTACAGCATTCAAAACCTACCTGAGATAAGAACAATTAAAGCTACAGAATGGTCACAGGCAGGAATTCGTATGAAATGAAAGAACTAGAACAGGCTAGAATTGTGTCATATCCAATTGAGGTGACTCTGTATATATAGAGAAAAGGTGGGAGGGAGATGATGTGTTTACGCCCCTAGCACGGTCACATGTGGATTGGAAACGTTAAAAGGGGGCTTGGGACACATTTGAACTTGTGCATACGTGTCGAAATCAGAGCCCTTTTCGGTTTCCAACGTTCCTTTCAGATATATCTTTACCGAATCTTGTACACATGGTTTAACAATACAGGGCCTCCTTTATTTGTTGTGCACTCTATTTCAAATGAGCTAAATTTTTATCATTATAGTAGTTAAAGTTTATGATTTGAAAAGATATTCTAATGTGGTAGGAAGATAAGGATTAGGGGAGGTCATTATTGTTGTTATATGGGAATTTGCATGACTTTCATTTTCAAAAAAGGTGATGTATAGATTTTATCTAGTTATATTCATCATGTCAACATATTTAGTGAGAGTTTTGTTGAAAATAATTTTTAAAGATTTAATTAAAATTTATTCATGGAATTTCTAATAGTTGAACATTAAAATATTTTTTATTAAAATAATTTCATATTTTTGTCAAATATAGCACTTATATGATCTCAAAACTTCTAAGCTATCATTAGTGTTATATCGTATTCTTATATTTTAGATAAAAGACCTATATTGTACACATATAACCTTATTTATGTTAAAAATATATTTATAATTTACAAATAGATCATATATAACACAAATAAGCATATACATATCTTAGTTATACTCTATGTTTTGTACTAAATCTTATAATTGTTTTATCTACCTTCTAAAATATCAATACATAATTTTAATATATTACACCATAAAGTCCAAATTGGTAATATAGCAATATCACAATGGTAATATAGTGTTAGACTTATTGAGTTGTTGTTGGCACTGATTGTCATTGATGTCAAAACCTCCATACCGACACTCTAGCGATATTGGTTGGTTGTTGGCAAGTTTTGGTTATGTACTTGTTGATTATCGGTTATGCAACATGAGTTTTGGTTATAGACAAGACAGGTTCAACATGAACATTTTCAATGTTCCCGGTGTTCCTTGGGAGTGTACATTGTCCTATTCGCGATCTATTTATTTTTGGTGCACTAACATGCTTTCGGTTTTCTATTTCACATGGAATATTCTATCGGTTTCTGGTGCTTGTGTTGGGTATAGACTTTCTACAAGTATCTAGTCATTTGTGCAAGCTCATCAGATTTTTTAGCATATCGACGACAACGTATAATGATGATTCGTCTATCGGTGGCCACATCTTTTGGTCTTAGTTGTGGTAGCTCTTGGAAAATGTAATATACGTTATAACATCTTAAGTGTGACCTATATGTGGGTTGTGGTGTGGCATGTAATTGGTCTTATGTATGTCCTAGATTTAGGCTCGATGTTATGCATTAAATGTAATTGTAATTTCCTTAGTATTGAGGTTGTCACACATTTGGTGTGAAGCCAACATATGTATGATCAGATACTGGTATAAATAAAGAAGAACCTTTTTTGTATTTGTTTGTGGTGTGTATGGTAAGTGTGGAGAAAAAGATAGTGTGAACCTGTGGTAGTGTTGTATGTGAGCAGAGGTGATAGAACACAGATTCACTCAGTACTTACATATCGATAGCAATGGACCAGACAGTTGGTGATTTACTAGTGTTTGAGGTGACAAAGCTTAATTGTTGAATTGTTCATGCATATTTAGATGCAAGTTTATGAGTTCGTATTTTCATTATATCTATCTTTGTATTGGCAGTGATCCTTTTCATATTTGAGGGTATTTAGCTCGATTGGCAGTGAGCCTTACCTGCAGTGAGCACAACCGGCAATGAGCCTTTGTACAAATCACCTTAACTGGTGTCACCTTAACAGGTATTTACATTTCATGAGAATTAACTTCTCCATGGTTTTTCTCAGTTTGGGTTTTCCACATAAATCTTGGTGTTCTCTGTGTCGATGTTCCTATGTTTACATGCTTACATTTTTGTGGATGTTTTATGTGTTTAATCGATAAATCAGAATTTGTTACTATTGAAGTTCAATAGTTTAGCGATAGAGTAAAATTTTTGTAAAGTGTGTGGGAATAACTAACTCACAACNCCCCCCCCCCCCCCCCCCCCCCCCCCCCTCTTAGTTATTCAGCCTATTCAATAATTGGTATCAGAGCTTGGTCCATTGTACATAAAGCTTAACCGCTTGAGGGAGATCTTGGTTGCTTGAACAGGTGGAAGGAGGATTCTACACTGAAGAAGATTGGAAAATCATGATGAGAGATATTGAAGATACTAAATCAAAAAATGAGGAGTTGAATGAAAATTTGAAGGAAGCAAATGCTTACATTAAAAAATTAAGAGATCGGATTAAGAGGTTCAAAGCAAGACACAAGGAGGTTAGTCAAGAGTTAAAGGAATCTAAAGATAGAGTTGTTGCTCTGGAAATAGAAATGAAGGAATTAAAAGAATCAAAAGACAGTGATACAAATCTGGATCAAGAACTAAAAGAGAAGATAGTTGATCTTGAAAGGAAGCTAGATGAAAAAACATGAAGGGAAGAAGCTAGATTGAAATACAAGTCAAATAATTTTCTTGGTTAGCAAGAATTGAACTGGAAATGCTTGACGGAAGAATGGAAAGAGACTGAAGAAAAATTTAAGGAGATAATCATAAAAAGTTCCAAAACAAAATGAAAAGTTGGAATTGGAACTGAAGAAGTTGAGATCAGAAACAAAGATATGTGAGAGCAGTACTATCTTGGATCAATTATTATCCTCTCAGAAAGGTCACAAGGATAAAGAAGGATTAGACTTTATCGGTGAATGTTCAAATCATGTGGATAAAGGCGAGGAAAAGGTAAACGAAGATGATGCAAAGGTCAAGGTAACAAGTGAGGTAAAAAACTAGAACACATCTACAAGAAGCCCTCCGGTAAGACGACCAAATTCTCAAAGATATTTATCTTTCAACAGTTGTTATATTTGTCATTTTTTTGTTGTCATAAGGCAGTAGATTATAAAATGAGAAAAGTGCAGAATATTCAATGCTTCAATTGTCATAAAATTGGTCATAAAGAAAGTCAATGTAAGAGTCAAGGTTCAGATCAGGAACTAAAGAATGCAATGGTCAATATCTCTCAAGGAAATTGCTATGCATGTCATAATTTTGGTCACAAGGCTAGTCAGTGCAGATCTAAAGTCCATTAAGTGAGATCTGGAAAAAGAAATGTGATTTTTTTTCAAATGTGGACATCCTGGTCATTATTCAAAATCATGCAGATATAAATTTCTTTTGGTAAATACTAGAAATGATAATCATGATGTTGAATCTAATGGAGCTTAGAATCAAACGACAGAATGGAGGAAGAAATCAGACGGTGTAGAAATTTTGACGGTATCAAATTCTGGTAGTAGCTCTACCGACAACTGAGCTGAACACTTGGGATTAGGGGGTACTCAACATGCCAATTCATACACTCCTCTTCCCTGAGGTGATACTGGTTAGACACTTGCGTGCCTCCAGTATGATGATTGGACAATTAATAAATGTGGTTATTGATTGATTGATGTGATGCACACAAAGTGGTTGAATTGCATTAGCGATATTTAAATTTTGGTGAGAAACTTAATTGTGATGTTTTGTGGCTTTAAAGGTAGATCTTTTGAAACATTTGGTACTGTAGCACGAAAGGAAAATTACAAACTTGCAGAGATCTTGTGGAAGAAGTTTTTTTCTTGAAGATCATGGAACCCAAGTCTATTGTTCGTGCGAAGAAGATGAAGAAGGTTTAAATAAAGGAGTTTGATCATTCGTATCAAGCAATTGGAATTCTAATTACCTATGGAGGATATTTCGAGAATCAAAAATCTTGGGCTTGATATCTGGGGTGAATTTTCTTGGTCTAATGACAATGATTTTATTCTATTTTTTCTGAGTCGGTTTCATGGCGAAACCTTAATTCTTAAAAAACCATATGTGATATTGAAGGAAGTAATTGAGGCAATTACTAGATTGTGCAGTATTGGTGAATTACCTAGGAAGAAGTCTATTAGTTATCAAGAGGTAGAAGATCTTACAGAAATTAGTCATGAACAATCTGCATTCCTTATAGATACAATTGAAGATCCAATTCTAAGATATGTTTCTTATGGTGTCTCCTACAAAATTTAGTTTTAAAATCATGAGGGTTTGACTTCTTCTTTAGCTATGTATATTTCATGCAAGATAGTGAAGGAGAGTGTGCAAATAGATTTGTGTAAAATTTTGTTGGACAACTTCCTTTGAGAATGTAAAAATGAAAGTCGAAGATGGATATGCATTCAAGTTTGGTTCATTGATGATGTTCTTGGTATTCTACTTTATGAAATCTTTACCGAAGAATGAGAACTTTGAATGGAGGACCAACATTCTTGTCGGTAAGAAAATTTGTAGATATCTGAGTTTCTTGGAGGATAGTGTGAGTGCATGCAAGGCATACTTTTCTACATTACAAATAAATATTTGTTCTGGGTTAGTTTTTTATGGTACTATGTTTGTAATTCATTGTGAGGAGGGTTCCTCATATGGTCAAAAGTATCTGGAAGGAGTTGTTGATGATTGTTCATCCCCTTAACCAAAGAAGTTGAAGATTGATGAGAAAGGAAAAAAAATAGTTACAATTTTAGAAGATGAGGAATAAGATAAAGAGGAAAATATTGCAGACAAGATGGAAGTCGAAGAAGAGGAAGAAAATATGGATATTTATGTGCCCTCTCTAGAAAAGTGCTAGTGGATTCAAGTACGATGAGAATCATGTTGGAAAATGATGAATATGGAAATCTTTATGGTTTGTGGACTAAATTCTCTTTGGAGGATAAGAAGATGGTGACAAAGTTGATGACTTATCATATGATCAGTATAAAGATTGTAGTTTCTAGTGTGTCTGGTATGTTACCAACATATTTGATCATGAATGTTGAGATTGAGTAGTTGCAGTTTGGAGTAGATTACCTAATGGTGGATAAATCCATAGTAAAGAAGTGTGACAATGAAAAATAAAGACTCTCTAGAGTTATCAGTGTCATCAAGAAGTGTGTGAAGGAGATTGAAGATAATTACCGTTATTGTCTTTGGTGACCTGTCATTGTAGAAAATTTAAGAGGACAAAGCAAAGTGATTGAGAATGAATTGAATGAGCTTGAAAAATTGTATGATGTTTTCAAGGATCAAGATGGAAAAAAGAGAATCAGAGTTGGTGAACTTCAAACAGAGTGGTTGTTATTGCAGAGATAGAGAGAAGAACTAATAAAAATATTTTGGATGGTGTGAAGGAGGTGAATTAAGGGTGAGTTAAGGATAACATATAAATATTGGAAAGGGGGTTTGATTGATTGATTGATTGTTATAGTGTGTTGAAATCCTCAACCCTAATTCACATCTTACACTTAATTGAGTTTGATATTGATTGTATATTGTAATTGTGATTAAGGGAAGATAAGACACTCCTTTCTTTCACCCTCAAATACACAAATAGGAGATCCAATTTGATTAACCCAAGGAGAAGGGTTCATACACAAGTGAATCCACTATTTGGAAAGAGAACAAGAAAGGGGATCTTAAATTTTGTAAATTAATTAGGTAAATATGCTTAATAACAGTAATTGAAAAGGATAAGAGGAAGAACTAACCTTAAAAATTTGCAGATTAAAGATTTTTGTTTTCTGAGATCTGTAGGCTGTTTCTAGAAAATCTGACAGTTGATCCCAAACCAGAACGCAGAGACAAACAAAACCCAAAAATCTTTTCCCGTTTCAATGTCATCTTATGAAAAAATTTGACCCTGTACCACTTTTGCCAACCCTATCCTGCACAGATCCGATTGTGTCCCTGTTCGCATAGTCTGAAAGAAATCTGAAAAGGGTATCCAGATCTGGTCTCAGAGCTACAGTCCCAAACCTGTACCTATAAAAAGAAAGGTTTGTTTGTTGTGGGGGAGGGGTTTTCCTTGGTCAAACCCCGGTTTTGGAATTAACCTTAAATATATATAATTGAATTTGTAGAAATGGACAAAGTAAATGCATAAATTCACCTTGCTTTGAAAAGTCTTTGTGGCGGATTCGAATCCCTGAATCCACAAGTATGCTTCAAAATATGGAATGTAGAATGATAGGATGTCTTCAATCTCTTGCTTATAGATCTCCAACACCAAGTCTTGGATGGGTTCTTGATCTTGAAAAAGACTTGGAAGAAGATGGATGGAGAGATCACCAAAAGGGCACCTTGTAGCTTGAATCCTTCAATGGCCTCCAATGGATCTCCTTCATGAAAATGGATGCTTGAATGGATGAATGCTTGCTTGAAATATTA
>MU227452.1:41998-66882 GCA_018584345.1 Thuja plicata | reverse complement strand
GCATAGGCTTCAATAGAGGACTTAGTCTCACTTAGAGAAAATGAGAGAGAAAGCTTCCCTTTTATATGAAATTAGGGCACAATCTTCTAAGGAGGCCTACATAGGATAATTAAATCACCATTAAAGCATTTACCCCTAGGAGAGGACCTATATTAAATACAATTTAGGAATCCACGCTTTGGAACCTGAAACAGCCGACCCGGAAGCGGGTGGAAACTTTTTGTGAAGACCGACATTTGGGAAACAGAAAGTCTCCAAGATTTGGACCCTGGGAAAGGGTCAAGGTCAGCCTTGTCCTAGGGCAGGGCCAAGGTTGACCCTATCCTAGGTCAGGGTCGAGGTCAAACCTGTCCTAGGAGGTCGACCCTGTCCCTGAATCCCAGAAACACAGGTCTGTATCCCATAATGCAGAAATTAGGTCAGAAAATGGTGGACAAAAAGGAAAATCAGGTGGGGGAAACCATGTCAAGATCAGGGACCCAGTCAAGGTGCTTTTCATGACCCCAAACCACTTACTCAGAAGGCTAAACCAGTCTCCCATGGAAGTGCTTCCATTTTCTGACTATACAGATGGTAAGAGACATGATTGAGGTTTGGTTGGGGTTTTCTTCTAGCATCGTAACTGATGTAGAGGATTTTGTGTAGAAGTTTTAGTCCTTGGATTGGACAAAGTCATTCGACATTCTAGTGGATTGTACTAGTTTGTGTGCTCGGATGGAGGCAGAAATTGTTGAGTGGAAGAAGGAGTTTCCTATTATGAAGGAGAGGTACAAAAAGGTATTTTCTATGAAGACTGTTGTAGTACTTTGAGTTTACTTTGTTAATTTTTTGGCCCTTTTCCATTGTGGAAAAAAGGGGGAGAGAAAAGGAGAATACATGTTGTATTTACTCAGGGGGAGTTTTTGTTGTTTTGTTGTTTTGTCATCAATGCCAAAGGGGGAGATTGTTAGACTTATTGAGTTGTTGCTGGCATTGATTGTCATTTATGTAAAAACCTCCATACCGAATTTTTATCAGTATTATTTGGTTTTTGGAAAGTATTGGTTATGTATATGTTGATTATCAGCTATGCAACAGGAGTTTCATTTATACACAGGATAGGTTCAGCATGAACATTTTTGGCATTCCCAATGTTCCTTGGGAGTTTACATTATCCTACTCATGATCTATGCTTTTTGGTGCACTAGCATGCTTTCGGTGTTATGTTTCATGTTGACTATTCTATCAGTTTTTGGTGCTTACATTGTCTATAGAGTTTCTACAAGTATCTAGACAGTTGTGCAAGCTCATCATATGTTTTTGGTATATTGACTACATCGTCTAATGGTGATTTTTCTATCGGTGGCCGCATATTTTGGTCATGGTTGTGGTAGCTCTTGGAAAATGTAGTATACATTGTAACATCTTAAGTGTGACCTATATGTGGGTCGTGGTTTAACGTGTAATTTGTCTTATGTATGTCCTAGATTTAGGATCAATGTTTTGTATTAAATGTAATTGTAATTTCCTTATCATTGGGGTTGTTGCACGTTTGGTGTCAAGTCGACATATGTATGATCATATACTAGTATAAATAAAGAATAACCTTTTTGTATCTGTGTGTGGTGTGTGTGGTGAAAAAGACAGTACAAACCAATGGAAGTGATGTATGTGAGAAGAGGTGATAGAACAAAGCTTCACTCAGTACTTACATACCGATAGCAGTGGACCAGACAATTGGTGATCTATTGGTGTTTATGGTGGCAAAGCTTAATTTTTTAACTGTTCATGCATATTCAGATGCAACTTTCTCATTTTGTATTTTCATTACATCTAGCTTGTATTAGCAGTGAACCTTTTATATTTAAGGGTGGTTAGCCTGACTGGTAGTGAGCCTTACCTACAATGAGCACAACTGGTAGTGTGCCTTTGTACAAATCACCTTAACCTGTGTCACCTTAACAAGTGTTTACATTTCATGAGAATTAGCTTCTCCGTGGGTTTTCCCAGTTTGGGTTTTTCCATGTAAATCTTGGTGTTCTCTATGTCGATGTTCCTGTGTTTACATTTTTACATTTTTTGTGGATAATTTATGTGCTTAACTAATAAATCATAAGTTGTTATTGTTGATATTTAATAGTTTACCGACAAAGTAAAAGTTTTTTAAAGTGTGTGGGAATAACTAATTCACCCCCTTCTTAGTTATTCGACATGTTCAACATATAGCTAACCCAAATTATGACACCTATAATCTAAAATAATGATACAAGACTCTCAAATTCTACTCCTTGACATTTAAAATGATAATTCTAACCTTATTTGCATTATATTCTCTTTCATATTTTGGGTTACACATCGTGGAAGGCCACAAATGTTCTCATATGCCACCAATATGCCATGATTTATATGGCCATGAAATTTAAGTCTTTATAGTCATTTGTGCAGGGTTACCTTATCTCTTTATATTTATAATGTTTCTAAAACCATCTCATCCAATCGAAACAATTATGCTCAACGAACTCAACCTTCATCTAAGCACCTACTAGGTCAAACTTATGATTTTATGAACCCAACCAATCGAGAAGAGGTAATGGACCATGTGGCTCAACTAATTGAATTGTGACTTATGTGTCATATATCTATCTTCTATGGTCCTTGTTGACACGAGATAAATATCTATGGTAGCTATGGTAGGCTTAATAATTTGTATATTGGGTGACCTATCTTTTCCTTTTCTTACATGAAGGGATTCAAATCTATGTATGGTCCTACATGAACTCCTCCACATCTTGGTTTTCCAATCTATTATCAAAATTATATGCTCTAGCTACACAAAAATTTTAAATGAAGGGATTCAAATCTATATATGGTCTTATATTCTCACCACTACATCTATATATGGTTTGTATGTCTCTTATCAAAATTATATACTTTGATTGACATGTTTACTGAAGAGGAAGAGGAGGAAGATGTTAACAATGATTTATCTCATTTCACAGGTTTGTTGTTAGACTTCTATTGTGAGTGTAAATATGCTAAATCTTTAAATTAGTGAACTATCAATGTTATTGTGATGTTTTGAAAATATTTAAGCAATTTGTGGAAATGCACTTAGTTTTTTTTTAATATTTTTCTATGGTTATCCATTTAGTGTTGAGTGGGGAAGGATTTTTATAATGTTAATATTTATTTGCTTCAAACTCCACCACCAAAAAAATTAAATTTGTTTTTCCTACTGTGTAATTATGTGTAGGAGGGTTTAGGGTTTGGTTTGTAATTTTTTGATGGGGATTCCACTCACCTTGTTGGCTAAGATATTGATGTTTATGTGATAACCCTTTGCCCATATTTTCTTGGCTAAGATATTAAGGTGTGGGGATAGCTCTTTTATGGAATAACATTTGCTTGAATTTTCTTGTACCAACACTCACTTACATTGGCATGGAATAAGTTGATATGAGTGTATCCCTTCTTAGGAGTTTGGCATTTGTGATTCAAGCAAGAATGACAGTGTGACAAGATTTATACAATCTAAGCCTCTTAACTAGTTGACTTTCATTAGTTGGCACTATTTCATATTTCCTATCAGTAATCAACTTGAATATAGCATTTGTTATTAGTGGCCCTATCATTGCTAAATGAGAAACTGTGTTGGGTAAAACCAAGGGAAAGGGATGGTGTAATTTATTGCACACTAAATCTTCCTTGTAAATTATTGGGACTAACACACCTGACAAACGATGATTGGTAATTAGTTTAGGTTCTTTGGAGAGAGGATTAACAATTAGTGTTAATCATATGAATCTAATTTGACAAACTAAACATTTTCAATTAATATTAGTCATATAATTTCAACTTAAAAAGTTATACCAATAATATTAGCAAAAAATCAAAAAATGCATTAAACTCCAACATATATCAATTTTATAATTTTTTTATAAAATATTTAATAAAAAATTGCATCAAACACAAAAATATATTACAAATTCAAATATGAAAAAGCAAAGAAATAAAACATTCTATTGAGAGAACTTATCCATGGTCACTAGCTTTGAGAAAGAATCTACAACATTATCAACTTTTTCAACCTATCCACTCTCAATCATCCCTATAACAAAGTGATACTAAATATCAACATTTTTAGCACGAACATGATACATAGGATTTTCTGCCAAACATATGACACTCTGACTGTCACATCCAATTCTCACTATCCTACAATCAAATCCAGTACCATTATCAAGTCTTTGTAACCAAACCACCTCCTTGGAGGCATGTGCAGTAGTCATATACTTTTATTCATTGGTGGATAATATAATTTTCGGTTGTCTTTTACTCATCCAACTCACTTCACCTCAAAAAAAAGTAAACACAGCCATTGATGTACATCTGACCATCCAAATCACCTTCCCAATCTACATCAATAATACTTGTATGCCTAATGACTTATCCACATCATCAGTACCATGATAAACCAAATAGTAATCAAAAGTACCTCACAAATATCTTAAAAAACTTTTAACAAAAGTCCAATGCTCTTTACCTACTCCCATTGCTTGGACTATATCTGGTCTAGTACAAACCATTACATACATTAAACTACCAATGACACTAGCATAAGAAACAATAGAAAATTCTTCAATATCATCCTAAAAATTAGTGCACATAACTCAACTTAATACCAACTGGAAATGGAATACTCGCTAGCTTACAATCTTACATTTTGAATATCTGCAAAATGGTGTCAACATACTTACTCTGACTTAGCCAAAGTTTTACATGAGGGTAAAAGCACAAAGTTGTGTCACATTTGAAGATCACTTATTAGCATAGCTAAATTGGAGTATTTCTAACTAAAAATTAATTTTCGTCAAACATATGGCTAGATTCATTCTAGTTAAGTTAGATAAGTGGTTACACTTTTCCAATTGGAAATGTCTATTAAATGCATGTTTTATACCAATTTGGCTCCAATTACCAAAGAAATAAAATTATTTTAGAAAAGTGATGTTTCAATAACCCCTACTCTTTTTAATGATATTTTAAAAAAATATAAAAAATACCCTTTTTTAGAGCTCAGAGTCCAGATTATTTTCATATAAATTTTATAGTATTTTAATTAGATCTAATATATTATAATTTTCAAATACAACAAGTAGGTATTTTAACATTCGAGAAGATGTTGCTGCAAATAAATAAATAAATAGTACATCATATAAAAAAAAATTAAAATTTATATTTAACACTAGAGGAGAGAGTCCTCTTCAAGAATATGCAATTTTTTTTTTTCTGAATGGTGTAGATTTGATAGGGGAAATTTGGTGGGAGATGAAAACTGTCGATTTCAGATAAGTTCAACTTTGAGCAGTGATAACAGAGAAAATATAAATTGAAAACCAATCTTTCTTCTTTTATGCACTAGCTATACATCCTATCTATAACATATTTTAAAATCAGAGGGAAAATATATTATTTGCATATAATTGTTTGGTGGGAACTAGACCCCAGATTTTCAGCAATTAAAAAATGGACTTCAAAAATTAAAAAACTATGTCAATTCTTTTTAAAAAAAAAATTAAATAATTATAGGCGTAAAGTTCATCCATTTTTACACATTTCATCAATTTACACCATCCTCAAATTCTAAACACAAATGCCACTTTTATGTCATTAAAGTTAAACAGTTTGCATGTTGTGGACCTCTTCCTTTATAAAAGTGTGACACATGTTTGTACTTTTACCCGTGAACCCGATCCCTATTGATTTTCATCCCAAGAATATATCTAAAAGCCCCCAAGTCCTTCATTTCAAATGTGCCAGAAATATGAGTTTTGTGTTCTCTAATAATCATTTTTTTGTTACCAATAAATGACATGTCATCAACATACAAGGCAATAATTAATAACTAATCATCAGTAACCTTAACATAAACATAGTGATCTTCTTCACTTCTAACATAACCCAACTTTAATGTAATTGCATCAAAATTTTGATACAACATCCTTGGTGACTATTTCAAACCATACAATGACTATTTTAACCTACAAACTAATTTTCTTTTCCTTTCTCAATAAAACCATCAGACTGTCACATATAAATCTCTTCTTCAAGATCTACATGCAAGAAAAAAATTTTAGCATCCATTTTCTTATCTCAAAATCACAAGTAACGACAATAGATAATAGGAATATAATAGAAGTTAGCGTAGCAACATAAGAGATTATTTCACCAAAATCAACTCCTTATCTCAAGGAGTATCCCTTGGCCACCAACCTATCCTTGTACATCTCAAACTAATCATCTACTCCAAATTTATTCTTAAATACCCAATTGCATCCAATGGGATTTATTCCTTTGGGAAAAATTACAAAATCCCAAGTGTCGCAACTATCTAAAGTTGTCATCTTGTTATGCATGACATGCATCCAATACTTACTTTCCTTTGAAGAGAGTGCCCCCCTATAAGATATAGGGTCATTGTTAGTATAAATTGAAACAAATTTACAACATAAATATGGTGGGCTATAGTTGTCAACTGGATTTCGTTGTCTCGTGGACCTTCTCAAAGGTGGACTAAGACGTTCTTCCTCATTATGATCAACTTCTTCTATCATTATTGAATCTTTTGAACTTTTAGATGAACTATATTCTACTTATCCATCTTCTTGTCCATCACCCTATTCTTCTACATGTTCCTCCTCTTTCATAGATTCAAAATGCACTATCTTTGACTTTTCCTTTGTTTGTTTTTAAGCTAAGTCAACTCTATATTCCCTAAAAATCACATCTTTAGAAAAGATATTGGTTTGGGTTAGAGGATTCCAAATCTTATAACCTTTTACATTCAAACCATATCCTACAAAAGTTCATTTATGAGCTTTTGGATCCAATTCAGATTGCTTCTCTTGAGGCACATGAACAAAAATTTCACAACCAAAGACCCTTAAATATGAAACTAAAGGGTTTTTACCCAACCACATTTAATAAGGTGTTTTTATCAATAAGAGCTTTACAAGGAGATATATTAATCAAATAGCAAGCATTTTTAACTTCTACCTAGAGATACATTCATCTAGCTTACAACTACTTATCATGCTCCTAGCTCTTTCCACTAATGTACAATTCATTCTTTCTACTACCCCATTTTTTGGGGGAGTGTAAGGTCTAGTATTTTCCCTAACTATTCCTACATGTTTAAAAAACTCATCAAATTACCTAGAGAAATATTCATGTCCATTGTCAGAACTCAATAATTTTATCTTATAATCTGATTGCTTTTCAAACAATACCTTAAATTCCTTAAATTTAGTGAAAAATTCATATTTTTAATGTATAAAATAAATCCAAGTATATCTTGAGACATCATTAATGAAGTCAATATAACATCAAGATACATTTGAAGAATCCACATCCACTAGACCACATACATTTGAAATAATAATCTCTAAAAGTCTCTTAGCTTTATTAAATCCTTTAAGAAATAAAGATATATTTTGTTTACTAAACATGCAGTGCTCACAAAAATAACTCTTAGTAACATAATAATAAAAATTTACCTCAACTATTTTCTTATTTAGAATGGTCTCAAGGCTTTTTTCACCAATCTGACCCAATCTATGGCACCACAACATTCGTGCATTTGCAGTCCTAGTTACAAAAGTTGAAATATAAAGAGTAGAAGCATGCAACTTAAACAAAGTCCATGTTTGAGATCCTTTAGCAACTACCAAACTCCCCCTTACTAACCTACAACCATACTTATCAAAAGTCACATGCATTCTAGAATCATTTAACTTGGAAACCAAAAGTAAGCTTCTTGCAAGATTTGGAACATGTAAAAAATTATCAATGGAAACAATCCTCCCATCACTGAAACACAACTTCACCTTTCCTTTTCCAACAATATTCATTGAGGTGCTATAAACATGAATTACATTTCCTCCATTATATCATTTATATTTGAAAAATCATTCCTTGTGAGGAGTCATATGGTAGGAAACACTTTAACCATAAATCCAAGCATCATTTCAAGAAAAGCCAGATGAAATAAATAAAGCATGGGAATTTTCATTGTCTAAGGACTTATCCGTGGAAGCATCAATGCTTTTTTTCTTATTTCTACACTCCTTCACATGTCCTCTTTTCCCATAGTTCAAACACTGCACTCTACTCTTTTGGGGGGTCTTAGATTGTCCTTTTGATTTATCCTTCTTTTTATCCCCTTTAGGCATTTTCTCATTTATGGTATTTCTCCTCATCTCTTCTGAAAGGAGTATAAGAATGATGTTTTCCATCTTTGATTCTATACCACCATTACTTGTGGAAATAATTAGATTTTCCCAAGAATCAAGCAAAGAGATAAGTAGTAAAATATATTTATCTTCATCTTCAATACTAATGTTTATTGATGCAAGTTGACTTAAAATAAAATTAAAAGCATTCAAATGTTCAACAATGGAATCACTATCCCTCATTTTCAAATAATACAAATGTATTTAAAACTATAGCTTGTTAGACAAACTCTTAGTTTTATAGATATCATCTGTTTTCCTCCATAGATTATATGCAATGTCTTCTGTAGAGATATTCAGGAGGACAGATCCCATGAGACGCAATCAAATAGTTCCTCATGTCTTCTTGTCTACTTTTTGCACTGATTAAGGTAGAATCCTCTAGTTTCTTTCCTTCAAAAATTGGAAACCATTGATCTCTCTCTTCAAGGAGATCTTCAACTTTCAACTTCCACATCTTGTAACTAGTGCCTTTGAACTTCTCAAAATCTTGAAAAGAAGTGGATACCATGGCATAATTTTTTTCTCAAATATGCAAAGAACCCACAAGAAAAAATCTCCCACTGTAACAAAAAACCTTCAACGCTTAAAGATAAAGGTGTCCCTCTCTCAAGGAAACCATTAGAGATCTGATACCAAATGTTGTATAAAAAGGTGAAGAAAGCTTTGAATATGAACTTTAAACTTAATATAATTATAAATTTGAAACTAAGATTAACCCTTAAAGTGATTATAGACTTAAAACAAGAACAATAAAACCATTATACATGAAACACCATATTTATGTAGAGAAACCCTTTCAGGAAAATATCACCATAGAAAGAGAGGATAGTATATTAATAATCTAATGAAGAATACAAAAAGATTACACTTCTCTTTAGACCTATATATAAAATACAGCAACAATGTGTTACCCTAGAAACTAAACAAGACTGAATGAATGATTCTAGCTCAAGGTGCCAACACATAGAAGTTTGTGAGAAAAAATATCACTTTGGTATCACCAAAAAATAAGCTTAAAAACCACTTGGAAAAAAAAAAACACATAACTTATTGTAATGATTCAAATCCACCCAAAACAACAACTTACAAATGCTCTTATTTGTAATAAGGCATCTCTCATACATGTCCACATGTAGAAGGAATTTATCATAAACTGTTATAGGTGTATTCAGAAAATCTTATGAAATCTATCATAATCACCATAGATTATTTGAAAACCTCTAACAAGTGTCGAGAAACCTAAAAATAGAGGATTCCAAGAGGGGACGCCTAACTATTTTGTCCTCTTCCTAGAGGATAAATGGTAAAAGTAACTTTGCCTTTACATGGTCTCTTTCACCATTGTTGGTTAAACAATTTACCCTCTCATGGGTTAATTAAAAAATTAATTAAGGAACAAATACATGAAAGGATTTACAAGGTTCATGGAACCTAAATCCTAAATTTAAATCTGCACTGTAGTCCTAGACTTGTGCAGGCGTCCAAGACAATGGGCTAACATAGCATGCTAGTTGGTCTTGACTAACTACTTTTTGTTTCTTGTAGACCAAAATTTTTTTTTCCAATAGCGTAAATTAAGCTTTCATTTCCCTTTAATGAATTGATCTCCATAGCTCACCAAAGTGGTAGTAAAGTGAGGTGGCACTAGGTTGATTCGGCCCTTGAGATTTTATCAATGTCGAGGGTGGTGAATTCTCTTCTCCATAGTGTTCTATCTCAAGTGGAATTTTTTTAACTTGCACATGAATCTTAAATAATAAATTACAACACATCAAACTTCTAAAAAAAATAAAACATATTTGATAGATACAACGATTGGAAAATATATCTAAACTTCTATTCTCAAATGATGAAAAGAATATCCACCCAAAAATAATCTAAATTTGGTTGAATTTGTGAGGGTAAATCTAATCTTGTAATAAACTACGTGCTTTGAGAAATTCTCTAGATTGAAAGGCTTGAAAAATTCATGGATATAGGTCCAAAAACTTTGAACTATACGAAATAACCATTATAGATGCTTAAAAGACTCTAACTACCCATAAAAAAGGAAATGAGGCTCAAAAATACCCAAAGGAGATAATTTGGAGCCCATAGAAGGGCCTTGGAAAATAATTCACCAAGAAAAGTGAGCCAATTTGGGTTATAAAATAATTTACTAGATGGTATCAATTTTTTTTCCAAATTCAGATTAGAGAATGTAAACAATATCGCTGATTTAAATTAGGCACCATAGGAAAGTGGGGAGATATATAATTATATGTGTCATGCAGGTTTATAATTCTAGAAGTTAGTGTTTGGACTCCACTTCCAATATTTCCAATAGGGTCTAGAAGAAATGATGCCAATTTTATGCACCATATTCGTAGGAATTGCCACTATGATTGTATCAAACTTTTCATGATCCTAAGAAAAGAGGAAAAACTTGACTTAAGCATCATTGCTTGTAAAATGACTTAACGAGGCTCCTAAGAAGAGGTATTATAATTTTTGAATTCCTTTCTTCTAAAATCTTAAGGCACTCACCCAAGGCTACCTTGCCAATGGGTGATACTAATTTTGTAAAATTGGGGATCACTAGATATTTTGTTGGTTGATGGAAAGTACATTACAAAATCTAGAACATACTAGAAAAGATACAGTTTCACAGATTCTAAAGATCTCCAAATACTATTTTGTCACAAAATTCCCTTGAACTTGCATTGTGTCCTTGATGGTGCGAATGCTTTGTAGCCCAATCCTTTCATGTAGGGCTTCTAGATGTATGACCATAGGAAATACAATGGAAAACAAGATTTTTCAAAGTTTGACTACCATAAAGAGCATGGATAAACTACTTGGTGCGCATTTCCAAGTCATAATGCTAGGTACTTAAAAGCTTCAAACCTCTAGAATCATGAGAAAGACAACAAAAATCTTTGGGAACCCTATGATATCCCTTGTGGTTTCTGAAGAGGTCAAGAGAGACAAAAAAAAAAGAATTTTGTCCAAGTTCATGTAAGATGATTTATAAGGAGCCAAACATAAGTAATAATAAACAAAAGATGGATTTTATATCTATTGTTGGTACTTCAAACTTTTCTAGCTTTTGCGGACAACAAAGATTGCATTGTGGGTTTCACTGGCCTGGTAAGCAATTTGATTGATGATAATGATAATTTGAAAAAACAAGTAGATATTATGAAGGCAAAGAGTAATATTCTCAAAAGTATGGGAATTGGGGAAAAACCGGTGTCTGTTTGTCTGGATGAAATGAAAGAAGTTGCAGGGAACTCAGAAGGCCAGTTGGAGTTTGTTAATAAAGTGGGGATAATGGAGAAACAAATCAAAGATATCCAAGATAGGGCTGAGAAAGATGACAATGTTGTGCAGATCATGAATCTGACTACAAAGGTGGAGAGATTAGAGGCTATGGTTAAAAAAATAGGGGAGCAATGTTTGATGAGTCTCAAAGCTTACTGTGGCCACACACATATATTGATGGAAAAAATGGAAAAGGATAACAAGGATAAGGATTGTAGAGAGATAAAAGAGGCTATTGGACCGGGCTCGTGCACTAGAGCTAGTACAAACAAGAACAACCCTAAGGAGGACAAAGACACTGCGGAGCTAAAAGAAATGGTCAGCAACATGCAGGTTATGGTCATCAAAGTGGAGGAACTTGTGCAGGGAATGTAGCTTTCCTTTTTGTTGTCCCTTAGGGGTTTTTTGCTGTCCCTGTTTTTAATGATATTTCTGTGGGACAATTTTGGCTCGGTTGTTTGTTTTCTGTTTCTTTTCCTTTTTGGGTGCATTGGCATAGTTGTATTTGCTCTTTGTTGAATATCTGTTTTAAACACTTTTTAGGTTTCAGCTCCTTGTAAAACCTGTTGAACTTTAATATTTTGTAAAGGTTTCGGGTCCTTGTAAAACCTGTTTTTACTTAATCAGAACTTTGCTAGCTTTTGCTTCATCTAAGCTCTTGTATATGGATGATTCTTTTGGTTTTTTCTAGTGGATCCAAACATTTAGGGAATTAGTGAACTCTTGAGGTATTTTCTCCCTAGACTTTTTAGTTTCTTGGCTTTGCCACCCCCAATTTTCAAGGGTGGGTGAGCATATATGCAAACTTCTACTAATAATATAATTTGGTGACATTGTCACCTTTTACCAAAAAAATAAATATAAAAAATGAGTGGTCGTAAGGGTTATAGAGAAAATTTAAAATTTCTTTGTCAAAGAGTCGTCTCATAATCCAATATTCCAACTTTTTTTAATTCTAGTAAGGAAAACTTGCCATGGAAATGCATATGGTTCTTGGAAGGAAAATTCAATGCCAACAAATCTAAAAAATCATTTGTGAACAATCCATTTCCAATTGAAGGAGTTGATTCAATAGGACATAGGGAGGAAGGATTGTTTATAACATTGAGTCTCATGCCACAGGATGACATATCTAAAAGCTTTGTTAAAAATATCTTAGGGCTAGTTTTTAAAAATTTTATCCTCTTTCATGAGAGTGATAAATGAATCATTTACAAAGTGTACATTCAAAAGATGGGATGAGGAAAAAAGTAGAGTGATACCTTTGAGCAACACTTAAGATGCAGAGGAGCCAATATTTAACCAAATCATTCTGTAGCCAACACATATAGAGCTAGATCCAAAGGACAACTCTAGTGAAAAGATATGAAAAATCCAAAAGTAATAGATTATTAAAACTCAATGGTAATGCAAGTTGAGGCATCAAAAAAGAGCATGTCAATAAACTAAATGAAGTAGGCCCAAATCCGAAAGCTTAAAGCACAACTAAAATAAGGGCCATTTAATAAGATTGTACGCCTGAAAAAACCAATTTATAGAAATAAAAAAAATCTATTGAGAGAATTATGCCCATTCCATACCCCAAAATTCAATGATAATCTCTAAATATACCTAGATTAAATGAATTCAATTTGTTTAGAGCTCACAATTTGAGGAAGGAGATGTTAGTAAGATGATGTGCCTCTAATTACAAATATCCTTCACATGTTCGTAATTATGTATGAATTTAATATTTTCTTTGTTAATAAATTTCTCTAACAACTTGGAGGCATTCCTAAAGAGCTCGCCTTGCTTAGGAGAATTTTATTGGGTAGTGAAAAGATGGTCATAACGTTTGAGAAAATCTTGGAGAATGTTTGAAAGATCTTTAAAGATATTCAATCTATCCTTGATCTACTTGATGGCATGAGAGGTGTGTTAATCTTCGAGAGGTTGAAAAAATCTTTAGAAGATCTGTCCTCAACTTTAAGATGATGTAACCTAATTTTGATTTAAGTGCCCTTAGTAGAATCATTGTCATCAATTTAATTATGATGTTGAATATCTACCATCCTAGTCTACAAAGCAGTGGAGAGGCTTCAAGAGCTATAATATACTTGTGAAGCTCTAAGGCATCTCATCCACCTGTAGACGTCCAAAAATATTAATATTATTATTAATATTATTTTCCCTCTTATTCCTCTAACTATTTAATTCAATCAATTAAATAGTTTCATTTATCAATAGTTTAAATACTATTCTAATGTATTTTATTTAAATACATTTGCTTCCACAAAATTCCCTTTTAATAAATTTATATTTATTAAATCCTTCATTTTCCTAATTCTTCTAAACCATAATTTATTCAAACTTGATTTGAATAATACCCTAAAACCCTAGCTAGGAACCTACTAATCCTACCCTAAAGCCTACCCTATTCCTACCCTATTCCCATCACCTCATTTCCTAAGTATACTTCCTCACCTAAATGTCATTTAACCATGCTTAATGGGAAATTCCTAACCTTTTTAAGGCTAATGGAATGCTCACCCATATGGAGAAATTCTCTCCAAAATGAGCACCCATTCCTCTTTAATTCCTTCTTACAACTTTGTCTCCCCTTTTGAAATATTGAGCTACTCAATATTAATGCCAATTTTGACTCAAAATTGGCCATCTTTTCAATTCTATGTGTCTCCTATGTGGCTCTTATGTGGATGCCACATAGGTGCCACTTCATCCAAGCATCTTCCTCTCTCCAAAAACTCTATAAATAGAGGCCTTCTCCTCTCATATTTTCATCTCTCAATATTGCATTGTTATCATGTTATTTTGCATTTAGAAGTTCATAGCTCCAGATTTCATGTTTTCATATGCTCTTAGTTTATGCTTAAATCACTTAGATATTACATGCTAGGTTCTTTTTGGTTAAAATTGAATCATAGTTTGTATCTCATATCATAACATAGCATAGTTCTTGCATCATATCTTTTTAATCTCATGTCTTGCATATCAATTTGAGCATCATCTTTGGGAAGGATTTAAGACTAGTTTTCCATACTAGTTCTTGAATTTCTTCTTTGATGCCAAGCTTGCATTCCATAGTTGCATTGCCTTGGGGAATCATGTCATTTTGTGTGTTTGAGAGAGCACACCCACATCCATCAAAATGAGCAAATCAAACAAGTTAAATAGGGTGCTTACTTGTTTTAGCTTAATTTGATGTTATTTGGTGTTCTTTGTTGCTTGCTTGCTCTTTCACATGATTTTTAGTTGATTATATGTGCTAACCCACTAATGTTTGCATGTTTGAGCTTGCTCCCAATAGATTGAAGAATTCCTCATACACATTATGGCACGCCCGGTGGGACCCACGTCCCTAAAATTTCTAACTTCTTGTCTTGTTTTTCTTCAAATTTCACTCAGAATGTGGATCAGCGTCTGCATTTCACGCAGAGGCATTTGCGCAAACGCTGGTTCTCACTGAACTGCCATTTGGTGTCTGCGCTGAACCAGCGTCTGCGACCTGAACTATTGTTTACGCCTGGCATTGTTAATTTCAGATTTTCCAAACTCTACTTTTTGGTTTTTGAGATTCACTATATTTTTCATGGCTTTTAAGGTTTTAGCATTCTATTTTTTATCAGAGATCCATTTTCACAAGGTGTCGTAATGCTAAAGTTTCATTAAAAGTGAACAAATCTTGAAGGTTTCTCAAAAACACACTAGCTTTTTAATATTTGGAAACTCTAAAATGGCTAAATTTGATCTAACTAAAGACTAAGAAGAAGAAAAGTGACTTTATTTGTTGTCTTTTTGTGTTTGTAGGTACATCGGCGACTTTGTAAATGCTGGTTCATGAACTAGTGTCTGCGATTCACAAATCAGCGTCTGCCTAGAACCGGCGTTTGCACTCTGTAAACTGGCATCTCCGACTGGTATAGCCTTTTTCTGGTTTTTCTATGTTTTTGGAGAATTTTCTATTTTTTGTCTTTTTAGAAAAAACTAGAATCGGTGTCTGCACCCTGAACCGGCGTCTGCGCTCTGTTTAAGTTGGATTTATCATGTACTAACAATTGTTAAGTGGTTCTTGTGCTAATAACACTTGTCAAAGATCAATATTCATAGAACTAATAACTAATTGTTTTGCAGCACCGCTTGTCAAAGACACAAACTCAAAACTACTCACATTTGTCTTACAGGTTGCCTCGGATCTATACCAACCAAATGATCGTGTTTGTATTAATCTTTTTTTTAGGCACCTAGACTAATTAGTTAGATTTTTTTTGTCTATTCGTAAGTGAGTGTTAGGGGATTATGCTCTCTTCCCTTTTGGGAAGATCAAAAACCTAAGACACACTTACTTAGTGTTGAACAATCAAATCTCTTGGAAAGAACAAAGCATGTCTTGCGTGCTTGTGGAGAAAATGATACTGGATAGGAGAGTATGCTCTTTTCCCCTTGTGGGAAAATCAGAAATCCAGACTCTTTTTTGTCGCCAATCCAGGTTACTATGAATCCTTCAGATGGGCCTGGCAGTTGAGAAAAAAATCTCCCAGGAACGACCCACGTGAGAATGAGGTGTAAGCCACACCACTCTAACTCATGTTAATCAAATTTACTCCTTGGGGTTAAAGCCTCGGGAGTTAGTTGGCATTTGAGCTTATACTTGACTCTCGTCTAACTTAAGTGTGGCCTCGTGGTCTCAATCACATTTACATGGCCACTTTTGTCAAGACGCTCTATGGGGCTATACGCCTGAATCGTGCTTGCATGGACATAGAGGATACAATCAAACGGAGAACCATACTAAACACTCTAGGCTTAGAAGCTACCCGGAACACACCCGAAAGGTGATAATGCTTGTGCAAGGAAGATAGTAACTTCCCCAAGATCACTCATAAATTCATGCCACCCTGAGCATTTGAAACCGGATAATACAACGTCATGAATGGAGCCATTGCGTGCTTGGTGATGAACATATTCTGATTAGCTCTTGTGTGTGTGCCTAAGCTTATGAGCAAGTATTTTCATGCTATGCTAATTCCTTAGGTAGATTTTGTGCTCGAAGTGCTTGAAGAACATTGACAAATCCAAAAACACAGACAGAATATCCAACATTCAAATTTGTCACGTGCTTGTATCCTTCAAGGTTGCTTTCTCCCTTGTCGGATTGTTTTCAGACACATGCTTGTTATTTTCCAGTTTGATTATGTTGAAATTGGTTCTTTCCATGGAACAAATCTAGTGAAAAATTAGAACAAGATCAAGCTTTTGCCAGATTATCAAGACAACATCCTTTTGCAAAATAATTCAGTCTTTTATGAGATATGTCCTAAAAACCTCAAACTAGTCATCCAAGATCAGATCTACTTATAGGACATGACCAATTCCAAGAAGCATAAGAAGGTGAAAACTTTGTTACCACTCGTGTAAAGAGAACAGAAAAACATAACCCGAGAGGCTACCAAGTACCAACACATTATCGATTCTGTCAAGCAAGAAATCCATAAATGAGAAAAATTTGAAAAAGTGATTTACAACAACAAGGTTTCTCATTTCATGGGCAAATATCGTCTAAACTCTGCTTTTGTTGGATTTGAACAATATGACTAGTCGATTTACCACAACAAACACAAGTTCCTCCTCTTCTTAAGCTCACTTAGCTTGCATTTTTGGACCTCACTTAGGTTGTCATCTTTAGGAACACATCACACACTCATCCTAGCATTATCTTGCATTAATCAAATCAATCCTAATCAGTCTAGCATCATCCTAATCATCATCCAAATCATCCTTGATCACACCCCTCACTTGGTATTGCATACCCTTTTGATTTGCTAAAAACCTACATCTTAATCAAACCCCATCCTTGAGTGTCCTTAAACTAAGCATTGTTTAGGATAATCCCCTTTGTCTTTTGTAACCTCATCACCTTGATCAAAAGGTTGGTTCTCATTAACAAAGAATCTCATCCGCTGAAGACCACAAGTCTGTCTTAGGTAGACAATCATATCCACTTGATCCTACACTAGGGAAAGAAACCCTTGATCCTTGCATACATCAAGTCATCATTAATCCGTAGAAGCACATCCATTACCTTAAGCACATCCTAATCCTAGTATCATCATCCTTAGTTTCCTAGGTGCATCCTTGCATACATCTTGCATCTCATATCCCCTTAAGATAGTCATTTCATGCCACCTATCACACGAGCCACTAAGAAGAGGAAGAACATGGATCTTAATCTTGCCACTAGCTCATCTAATCCTATGACTGATAATATCAACACCATGGTCACTTATGCACCTCAGCCCAGTGATCAAATCGAACATATCTGGGTAGACACTAATGAAACTCCCACTCTAAGTACCGTGGAAACATTTATCAACCATCCAGCGCTTGTCCACATGGTAAACGCAATGAGTGGACGCAATAGCAACCAGGTACTCTTGGACATCCAACAACAAGGACTTCAACTTCCACCTTGGATTATACCCACACTTGTCACACATCCTATGGCACTTCCAGGGGAACGTCCTTATCCCACTAGAAATGAAGTTTTTGCTCCACTTCAACGAGCCCTACAAGTGGGAACTCTTATCACGCAAGTAGTCCATCCCTCCATTCCACCTTCCATCATGCACACAACACCCACACCTACCTCAGGAGCCCTGCCTCCTGATGCCACACTAGCAACACAAGAAATACCCCCTATCACTATGCAAGCACCTCCGCAAGCCACAGTCACTCCTCTTTCGTAAGAAATCCCAACATTCGTTGCAAACTTTCCACCACCACTAGTTAGCACACAACAAACCACCACTCTACCCATTCCTACTCAACCCATTCAAAGTGCTACAACTAGTTCACAACATTAAAGCACCCAAGTCTCCATGCCTATTTCACCTTTCTTCACCACTGGCATGCCACCTACCAATGCCTATAACCAACCCTTATTTCTGCAAGGGTCCACTTTTCCCGCTCCACCAGCAATGCAATCACAATGAATGCCCACAGTTCTACCTCAAATGTTGTTCAACCCAAATCCCCCCATCCTACAACCATCCATGAATCCCTTTGTTGTACCCCAAATTCTCATCCAACATATACAACAGCAGCAACAACAACCTATCCAATAGCAGCAA
This sequence comes from Thuja plicata, assembly GCA_018584345.1. NCBI lineage: Eukaryota > Viridiplantae > Streptophyta > Pinopsida > Cupressales > Cupressaceae > Thuja > Thuja plicata. Next base: position 48,179 of record MU227452.1, on the reverse strand, counting down.
ATCACCAATCCATTCACATCTCAAGTGCAACAATGACCAATCAACCCCTTCGCAGCTGTACAACCCACTATCCAAACTACACAGTAGCCACAACCACAAACGCAAGGGGAAAATCCCCTCATGGAACAACCACTGCAACAGTTTGCTAATCCTTTTATCTAACTCATGCAACAAAAACAAACTCATTTTGCCAATTACATAGCCATACCATCTTCCGCTGTGTCACAAATGATTCCCCCTCCACAACAAGTTCTCACTGGGGGCATTCCACTACAAAACACTTATCCTTAATCTTATACAGGTGTGCAACGGGTTCATCCCACCTATCCAATTCCGCAACAAATACAAGCATATTTCCAACAGTTGCAGCAATCTTATCAAGCGTCGACACCTCCTCCACTGCAATATTCCACTCAACCACAACTTCCACCACAACAACCCGTGTATGCTGACCAACAACCATCATACCAAACACAACAGTATGCCCCACAGAATCTTAAATACTCGCCATTCGATCCATATCAGGTTCAAGGAAATCTTGCAATCACGATCATCAATCCTCCCCCGCAAGTCAATCATGAATGGGAGGAAATGAAGAGTGCTCTCAAGGAGCTAAAAGCTGGGATAGAAGCTAAAACATTTAAGTTCAAAGAGGTATGTCCTTATCCATTTGATCGATCTATCACTGCCATACCCTTCCCCAAGAACTTTGAGACCCCCAAATTTGATAAATATCAGGGGAAGGGCGATCCTATGAGTCACGTAAAAGAATTCTACATGGCCTATCAAGAAGTGGCCTATAGCGATAACTTCCTCATGAGACTATTTCCCAAAAGCTTGGGAGGCACCGATCTTGAATGGTTTTACAAAATCCCTTACGACATAGTCTCTAGTTTTGCGGAATTATCTGAAAAGTTTGTGGCCCAATACGCACATAATGTTGAAAATGAACTCTCACTCCTTGACCTATGCAATTCCAAACAAAAGGGAGGAGAAAGCCTGGCTGATTATCTTCAGCGCTGGCAAGGGCTTACTACAAGGTTGTCTTACCAATCCCCAAAGCAACATCTTATCAAAATCTTCATTAACAACCTTCATCCTAAGCTTGCCTATCACATGCGCATGAACTGTATACAAACTTATCACGACATCAGAATCAAGGATATGGACCTTGAACGAGGTCTCGTAGAAGAAGGTACCATTAAGCATTACAAAGAATCCCAACCTAAAAAACATAACAATGATCGATCACGATACTGGAACAAGAACAAAAATGCGGTAACAAATGGAGCCACTGACACCAAACACGTTCAAGTTGTGGTAGCTAGTCCTAACGCACCTACCTAGACTTATCAGCAAGCACCACCAATGTACCCTCAACCTCCTCCCATGTATCAACAACCCACTCTCACATATTCTCAACCAACATATTAGCAAAACATGCGCCCTCAAGGTGCGCCTATCTATCCTCCTCCAGGGACATCATATCAACACAACTACCAAGGTCCTATGAATCAAACAAATGTTATATCAGTCCCGCACAGACAACAAAGATCTCGCACTTTGAATATGCAACAATGCATGTTTACCCCTTTGGGTGAACCTATAGACGTCATCTTCCGCAAGCTGGTCCAAGCTAACCAAGTCATGTATCCTAAAACATAGCCATTTGATGACTCAACTCCTAAGCAAGCTTGGTATAAAGACAACGAGTACTGTGAATATCATCGTGTTAAAGGACACACCACCCTCAAATGAATGAAGTTGAAACACTATATTCAGGATCTCATTGACCATAAGGAGATTGAAGTAGACTCTCCTGCCCAATCATTGCCAAATGCAAGCCTTAAAATTTATCAAAATGCATTCCCTAAACATGCTTCCGGTACAGGCCCAAGCAATCTTACTCAGTCCTTTGATCAGGGAAAGGGTAAACAAGAAGAAAATACTAACAAAAAAGATTATACCAATGCATATATCAACTATGATAATCTTATCGGCTGCATATCCCAAGTCCAGTCCTCCGTCAATGTCATCCATGTCAAGGGTGTCGATACCCAATGCACCATCACCACTCATAGAGGTAGGGTAATAGTCGTAGGTGCTAGTCTTGCCCCATCTGCTGGGACCCAATACAACATTTTGGAACACCTAGGGAATACCCTAGCCCAAATTTCCATCCTGGATCTTCTCCGCACATCACCCACTTATCAAGAGATCCCCAACAAAGCTTTGCAAGAATCCCGTGTTCCTAGCGACATCAACCTCACTAAATTCCAAAACATTGTCGGACACCTGTCTGCATCTTTTGGGGTCTCCTTTAGACCAACAGACGTACCCTCCAAAGAAACCAATCATAATCTCCCACTATGTATCGCTATCATGGTTAAAGATATTGCCATCAAACAGGTCATGATAGATAATGGATCGGCCCTAAATCTGTGTACTCTAAAATTCATAAAATAATTGGGTTGCACTGAGGCTGATATAACAAATGATGTCATCACAATAAAAGCATATGACAATCTGGAACGTACTTCTAAAGGCACAATATCATTGCCCATTCAAGTGGGCCCAGTTATACAAGATACATTATGTCATGTTGTTGATCTTGACCTCCCCTTCAATATTCTCCTTGGACGCCCATGGATTCATTCTATGCAATCCGTCCCATCCACCTACCATCAGTGCATCAAATTCCCACATAAAGGCACTGAGATCACCATCTGCACAGATCCCAAGCCCTTCACATACTGCAATGCATTGCTTTCCACATTCCAATCACTGTCGCGGGATTGATATTGGCACCTCTGTCGCCAGCTCATCTCGAACCCATTAAGACCCAGAAAAAATCCTCTCCTCCACCTTGTCCATGGTCAAGATCAACAATAAAGGTTGTGGTGAGTACACTTTATCTGATGCCTTCACAGTTGGAGCATTGCCAATTGATCCTCACACTCAAGGTTGCCAGCCTAATCTAAGCAAAAAAAAATCAGAGATAACCAAAAGGTACTTTGACTGGATAGGAAATGGCACCAAACATCAACCAATGGCTATATAAAGATCCACCACCCAAGGACACAAGTCGCCTCAATTACTTCAAAGATAAATACCCCGCAATGCATAAACTGGTGACAGAAAAATGGAACTACCAAGGAGGTGTCCTTGGTTATGAAGAGCAAGGAATGAAAGATCCTATTATACCTACCTGACTAGAAAAGCACCTGGGCCTTGGCACGGGCTCTGACACAAATGGGGGCACCAATGAGTTCATCAACTATTCCTCTTGTCCTTCTCTGGGCGAAATCGCTGACATCGAAGATATCCCGGAAGAGAAAGTTGTGAGAGCTTATGATGATGTTTTTGACGATGAAACCTTCCTACGCAATGCTTTCCTACAACAACTTTCCATACTCTTCATTGAAATTCCTCTCCGCCATCTTGAACTCATAGACTTGGACCAACCAAGTGTCATACACATTGACAAGTTTCAAAGTGAGGACGCGCTCCTAAGCTTTATGGGAGAAATTGAGCAAAGCAGTGACTGGGGGCAAGAATCAACATATGTCTACAAACTGGACCCAAAGGCATATTTTGGGGAAGAGGAGAACTTTAGCCACAAAAATGACACAAAAAAAAAAAAGAGAAAAATCGATCTCCTAGCGAAAACCCCTCTGGGGCGCTATCTGATCATAAAAAAGTAAAAACAAAGGGTGTATCCCCTGGTGAAAACCTCTTTGAGGTGCCAGAGGATGAAGATTCTCCTCTTCCTCTTATCCAAGATTATAGGCATGAACAGTCATCAATTCTCATTGAAGAAGAAAAACCTGTCAATCTGGGTACCAAAGAAAATCCTGCCATCACATACATAACAACATCTCTGGCTGAAGCAGAAGAAAGTGTTCTTGTCACTTTATTAAAGGAATCCATCAAAAGGTTTGCATGGTCTTACTCCCACATGTCAGGGTTAGACCCCAACTTGGTGGTTCACCATCTAGCAGTGGACCCGAACATCAAACCTGTCAAGCAAAAGCTTAGAAAGATGCACCCTAAAGTGGCACTACTTGTCAAAGTGGAGCTAGAAAAATTACTCCAAGCCAAGATCATCTGCCCCATTGACTATTTTGACTGGATCTCTAATATGGTGCCCATCTCTAAGCCTGATAAATCAATCAGGATATGTACAAATTTCAGAGATCTCAATAAGTCATGTCCCAAGGATGATTTCCCCTTGCCAAACATAGACATGATTGTGGATCTCACAGCAGGACATGAGATGTTTTCACTCATGGATGGCTTTTTTGGATATAATATGATCCGCATTGCAGAAGAAGATCAACATAAGATAGCATTCACAACCCCTTGGGGCATCTTCTGCTATAACATGATGCCTTTTGGCTTAAAGAACGCTGGGGCAACCTATCAAAGGGCCGTGACTATCATTTTTCATGACATGATTCACAAGATCCTTGAAGACTATGTGGATTATATCTTGGCAAAATCAGTAAAAAGGGAAGATCACCTAAATGTTCTAGAATGCATCTTTGATAGAATTGGACACTACTGCTTAATACTCAACCCTAAGAAATGTGTCTTTGGAGTCACATTAGGCAACTCCTAGGGTTTATTGTATCCAGACGAGGCATTGAAATCAATCCAAAGAAAGTACAAGCTATCATAGAGATGCCTCCACCAAAAACACTCTGAGAGCTACGCAACCTCCAAGGAAAGCTACAATCTGTGCACTGTTTCATCTCTCAACTAGCAGACAAGTTTTGACCATTCACTCATCTACTGCGAAAAGATAATACATTCAAGTGGGATCCTCAGTGTCAGAATAGTTTTGACAAAATCAAAGAATACTTGGCTAATCCACCCATCTTGATACCACCTGTACCTGGTCGACCACTCATCCTATACATTTCTGCTACTACAATAGAACTGGGGGCACTCCTTGCTCAATTGGATGATGAAGGCAAAGAAAGAGCTATTTATTATAATAGTCGAACCTTAGTGGGTTATGAGCTCAATTATTCTCCTATGGAAAAAGCATGTCTGGCAGTGGTCTTCGCCACTCAAAAACTTCACCACTACATGCTTAGTCACACAACCAAGCTCAGTTCAAAGGTGGATCCTCTCAAGTACCTACTCTCCAAGACTACACTTACAGGTCGAATGGAAAAATGGGTTATGTTGCTAAGTGAATTTGATATTCAGTATGTCGACAGAAAAGCCATTAAAGGGCAAGTCATTGCCAATCAACTAGCCGAAGCACCATTGGTAGATGCATATCCTTTGGTCACAAAATTTCTAGATAAGCATTTGTACATGATAGAAGAACAACCAACATGGCAACTCTACTTTGATGGGTCCTACACAGCTCATGGCGCAGGGGCAGGAATACTTTTTGTCACACCTCAAGGTGACTACATCCCCATGTCATTCAAATTGGGATTTCCCTGCACAAACAACATTGAAGAATATGAAGCACTAATTGTAGGGCTCTGCATGGCCATAGAATGGAACATCACAGATAGTTAGGTCTTTGGCGACTCCCTGTGCGTGTGTAAATGGGTACCTGTCAGAAGCAACACAAACACTCAATAGATCATTATATTAGTGCAAAAGGGTTAGAAAAGCATATCAAACCACTAAAACCGACCTATTGCCTTCTAACTAGGAGTGTGACTAACAACATATCAGCCCTCAGAATATGCTATTGAATCAGTGACTAATACAACCTAGCATGAAGGATTTTGATTAAAAACAAACTAAATAATGGAAAAACATGCAAACTAGCTTCAAAAGATGAAATGCGAATAATGAACTAGCATAAGATGAAGCATGAAATGTAATTCTAAGATGAAACTAGCAGCATAACAATGCAATTTTAATCTCTAGTGAAGGCTTGTTTGCTCTCAAAACAGGCTTCTATTTATAGAAGAATGGGAGAGAGAGGGGGGGACAAGGTTCATTTATGAATCAGCAGGCCCAATAAATGAATATGTAAGAGCTATTAATGCCTAAGGCATTAATAAGGCATGGGAGAGACACAGGCTTAAGGTCTTCATATTAATGAAGGCATTAATAAGGCATGTGGGGGTGTAAGAAGATGGCTTGAGGAAGTGGACCTTAAGGAGGTCAAGCTTGAGAAAGTGGACTTTCTCAAGTGGGTGGAGTT
>MU227452.1:14215-33896 GCA_018584345.1 Thuja plicata | reverse complement strand
TAGAGTTCTACTAATGTAGTAGATTGCTCTCTCTTTCTTTGTTTCATCCTCTTGTGCTAGTAGTACTCCTAGTGATGTTGCGGTAGCTGAAATATACAGGAGCAAAGGCTTCCCATGAATAGGTGCCCAATCCATCAAATCTGTCCTCCACTCCTGCCGCCCAATCCATAGCTCCCCCTAGCTCGCATAACCTGTATGGGGTCCAACAGAAAAATTGTACCTTGTATAAAAGTCGCTGCCAATATCCAGTCTGGCCAACGGAGGTGTATCTTAAGGGAAGCCTATATTTGCAGGCATAAGGCTCCCCAGGCTGTCGTGACTCCCTAACTCTCATAGGTTAGAACACTGCAATGGGATCCCAAGCCCACACTAACATCAAGGTCACCCTGGTACCCATGTTGCGTGCCTCGTGGTACGTAGCCATGTGTAGATCGTGGTATAGCTGTCCTAGGACAACATACCCCCAGTAATAAGAGGTCCCCTCCTCCAATATCTGTGCTAGTACCCATGACTAGCCCATGCCAAAACTGTGTCCCACCAGATCCGCTAACATACGCCCCCGATCAGTCGCACAATATAAAGAGCTATTTGCCTCAATCTCCTATCAACTGATGGCTGCTAGGGCATCTAGGTCTGGTATGTCTGAATTTGCCTCATCGGCCACCGGAAAGCAATCTCCATATAGTGGTCACTGTCCTCCAACTGACATCAAGGAATCATCCCTCGGATAGGTATCCATAGAATACACTAGACGTCCTCCAGAGTAATGGTCGCCTCTCCAGTAGGCAAGTGAAAGGTGGTGGTGTCACTGTGCCACCGCTTGATCAAAGCGGTCATCATACCATTATGTGCCCATAGCCTAGGCCAACGGGGCACATAGTCCAACCCAACTACAGCCAATAGGCCCCAGTCATCCTCCGTCAGCTGCGACTCCAACTCTATGGTAGGAGGCCAATGCTCTCGCAATCCCAATGGTGGGAACTGCTCCTGTAAGAATTTCCAAAATCCACCATGTCAGTCACCTTTTTCTTCTAGTCCTAGTCTAACCCTTCCCAAAGTGGGGCATCTTTTCCCTAGGTCTTATGTCGACCCATCCCCGGCTCCCGCCAGGTCCCTTCATTTCCCTCCCTCTCAGCGTTTGCCTTTTTCGGTGCAGACGCCGGTTCAGCCAGAAATGTCAGCGTCTCCGACATGCTTTCTTGTAGACCAGCGTCTTCGAAGATGCGAGTCTGGGTCTGGCGTCTTCGAAGACGCTGGTTTGGCACTGTCGCCTCTGGAGATGCTGATCCAGGGATCAGCGTCTGTGAAGACGTTGATCCAGGGATCGACGTCCTCGCAGACGCCAGTTTGAGAACTGGTGTCTCCAGTCTGCAATGCATTTTTCCCCTCATTAATGCCCTATCTACCCCTCCAAAGCATTAAATACCATCAATAGCACTAAATGCAAGGTCTCGGATAGCTAACTCACTGGTACCGGTCACTCGGAAAGCCTCCCATGTGTGCGCACACTCTCTCTAAGCTACCCCTTGATCCTCTTGTCAACCATCTTTTCCCTTTAGAGCTCAATTTTTCACTATTCACTATTCACAAATGACCTCCTTTAACCACCCCAACCCCTCTTATAGCCCCCCGTTTTCCCCAAAAAAAATTTCCCACCCTCGTTTCCCCCCCCTGGTGTATTTGTTTTGTATATATTGTCTTGTTGTACAGCTGAAATACGCCTAAAATCTCAAAAACATTCAAAAATCACAAAAAATCCAAAAATTCAAAAATTCTAAATATTCTCAAAAATCATGCAATAAACACTTCGTTCTTTTCAATTCATTCAAGGTCTTAAATTTTCACCAACGCTTCGACTAATACGACGATGACACTATTTTCACCAAATCAATTTCGCGACTGACTGTCCTTGCTCTCCATCCTGTTCACAGCTTTTGCTAGTGAATCTCTTTTATCAAATCAAATTCAATCCTTTCCTGTGATGGTAAATAGATTGTTCTTTTGAATGTAACCCTAAAATACCCAGAATTGTGTAAGAACAATCGAATACAACAGTTGGGAAATAGTTACTTGAGAACCTATTTTCCCACTGAATTGGAAGGTATAGCTCCCTTGTGTGAATAATGTTCAATGAAATTTAGTCTTTCCTAGCCTAACAAGGGTATGCTCTTAAACCAAGAGCAGGAGAGGTAAACCAAGCTAAATCTAGACAGAAAATAGCTCAGGCGAAGTAATTACAACACTAAATCTAACCAGTTCTGAGACTCTATCGATCAGATTAACTCCCCAAAACTGGTGATGCATAGGCTAATACTAAAATGCAAATGCAGGACTGAAAGCTAACAATTACGATGATATGAGTCAATCCATATTATAAGAACATTCCCAAAACTTAGAGAAGCAACAGATTTTCCCCTAAATTAATCGTATCAAATCATAATACAAAACTTTGGTTCAAATACAGATTACGAGTCTAATTCAAATAAGATGTTCAAATTCGACATAAAGATAAATGAGATGCAATGGAACAGTTAAAGAAATGGAATTCAGACATACACAATTGACTCAGCAACGGTGATATATTCTTCACACCAAAATTTAGCCGACCCTTGTATTGATTTTTGGAATCATACATATAGAGTTCCAAATTGAACCGTTACAAAAAGGAGTAACCAAAATGGTTCAACTTCCCAACCAGAAATGATAACCAAAGGTCTATCCATTACAAAAATTTGAAAAAAATAGCACAAGAGGAGAATATATTTATGATTCGGCTTCCTTCTCCTTAGCTAATTTATCCCTATAGGCAATCACAGTAGTGATGACCTGGATGAGCTCTTCGTGTCTATTGAAGTGGACATTGGTGTAACGGACGAGCCATCTAGAATGCTCTTTGGCTAGAGTCTTGATTGCTTCAGACCGATCTTTCAGTTCTTCCATAGCCTTAAAGATGCATCCACTCAATTGCTAGAGTTCTGGCACCTTGTCTAAATGAGTCAAAGAAAGCTCTGCAGAATTATGCAAGTAGTTTGTGAATGACTTCTGCATGTTGGCCACTCCAACTATTGCTTTGCCTTCACCACTAGTCTGCAAATCCACATGAAGTCCTAGCAGGAGTTTATAATTTTTACTCTACTCCTCCTGCACCTTAACATCTGTTTGTTGTAGCCCTGTCTCAGCCTGGATAATCATCTCGATTTTGATTTCCAGACTTTGGAGCCATTCGATCAAAGGCTCATCACCCTTCTGTAGGATCTTAGATTTTAAGGCCTCCTTAGTCTTCATTTTTACTGCCACATGCAACATGACTATGTATTCTTGACATCTCACTCTCTCTGTAGTGAGAGTCTATAGATTCTTCTCAATGTTATTTTTCTCTGTTTCTAGCCTTAGAACAACATTACCTAACTACTCAATGATCACTAGACCTTCCGACTCGAGCCTCTCAATCCACCTCTTACCAATCTGTCTGTAATGTTGATCCTCTTGCAACTTAACTAGGATGACCTAGTTCTCAACAGTACTAGGATGAAAGGAAGTTTGAGTACTGGGAGCGCTCGCAATAGGAGTTAAGAGCTGTCTAATGAACTCAGTCAGCTGAGCCACTTCCTCTTTAAGCTGAATTTTGGAAGTCTTGAGATCTTCTAGCTCCTCTTCTATTACTACATTGGTGGACTTCCACCAATCCACTTTAGTGTCGTGCCGAGCTAAGCCCATATCGAATGATTGCAACTGAAAGTCAAAAGCCGCTAGATCTTTGAGCCTGCCTTCTTTGGTAGGCTTGGCTAGTTCCATGGTGAAGTGCCCTGTTTCAGGATCATGACCCATAGTAGACATAGTCTTTGCACTCTTCGGTTTACTTGTAGTAGCCTTGGGCTGGAAAGCCCGTGATAGGGTGTTCTTGCTGGGAATTGCTTCTTCTACCATCTTCCTCTTGCGCTCTAGAGTATTTGCTATCCATGATTGTGCACTAGTGACCTTGTTGGCGGAGACCAACTCTTCAATGAATAGCTTCCTAATAAGTGGAGGACTAGCTTTGGGATGAGAGGCGAATGGGTTCACTGAAGTAGGTGAGGAGGAGATCAATTTCAAAACCTGAGTAACCTCCTATTGCTCCTCACTTCTCTTATCAGATTCTGCAGAAGTACTAGGGCTATACTCCCCAACTTCAACTATAACAGGGGACATCCTCTTTGGAGTTTATTGAGTCAAAGTCCCGACTGAAATATCTATAGCAGTGGCAATAATTGGTTGCTCAGGCTCTGTAGCTTTAGGAAGCTCGTCTGTAGACTTAACTTGATTTGCCGGGTCAGCCTCTTCTGTGACTCTGACATCTGGAAGGGGACCTTCCCCACAAGTCTTCTCTAAGAGAGAGGATTTTTCAGGAGGTTCATCTCCTCCCCCTAATGGTTGAATTAATCCCTTTGCAACTAAAAATATTGTTGCGAAGGAAGTGGTTGCAGCACCCGTAGTTGCTTTCGTAGGAGTTCGTTGAGTGGGAGGTTTCCTCTCTGACCTTTTCTTTCGGCCTGCAGTCCACTCAACCCACTGAGCTGTTCTTTTGAAAATACCCACCATTAGGGTCTGCAAGTCACTTACTGCCTTGTCCAACATAGGCTCTGAACTGATAGGGGTGGACTTTATTTTCTCCAAGTAGGTGTCATCGTACAGATGGTTACCATCATCTTCTATCCCTTCTACTGCAATGTTAACATTGAACTTTTTGATCTGTTCAATGGTTAACCAGACGTAGAATCTTTCCCTGCTCTCCAAGTCATCTTTGCAATTGGCCCAATAGTCTTCAATATCAGGTACATGATGAATAGCCTGGCTCATTTTCAAGATGTCTCTGGTGTAATCAACAGGATCATACTGCGGTCTCAGAATGTCATATTTTGCCAGAGAGAACTTCTTTGAGAATGTTTTAAGGACATTCTTTGCCTCTGATTGGGACGCACAACTGTAAGCTCCGATGGCCATCAGGAACTCGTAGCCTTTCTTCTTCACCTCTGAGCAGATCAGGTTCACTTGGAGTGCTTGCCTCATTACTTCGATCAACAAGATCATGTCTGTAGGATATCTGGGCAGCTTCAAAGGAAAGTCGTCGAAACTTGCAAGACGAAGATATGAGAAATCTCCAAACTAAATAAAATAACATCCAAATTGGCTTATAAAAGCCATGGCTTCAGGAAAAAATCTCCTTTCTGGACAACCCTTTAGCTCCCTACACAGTCTCATTCTAAAGGCATCATTAACTGTGAGATAATCAACATAGCTATTTTGTAGTTGCAAAGAAGGGAAAAACTCATAGCTTTTCACATCATCTGGGAATTCTTCTAATCTAGGAAGCCCAGGCCAGATTTGAATCGTGGCTAAAATATATATTAGGACAGAAAACATGTGAAATTCATTCTGAAATTTGGCCCTATTGAGGACATCCAATAGATTCTCACTTACCATCAATGCCTAATCAATGAAATGATGCTGAGAACAGATTATCTGAACCAGGAAGAAATGTTGTTCAATGAAATTAAAAGCTTCACTCTCACCTCTAATCCTGTGGAGTAATACCAGGATGTCCACTATCTCAGGCTTTAGATTTGTGCCAAATAATGTTTTGGGCAACTTGCCCTTAGCGCTGTTGGGTTCTTTAAACCATGACTTCATAATCTCTCTTTTCGAGACTGGTCTCTTCGCTGAATATTCAGAAACCTCCTGGCTATAAGTCATCTCAGAGTATTTCGCTTGCTCTGGAATGCGGAGAGAATTTTGGACAGATTCTCTATCAATGGAGAGGAGCACCATGTTGTCTGGCAGGAGAATTTGCTTGTTGTCCGAGTTGTATCAGCCTATACATTCCTGGACCAACTCAAGAGCCTGAACGACTACAGGAAAACCGACGGCTTCGACTAACCCACTCTCCTTCAGCTTCTTAGTGATAGGGTGGATTTGCTCCGCTCTTAGTCTGTTATGGAAACTCTGCATGTCGAAGAATTTCAGTGAGGTATCTGAGATTTTATGCCACTCAGAGGTAATACCGTTCAATCCATCGAATCCCACAAATGTAGAAGCCATGTGAGTGTGATTCGCTTTGAAGATTCAAATTTCTCTTCGGAAAATAGGAACAAAGAGTGACTGGTCTTATCTACTTCAAATTCAAACGATTTGGTGAACAGTGGTGATTCCAGTTCAAGGTCTTCAACTGATTTTATACTTTTTTGAATTCTTACCATTTAACGGCTGACTTCCTGCGTCACACGAATGAGAAGACCTTTACATTAATGAATAAGTCCGTTACAAAGTAAAATGGCCTTATTTGAATTAATTAATTTTCTTTTCATGACATTAGAAAACATTTTTTTTACTTTAGTAACCGTAACGGTAACATTCCTAAAGCGGCGGAGAATTACTTTTCTGCTTCTCCTTTGGGCGGAAAAATGCCTTTGAAGTGCTCTCTGTCTTAAAATCTGCCAAAGGAGAATTCTGGCCTGTAAGGATGCCAAAGTTATATATATTGATTCCATTAGCCTTCTTATATGTCAGATCTCTTGTGGAATGAATTATTCTTTGAAATTTCTTCACATTGATAGCTTAGTGGAAAATGCATCTCGTGGGTTGGAACCCGTTGGTAGGAGCAGTGGAGAAGCCATTTTCCGCTTTTTTGCCTATGGCGAATTCCATGAAATCTCCTCTGTTTGATCATTTCTTTTGTTTCTCATAGGTTCGATATGAGTGCTCAAGGCTTTCTTGTTCCCGACTTCCTTATTTTCCATCTTTATTTATCTCTGGTATTCTTAAGTCTGCCAATTGCAGAAAGTGCACCCTGTATGTCATTTTCCACCACGGAGAAGCCAAAACTTGATTTCCCGCCAATGTTGCAACTTGAAGATATGAGGCAGAGTATTTTATCTACTTGTGATTTTGAAGCTAGAAACTTTAAAAACGCAGCCTTTACCAGATTAGGGACTTAACCTACCCGATAAAACATGATTTTGGACTCAGAATCCCCCCCGGCTTAGGAAAGAGAAGTCAAATTAGGGAAATCTGATAAAGGCCTTCTACCCTAAGGGGACTTCTAGACTTAGACTCTGGACTTGCATGAGACTTCAATGAATACTACTACACACAAAACATCCATTTTGGCCTTGAGATATAAAGACCAAAAGTGGGGCAACAATTGGCTCTATCTGGGGACTTGGACATTCTCATGTGTAAGCAAGGAACTCAAATATTTGGTTTCACAAAGCTCAACAAAAGGTGGCTCACAAAAAAACTAAGGCAAGACGCGGAAAGGAAAGCAGAAAGGAAACCTAACTAGGAAAACAAAAATAGGAACTAAACGTAACTACAGTACAATACAGGGGTTACCTGCTTTCAATTTAGATCTGATAGAGCTTCAAATCCTGACCATTATACATCAGGGGTAGTACCTCTCCATCTGGATAAGCCAATTTGAAAGAATTTTTATCAAACGCCTGATGGATTTTGAAAGGTCCTTTCCACAGTGTTTCAAATTTCCCATACATGCCCTTGGGTGCCCTGCGCTTGTCCCATAACAACACCATGTCTCCTTCCATAAATTTCCAGGGCTTGCTCTTTTTATCAAACAGATTCTTCACATGCATCTGATGACGTGTGATATGATCAACCATTTTCTCCCTTTCTTCTTCCAATTTGCTCAGATACAAGATCCTTTTCTCCAAACCATCTTCATATATGCCATCTTCTATTACTGTCTTCAACTTGCAAGTTGCTAATTCCAATGGCAATGGAAAACTGGCTTCTACTCCGTAGACAAGTTAAAAAGGAGATACACCAATGGCTCTTTTAGGTGTCACTCTATTCGCCCAAAGGGCTTCATGGATCTTTTTATGCCAATTTCTCTGGTTTTATGCCATGATCTTTTTCATGATGTTCACTAAATCTTTGTTGCTAGATTTCGCTTGACCGTTCCCTTTAGGGAAATAATCAGAAGAGTGGCTGATCATGATGCCATACTCAAAACAACATTCAGTAATCTCTTGAGAGGAAAAGTATGTGGCGTTATCCATAACCAACTTAATCGGTACACCAAATCTTACCAGAATATTTTCTTTGATGAACTCGCATACTATCTCTGAAGTAGTTCTTTTGGTCGCCTTGGCTTCCACTCATTTTATGAAATAGTCAGTCTCCATAATTATATAAGTATGACCTGCACTGGACGTAGGGCTTATAGGGCCAATAAAATTGAGTCCCCACTGTTGGAATGGTCCTTCAATTATCACGGGTCTGAGGGGTAATGCTGCTAACTATGGCTTCTCGGTAAACATCTTACATTTTTCACATCTTGAAACCCACTGGTATGCATCTTTAAACATTCCTGACCATTAATAACATTGTCTCAAAATTTTGAACGCGGTGACTGATGAGGATAAATGTCCCCCGTAGGCTTCATCATGAAAAACTTTTAATAGTTTCTCTTGTTGCTGTTTATTGACACATCGGAGGAATGTTCCATCTATAGATTTCTTATATAGTCTATCTTCCCAGATTACATATTTAGAAGCCTTTAGTTTTAGGTCTCGCCTTTTCTTTGAAGTTAATCCTTTAGGACATTCACCATAGGTTAAGAAATACATAATGTTCTCAAACCATGGGTCTTGCATACTTACCGCCAAAACTAGGTGTGTAGCTCTTGGGTCTTCATCTGCTTGATTTTTTGCCATTGCTTTGCATAAAGCGTTCTCTCTCACCAGCTTGGTAGGCTTGATCTCTATGTCGTATTCTTGGTTTTTGGCTACCCATGCTCCTCGATTGTTACATCCCACATCTTGTTGAGTCAGAATACTCTTCACTGCAGCCTCAGGTACATACACCAGGAAGTGGGAATGTAGAATATAAAATCTAAAATTTTTCAGGGCTTTTACCACTGCAAAAGTTTGCTTTTTAGTCTAAGAATATCTCAGCTCATGGTTCTTTAGAGGTGTACTCATAAAAGCTATGGGGGCTTGAATTCCCTCCTTGTTCTCTTGCATTAGAATAGTTGACAAAGTGTGTTTAGAAGAATAACAGTAGATTATAAAATCTTTCTTATAATCTAGATGGCATAATACTGGAGCATTAGCTATGGTGTCCTTGATACTTTTGAAAGCCTACTTACCAGGGTTATTCCATTTGAAGTTCATGTTCCCCTTCATCATATCAACAATGTGCTTAGTAATTTCAGAGAAATCAGGGACAAACCTTCTGAGGAAGTTGACTTGACCAAAGAAGGACTTCACTCCAGTTTTATTTACCGATAAACTCAGTTGTTGAATAGCTCTCACTCTTTTGGGATCGATCATTATACCCTCTTGGGAGACTATATGACCCAATAATTTCCCTTCAGTTACACAAAACACTGATTTCTTAGGATTCAATGAAATTCCATCCTCTTGTCACTTTTGCAATACTCTTCTTAAATCATTTATATGATATATTCTCTTTTTAGAGAACATGGTAAGATCATCCAGATACATACCAATGATTTTATTCTTCATATCACTAAAAGACAGATCCATATCTCTCTGAAAAGTAGCTCCGGCATTGATTAATCCAAACGACATCCTGTGGTATGCGAAGGTCCCCCACGGAGTGGTGAAAGCCATCTTATGTTGATCCATCTTCTTGACTTCTATTTGATTATATCCTGAGAAACCGTCTAACATAAACATCATTTCGGCTCCAGCCATGATCTGCAAGAGATGATCCATATTGGGAAGACGTAGTTGTCTTTCAAGGAAGACTGATATAGATTTCTAAAGTCAACACACATCCTTATTTCTCCGTTCTTCTTCCTTACGGGTACTATGTTTGCAACCCAAGTAGAGTGATGGATGGAATATATGATCTTGGCTTTGAGCATTTTATCAACTTCTCTGAATATGGCATCAACAACTTTGGGGTTGTAGTTTCTCTATTTCTGCCTGAAAGGAGTAGCTTCAGGTTTCAAGGGAATTTGGTGTTTGAATTTCCCGTTCATAAAAATTTTCAAATCTTCGTAGCTCCAAATGAAAACATCTGAGTATTCTAGAAAATGATTCTTGGCCTCATTCCTTTCTTATTCTGTACAACACTTCCCAATATTGATCATTTTGGGGTCTTTTTCAGTTCCAATATTCATTCCTTCATATTCACCAGTGGTAGGCCCTCTTTCAATTCTTTTCTTTTTCACAAACATGTCATGTATGTTGAAGAGTTTTTCAAGAGTGACTAGATGGGGCAGAATGATATTACCTTGCAATTGAATAATGTCTGACTTATCTTTCTTTGGCTCACTTTTGCAGCTTCCTTTACGGTCGCCACGAACCTCTTTATGGAAGTCCCCACCACTCTCTAGGAAGAGAAGGAGATTTTTGTCATCTTCGAAAACTTGCCAATCTTCCACGTTATCAGGCACAGATGGTCGATACATGACTTCCACTTGGTATTTTTTATCTTTGAATTCTAGGTGGGGAAGTAATAATGAGGTTGAGACAGCTAAAGAATCAGCTTTGGAGTTCAACTCTCTTGGCACAGATTCGATAAAAAAAGCATCCAATGCTTCTATTTCATGCCATACTCTGTTTCTTTAATTCTTCAACCTGTGGTTCTTTACAGAGTACTAATTCTTGACTTGTCATACAATTAGCTCAGCATCACCACGAGCTCTCAAAATTTTCACACCTCTTTCTTTCGTGGTGATAATCCCTAACAGGAGGGCTTCATATTCGGCGGTGTTGTTGGTGTTTCCAAACTCTAATTTGTAAGCCAATGGCTCACATACTCCGTCGGGTGATATCAAAACCACACCTGCACCAGATCCTGATGATGGGTAACTGCCATCAAACTCAAGAGTCCATATCTATGGTGGTGTTTCTTCAGCAAAAAATTGCTTTTCCTCTTCGGCGATTTTCGTTTCTTTTTCAGGTTCGTCAGTGAACAACATATAATTGCCAAACTCCAATTATTGGTACAAGATTTGAGCTTTAGGATCATCAGATTTCAACACTGTAAAATAAACCTTTTCCTCAGGGACCAGTTTAATCTTTTTGTTACCTACTAGGATTAAGGCTTGGGACCAATCCAACTTTATCTCCCCTCCAAGGTCTCTGCAAAAACTTCTGCTCAACAACAAACCGTAGCTAGCAGGTATATCAGCGACGAGGATGGTTAACAACATCTTCTTCTCAGGATGTGCTACTAAGGCTACTTGAGTATCCTTAATCTGGCCAACCAAGGGTACTTTCTTGGAATCCATGGAGTAACATCTACCATGGGCTTTGGTGAGGGTAAGTCCCAAGGCTTTGGCCATGGTAGATGGCATTACATTGTCTGATGCCCCGGAGTCTATTATACAATTGCTCAATCTACAACCATTAATATATAAAGACACATAGAATGGATCAGGATTTTGGCCTGGGAAGGTGGCCAAAATAGATGATTCCCTCTGTTCAACTGGGTCTGCAAATAATGACTCATTTTCTATGGTAGTCATGACATTTTGATTTAACTCTTGGTTCCCATCTTTACAATAATCTACCAGCTTTTGCAACTCAATAGGATTAGCCTTAAGATAGTCTATGGGGGAAATTTGAATTCTGGAATCTCTACAAAATTGAATAATGTCAAAAGAGTTTTGTTCTTTACTTAGTTGAGGAATCCTCATACCTTGATTAGGCTCCTTTGATTGGAAGTAGATGCCCCATTGTTTTTAGGTAGTGACGAACCATGGCCTTTATCTTTCTGACTCTGAGTCAGGACCGCATAAGAGGTCCCATCTATGGTGGCATTACATGTCACTTCTTGTTCTGAATCTGATTCATACTCTAAATATAAGTTTTCAGAGTCACCATGTGAGTATGAATTTGGTTCTGCTCCAGATGCTCTAGCATTCCACTCGTCGGTCTGGTGCATTTTCCAAGCATGGGCTACATCGGGACAACTTTCCCCATCATGATCTATGGTTAAGTGGAAGGCACACATATTACCTCTTTTAGAAGGAGCTTCTATAGCTAGCCTCTGTGGTGGAGTAGTTAATTGTAATGTCTTGCCTTCTGCATTCCTCCCATCGTTATATCTCCCAGGCTTCTCTTGAAAGTTTCACTGGTAGGGATTATTGAATCTGGGAAGTTGTCTCTTGAAGGCAGTAAATTCATTAGACAATTTTTGGAGCATCTCATCAGACGACGTAGTATTGCTACTGTCGGCTCTAGACTGTATCTCCCTTTTCCACTTCTCGGATGAAATCATGTGGTCTTTGAGTTCTACAGCAGTTCTCTGTGTGACATCCAAATTTGCAAGGTTCATTCTCCTTAGATCATAATTGATGTCCAGTGGCATAGCACTTATGAAGAGAGTTTTCAAATTTCCTGTCGTAGGCCTATCAGCTGCTGGGATACGATTTACCAGCTTATTAAATTTGGCTAAAAAATCTCTCATGTTGATCGACGACTCTTTCTTGATAGAAGTCAATTGAGTCAACAGGGCATGTTCATCCTCAACGGTCTTAAACCTTCTTTCAAAGGCGGCTCTCATAGTAGCCCAATTGGTAATAGAAGAATCAGGTAAATGATGAAACCAATCAGTGACACCTTCGATAAGAGTCTCAACGAATAGTTTGACAACCACATCTTCTTCTCAGACAGCTAGAATGTTAACTAAAGTGAAGAATGCGGCAATATGCTCATCCATAGATACCTTCCCGTCTCCAGAGAATTTGGGAAAGTTCTTTCAAGAGCCTGTAGGGAGAAGGTTATATGCAGCTAGTTGTAGAGGTTCGACCGCAGCGGCCCAAGGGAGCGCCATAGCTACTTGGGGTAAGTAGGGTGTTAGGTTGACGACAGGAGGGGAAACTACTTCGTGCAATGTCAATACTTGGCAAGTGGTGGATAACAAGGTGGTTTGTTTAGGAGGTGAAGAAGGTCTGTTCTGGCTCCTTGCGGCTCTGTTTCCCCGATGAGGTACTTCTAGAAGAGTAAAGTTAATATCCGCAAGTCTCTCAAAGACTGGGTCTGTGTTGCCTTCTTTCCTAGTACTTCTGAGAAATCTTTTAGTCTCCAAATTTTTTCCTAATTCTATGGCCTAACTTCACGCTCTACCCTTCTCAGATTCCTTCTTTGTAAGATTCTCTCAAGCACTTCTGCCCTAGCTTCTTCCAGTTCAAGCACTTGACTAGCGTTTCTATAATGTTCAGTGTTTCTCCTGTATCTCCAGATGAAAGTATTTAATGATGAAATGAGATCTTCTTGGTCGTCTTGGAATCCAAGATTAGGCTGGAGCACAGGGGTTATATTTTCATGGGGAAGCACCATTTTTCCTCATTGTATGCTTATGGTATAATGACTATTCGTATCCCCAGCAGAGTCACCAAAAATCTGTTGGTAAATAGATTGTTCTTTTGAATGTAACCCTAAAATACCCAGAATTGTGTAAGAACAATCGAATACAACAGTTGGGAAATAGTTACTTGAGAACCTATTTTCCCTCTGAATTGGAAGGTATAGCTCCCTTGTGTGAATAATGTTCTATGAATTTTAGTATTTCCTAGCCTAACAGGGGTATGCTCTTAACCTGAGAGCAGGAGAGGTAAACCAAGCTAAATCTAGACAGAAAATAGCTTAGGCGAAGTAATTACAACTCTAAATCTAACCAATTCTGAGACTCTATCGATCAGATTAATTCCCCAAAACTGGTGATGCATAGGCTAATACTAAAATGAAAATGCAGGACTGAAAGCTAACAATTGTGATGATATGAGTCAATCCATATTATAAGAACATTCCCAAAACTTAGAGAAGCAACTAATTTTCCCCTAAATTAACCGTATCAAATCATAATACAAAACTTCAGTTCAAATACAGATTACAAGTCTAATTCAAATGAGACGTTCAAATTTGATAGAAAGACAAATGAGATGCAATGGAACAGTTAAAGAAATGGCATTCAGACATACACAATTGACTCAGCAACGATGATATATTCTTCACACCAAAATTTAACCGACTCTTGTATTGATTTTTGGATTCATACATATAGAGTTTCAAATTGAACCGTTACAAAAAGGAGTAACCGAAATGGTTCAACTTCCCAACCAGAAACGATAACCAAAGGTCTATCCATTACAAAACTTTGACAAAAATAGCACAAGAGGAGAATATATTTATGATTCGACTTCCTTCTCCTTAGCTAATTTAGCCCTATAGGCAATCACGACAGTGATGACTTGGATGAGCTCTTCGTGTCTATTGACATGGACATTGGTGTAACAGATGAGCCATCTGGAATGCTCTTTGGCTAGAGTCTTGATTTCTTTTGATCGGTCTTTCAGTTCTTCCATAGCCTTAAAGATGCATCCACTCAATTGCTGGAGTTCTGGCACCTTGTCTAAATGAGTCAAAGATAGCTCTGCCAAATTATGCAAGTAGTCTGTGAATGGTTTCTGCATGTTGGCCACTCCAACTATTGCTTTGCCTTCACCACTAGTCTGCAAATCCACATGAAGTCCTAGCAGGAGTTTATAATCTTTACTCTGCTCCTGCTGCACCTTAACATTTGTTTGTTGTAGCCCTATCTCAGCTTGGATAATCATCTGAATTTTGAATTCTAGACTTTGGAGCCATTCGATCAAGGTCTCATCACCCTTCTGTAGGATCTTAGCTTTTAGGGCCTCCTTAGTCTTCATTTTTCCTGCCACATGCAACATGACTATGCATTCTTGACATCTCACTCTCTCTACAGTGAGAGTCTGTAGATTCTTCTCAATGTTGTTTTTCTCCGTTTCTAGCCTTAGAACAACATTACCTAACTACTCAATGATCACTAGACCTTCCAACTCGAGCCTCTTGATCCACCTCTTACCAATCTGTCCGTAATATCGATCCTCTTGCAACTTAGCCAGGATGGCCTGGTTCTCAACAGTACTAGGATCAAAGGAAGTTTGAGTACTAGGAGTGCTCGCAATAGGAGTTAAGAGCTGTCTAATGAACTCAGTCAGCTGAGCCACTTCCACTTTAAGCTGAATTTTGGAAGTCTTGATATCTTCCAGCTCCTCTTCTATTACTACATTGGTGGACTCCCACCAATCCACTTTAGTGTCGTGCCGAGCTAAGCCCATATCGAATGATTGCAACTGAAAGTCAGAAGCCGCTAGATCTTTGAGCCTGCCTTCTTTGGTAGGCTTGGCTACTTCCATGGTGAAGTGCCCTATTTCAGGATCATGACCCAGAGTAGACATAGTCTTTGCACTCTTTGGTTTACTTGTAGTAGCCTTGGGCTGGAAAGCCCGTGATAGGGTTTTCTTGCTGGGAACTACTTCTACCCTCTTCCTCTTGCGCTCTAGAGTATTTGCTATCCATGATTTTGCGCTAGTGACCTTGTTGGTGGAGACCAACTCTTCGATGAATAGCTTCCTAATAAGTGGAGGAGTAGCTTTGGGACGAGAGGCGAATGGGTTCACTAAAGTAGGTGAGGAGGAGATCAATTTCAAAACCTGAGTAACCTCCTGTTGCTCCTCACTTCTCTTATCAGATTCTGCAAAAGTACTAGGGCTATCCTCCCTAACTTCAACTATAATAGGGGACATCCTCTTTGGAGTTTCTTGAGTCAAAGTCCCAGCTGAAATATCTATAGCAGTGGCAATAATTGGTTGCTCAGGCTCTGTAGCTTTAGGAAGCTCGTCTGTAGACTTAAGTTGATTTTCTGGGTCACCCTCTTCTGTGACTCTGACATTTGGAAGGGGACCTTCCCCACAAGTCTCTCTAAGAGAGAGGCTTTTTCAGGAGGTTCATCTCCTCCCCCCGATGGTTGAATTAATCCCTTTGCAACTGAAAATATTGCTACGGAGGAAGTGGTTACAGCACCCGTAGTTGCTTTCGCAGGAGTTCACTGAGTGGGAGGTTTCCTCTCTGACCTTTTCTTTCGGCCTGCAGTCCACTCAACCCACTGAGCTGTTCTTTTGAAAATACCCGCCATTAGGGTCTGCAAGTCACTTACTGCCTGGTCCAACATAGGCTCTGAACTGATAGGGGTGGACTTTATTTTCTCCAAGTAGGTGTCATCGTACAGATGGTTACCATCATCTTCTAGCCCTTCTACCACAATGTTAACATTGAACTTTTTGATCTGTTTAATGGTTAACCGGGCGTAGAATCTTTCCCTGCTCTCCAAGTCATCTTTGCAATTGGCCCAATAGTCTTCAATATCAGGTACATGATGAATAGCTTGGCTCATTTGCAAGATGTCTCTGGCATAATCAATAGGATCATACTGCGGTCTCAGAATGTCATATGTTGCCAGAGAGAACTTCTTCGAGAATGTTTTAAGGACATTCTTTGCCTCTGATTGGGATGCACAACTATAAGCTCCGATGGCCATCGGGAACTCGTAGCCTTTCTTCTTCGCCTCTGAGCAGATCAGGTTCACTCAGAGTGCTTGCCTCATTACTTCGATCAGCACGATCATGTCTGTAGGGTATCTGGGTAGCTTCAAAGGAAAGTCGTCGAAACCTGCAAGACGAAGATATGAGAAATCTCCAAACTGAATAAAATAACATCCAAATTGGCCTATAAAAGCCATGGATTCAGGATAAAATCTCCTCTTTGGACAACCTTGTAGCTCTCTACACAGTCTCATTCTAAAGGCATCATTAATCGTGAGATAATCAGCATAGCTATTTTGTAGTTGCAAAGAAGGGAAAAACTCATAGCTTTTCACATCATCTGGGAATTCTTCTAATCTAGGAAGCCCAGGCCAGATTTGAATCATGGCTAAAATATATATCAGGATAGAAGACATGTAAAATTCATTCTGAAATTTGGCCCTATTGAGGGCGTCTGAGAGATTCTCACTTACCGTCAACACCCAATCAATGAAATGATGCTGAGAACATATTATCTGAACCAGGAAGAAATGTTGTTCAATGAAATTAAAAGTTTCACTCTCACCTCTAATCCTGTGGATTAATACCAGGATGTCCACTATCTTGAGCTTTAGATTTGTGCCAAATAATGTTTTGGGCAACTTGCCCTTGGTGCTCTTGGGTTCTTTAAACCATGACTTCATAATCTCTCTTTGCCAGACTGGTCTCTTTGCTGAATATTCGGAAACCACCCAGCTATAAGTCATCTCAGAGTATTCCTCTTGCTCTGGAATGTGGTGAGAATTTTGGACAGATTCTCTATCAATGGAGAGGAGCACCGTGTTGTCTGGTAGGAGAATTTGCTTGGTGTCTGGGTTGTATCGGGCTATACATTCCTGGACCAACTCAGGAGCCTGAATAGCTACAAGAAAACCGGCGGCTTCGACTAACCCACTCTCCTTCAGCTTCTCAGTGATAGGGTGGATTTTCTCCGCTCTTAGTCTGTTATGGAAACTCTGCATGTCGAAGAATTTCAGCGAGGTATCTGAGATTTTATACCACTCAGAGGTAATACCATTCAATCCGTCGAATCCCACAAATCTAGAAGCCATGTGAGTGTGATTCACTTTGAAGATTCAAATTTCTCTTCAGAAAATAGGAACAAAGAGTGACTGGTCTTATCTACTTCAAATTCAAATGACTTGGTGAACAATGGTGATTCCAGTTCGAGGTCTTCAACTGATTTTATACTTTTTTGAATTCTTACCGTTTAATGGCTGACTTCCCGCGTCACACGAATGAGAAGACCTTTACATTAATGAATAAGTCCGTTACAAAGTAAAATGACCTTATTTGAATTAATTACTTTGCTTTTCATGACATTAGAAAACATTTTTTTTACTTTAGTAACCGTAATGGTAACTTTCCTGAAGCGGCGGAGAATTACTTTTCTGCTTCTCCTTTGGGCGAAAAAATGCCTTTGAAGTGCTCTTTGTCTTAAAATCTGCCAAAGGAGAATTCTGGCTTGTAAGGACGCCAAAGTGATATATATTGATTCCATTGGCCTTCTTATATGTCGGATCTCTTATGGAATGAATTATTCTTTGAAATTTCTTCACATTGATAGCTTGGCGGAAAACGCATCTCGTGGGTCAGAACCCGCTGGTAGGAGCAGTGGAGAAGCCATTTTCCGCTTTTCTGCCTATGGCGAATTCCATGAAATCTCCTCCGTTTGATCGTTTCTTTTGTTTCTCATAGGTTCGATACGAGTGCTCAAGGCTTTCTTGTTCCCGACTTCCTTATTTTCCATCTTTATTTATCTCTGGTATTCTTAAGTCTGTCAATTGCGAAAAGCGCACCCTGTATGTCATTTTCCACCATGGAGAAGCCAAAACTTGATTTCCCGCCAATGTTGCAACTTGAAGATATGAGGCAGAGTATTTTATCTGCTTGTAATTTTGAAGCTAGAAACTTTAAAAACGCAGCCTTTACCGGATTAGGGACTTAACCTACCCGATAAAACATGACTTTGGACTCGGAATCCCCCCTGGCTTAGGAAAGAGAAGTCAAATTAGGGAAATCCGATAAAGGCCTTCTACCCTAAGGGGACTTCTAGACTTAGACTCCAGACTTGCATGAGACTTCAATGAATACTACTACACACAACATCCATTTTGGCCTTGAGATATAAAGACCAAAAGTGGGGCAACAGCCCATCAGGATGCATCCTTCCGACGTCGGCTTATCAAATCCTTCATCACATCAATCCTGTTCATGGCGAGAACTTTGGACCGAATGACTGCTTGGTCATGAGGCCTTCTTTATTAATTTTATCTTTTTGTGTCAGTTTAAACCTACTTACCACTACCTCAATTTGCTATATCTTGGTGCGTTGTGACTGGTGGCTACTGATACATGTGTCTTTTGTAGTGTGATTTTGTTTGAGCATCTAGTCCACGCAAAGGAATCTTGTCATCTGTGTTTTCTAACACCTGATGCATACCTCCTATTGCAATATCAAAATCAGATGTGCTCTCCACACTTTTACACACAAATGGATCCCCAATGCTCATTAGCTGCATTTACGTTCATTTGCATTTGCATTCTTAGCTGCACTCTTAATTGCATTTCAGAAGGCTTCTATTTATTCCCTCCTTCCTTCTTCTATCCTGCTGCGTCCTTTTTTGAGAAAATCCCACAACATTGTCTTCGTTGTGCTCTTTTCTCGAGGGGGCACAACCCCATACCGTCATTGCTTTAGCACGACTCCTAGAAACCCTTTTCCTCTCAGGCAACTCATTTTCTTGTCTTTGACGAAATGTCACTTGCGATGCCACGTCAAAGAGGGGCAAAATGTAGATGTCCAAAAATATTAATATTAATATTAATATTATTTTCCCTCTTATTCCTCTAACTATTTAATTCAATCAATTAAATAGTTTCATTTATCAATAATTTAAATACTATTCTAATGTATTTTATTTAAATACATTTGCTTCCACAAAATCCCCTTTTAATAAATTTATATTTATTAAATCCTTCATTTTCCTAATTCTTCTAAACCACAATTGATTCAAACTTGATTTGAATAATACCCTAAAACCCTAGCTAGGAACCTATTAATCCTACCCTAAAGCCTACCCTATTCCTACCCTATTCCCAACACCTCATTTCCTAAGTATACTTCCCCACCTAACTGTCCTTTAACCATGCTTAATGGGTGATTCCTAACCTTTTTAAGGCTAATGGAATGCTCACCCACATGGAGAAATTCTCTCCAAAATGGGCACCCATTCCTCTTTAATTCCTTCTTACAACTTTGTC
>MU227451.1:37792-50440 GCA_018584345.1 Thuja plicata | reverse complement strand
GGAAAAGATACACGGAAGTAACTAGAATTAGTGTTCAATTTGATGAGGAGTTTCAACTCCATACTTACTCAAAGTTGCAATTTATATTGTTTCATCTATTATTTTACAACTATTTCATGGATTTATAGGATTAAGAAGACCAAAGGTCCTAAGAACAACATGGGGCTACAATAAAATCATCCAACAAAAAATGGTTATGTTTTTGATAAAATTAGCAGCAAGAGAGTGTTGGCCCATGAAACAGGGGACTAGAAGCACATTAATAGCATATTAATGGCACCAGTCAAAGCTTATAGCAAATTAGCAGTTTATCACAGGCAATAAAAGTTCTGCCTCTATCAAAAACAAAAGTTTCAATTCTACTTAAAAAGATAAAACCAGAGAGCTTACTAACAATAATGTCTTCAAAAATATTGTCCCTAAGCCATGCAGGGCTCGACCAAAACAAAAATCTAAACTTAATACTAACCCCCATAACAGAGTGGGGGAACCATGGGACCAGCCCAGTCAAAAAAACCAAAACCATAGGCAACACAATTAATTCTTCTCTCCCAACTGTTTGGACAGTAGGGATCGCGCCCATTCCTCCTGGAGAAATAGAACCAGGTCTCTATTCTCATCATTCACTTCCAGTTTGCCATTAGCCAGCTTCTCCTGCACATTGCAAAGGGTTAACACCGAGGCATGCATCACTTTCAGAGAAAATTTGTTTGTCCTCCTGTAGAGATCCCTCATGTCCTGCATACCCTTTTTGATCTCTGCAATTTCCTTGTCAATATTCACAAATTTACTTTTGAGGGTGCCATTAAAATTGCATTTTTCCTCCATTCCAGTTGAGAGGGGTTTAACCTAGGTGTCTCTGTGAGGGATTTGGAGAGGGGAGGGACTCATAGTTCTCTGGGGGTTGGTCAGGGGGGTGTTAGCAGTTGGGCTCATACAGCCTTCCGAGGAGACCTTTCTGGAATTTATGGTTTGGGAGGCATTTTCTGTGAGAGAGAGCTCTTTGGAGGCTGTCTCCAGCATCTTGATTTTGCATTTCTCTTTGGCAAGTCTGTTAGACCTCCTTTGGCCAGACCCGCTAAGGTCTACCTCTAAATTGACAAGGGTTTCTGTAATTTTCTATTTTTTTGGCTAAAAATTTGTCTCGGGTGTGCTGTCAGCCCCTTTCTCTTCCATGCAATCCACAAAGTCTGAGACATGAGAGTCCTCCAATCTATCCTTCTTAAGGGTGGGGATCTTAATAATTTTTTTACGAGATTTTTTCACAGAATTCGCAAGCCCCTATGTGATACGGATGGACCGGGAGGAGGAGTTGGAGGTCTTTTCAGTTTTTTCAGCGGGTGTTTCCTGGGGCATCATCTAAATAATCAGAGGGGGTTGGGGTGTTGGGCATATGGCTTTGTGAAACTGGAAGAGACAGAGGAGGAGGCCTTGGTGGAGGATAACTCTGTCTGGGTTGCTTTTAATATCCAGGATATTGTTTTCAATGGAATGCAAAAGATAAAATGGAATGGAGATTAAATCTTTATTCCTAATGTGATTTAGGAAAGGAAGGTGGTAGTTGTAGAAAACCGTAAACTTACCTTCAAGAGTGAAGTACTTCATAATAATGAGACAGATTTTAGGCCAGAAGTCCGGTAGCTCCTCTCTGTTGAAACCCCCCTGTTTTCTGACCAGCAGCTCTCCTTCTTTGAAGAATTGTTTGAGGCTGGTAGGGTCTGCAGTCCGGCTAGTTTTTTTGTACTTTCTCCCCACCATAGGGAGCCCCGTAGCCTCAGCGATGACCTCCTCATTTAGTTGAAAATGGATTCCACCCACTGAAACATTTCTGTTGTTTTAGGAGGAAACAAACTGTTTAGATATTCTCTCATCATGGCGTCCCTTCATACGTTCCATGAAGCCCCAAATTCCAATTTCCTTGCAATAGTGGGTGACCAGCGGATCAGAAGTAAATACTTCATCAATATTATCTGGTTTGATACGGAGAATATTACCCCCCATATCATAGGTCTGGTCTACACTCGTCAGAATATCTTTGAGGAGCCGACTGGAGTTGCATGCAATAATAAACCTCTCATTTTTGCAAATCCATTTCAAAAAAGGCATATACATACCCTGCCGGTTTTGGGGATTTTGGAGATCTAGCTCCGTACTGACATATCTAACAAATCCCTAGGTAACATAAATAGTAATAATATCATTACTATCAATAATCACAAAAAATGCCTTTTTACACTGACATCGATCACACCACACAAACAAAAGGTAATTATTGAACTTTATGGGACTTTGGGTTTTGTCTTTCATAATCACACTGGTAACTCGAAAACACCAACACATGATCGAGGAAGGAAACGTAATAAAGATTCCAGCCTGGCACATTTAGACAATTGTCTTCATTTCTTCCTCGATGATACGTTGAGTCATCAGAGGTAAATCACCAACTAACAACCAACTATTAAGATTGGTTTGTTTTAGCCCCACAGCCGCCAGAGAGTCAGCCACCGAGTTTCCCTCTCTGTAGGTATGGTCTATAGATATATGATGGAAGCTCTCCAGAAGCTCACGGACCTCCAAAATAATGGGACTAGTCCACCACCCAGCACTCGCACCACTCCTAACTACCTCTATTATAACTTTGGTATCACCTTCAATTTCCAGCTGATTAAAGTTCATCTGTTTTGCAAGTTTAATCCCCCAGAGAAGAGCAGTCCCTTCCGCCTGGGTGACAATGCAGTTATTGATAGGTCCCGCATAAGTTAGAAGGCAAGTGCCATGGTGGTCTCTCAGCACTCCTCCCCCACCGTTCCCATGGTTGTTAACTGCCCCATCAAAGTTTAATTTTATCCTGCCTTTAGGAGGGGCAGTCCATTTGGTGGCTTTCCTAACATTCATTTTTTTGCTGTCATACCTCGAGAACCCACTCAAGAGGTTCCAGCGTTCTGCTATCTTAGCTTCCCAGGTAGAAGGAGGCCTAGGAGGGAGCTTCCATTTATCCATCCTGACATTTTCACTCAGCAGCTTAGTTTCGATATTTAGGCAGGAATCAGGTTGGATGCTTGTCTCCCTGAATATCCTGTTGTTCCTTTCCTTCCAGATGGACCAGCATATGTGCGGAGGAAGCATACGCCAGAGGAGTTGTAGCAGAGGGTGGTTTGAGGGGGATCTCCATTTAACGAATTGGTGCACCTCACCACCAAGGACCCATGAAATACCCAGCCTGTCAAAAATTCCACGCCACATGCTAGTAGCATAGTCACAGTGGTTGAAAAGGTGATTAATTGTTTCTTCCGCCTTCTCACAAAGGATGCATCTGTTAGCCATTGAGAAGCCTCTTTTAGTGAGGTTATCTTGAGTTAGGATCTTACCGTGCATAAGCATCCACTAGAAAAAGTTTATTTTAGGCGTGAGTTGGGGGATCCACACTTTCTTCCAATCCCCCAGGTTGCATTCTTCCTTAAGAAGCAGGTTATAAGCCGAGCTAACAGTGAAAGCCCCAGACTGGGTGGGGTCCAAATAATAGAGTCTTCAGTCTCAAAAATTCTGATACTAGTCAAGATGTCCATAAGCTCCTTTGCTGAGTGTTGCAGATCCGGTCTGTCCCTTAAATGGTTAGGTATATCAGTCCAAATCCTGTCGTTAGTATAGTTGGAAGCTCTGATACCCAGTGTAGGTCGAAGGAGATTTATAATTGGTTTGAATTTATTACCCAACTGGGGATTGTTCGTGATCCAGTGGTCATTCCAGAATCTAATTGATCTCCCATTTCAAATTTTCCAAAAATCCCCTTTGGTTAGGAGGGCCTTACACTTGCATATATTTATCCAGAGTTTGGAACCACTAGGGTGGTCGCTGTTGTGGAACCTAGATCTGTAGGGATGACCTTGAAGATATTTGGTTTCCATAATTCTGCACCACTCCGCTTTTCCCTCAATGAGCTTCTAGGCCACCTTAGTAGTAAGGGCCTTGTTCATCAGACCAATTTTCCTGAGGCCAAGACCACCCAACCTTTTCAAGAGGCAAACAGTGTCCCAGTTGACAAGTGAAATCCTCTTTTTTTCTTCAGTCGTAGCCCACAGAAAGGTTCTCTGAATTTTTTCCAGTTTTTCAGCCATATTGCTTCTGATTTTGAATAGGGATAGAAAGTAGACCGGGATCCCCTGAAGGGTAGAGGCAACCAATTGAAGTTTTCCAGCATTGCTTAAAATCTTTCCTTTCCAACCAGCAAGTTTCCGCTGGGTTCTTTCCAGGATAGAGTTCCAGAATTCTAGGGAAACTTCTTTGACTGTGAGAGGGAGGCCAAGGTAAGTCGAAGGGAGCGAGGCTGCTAAGAATCTCAAAATACACAACACCTTATTTTGAACATCCACTGGAGTATTGAAGAAGAATAGCCAGCTTTTTTGATAGTTAATACATTGACCCAAAGCCCAAGCATAATAATCCAAAGTTTGTTTCCATTTCCTAGCCTCAATAATAGAAGAATACCCGAAGAGGAAAGTATCATCCACAAACTGTTCCAACACCACTTGAGGGTGAGTGGAAGCAGGTTTGAAGCCCTGTAACTTCCCCGCAGCGGATAACATACACATAGTCCTGGTAAGCACATCGGCCACCATAATGAAGAGGTAGGGAGAGAGGGGGTCTCCCTATCTGAGACCTTTCTCAGGGGTAAAATGTCTACTCAAGGAACCATTAGTTAGGATAGAAAAACTAACTGTTTGGGTACATTCTTTTATAATTTGGATAATCTTTTCATTAAAGCCCATTTTAGCTAGGATTTTGAGCAGAAACGACCAATTCACTTTGTCATAAGCTTTGGAAATATCAAGTTTAAATGCCATACCT
Organism: Thuja plicata; assembly: GCA_018584345.1. Classification (NCBI taxonomy): domain Eukaryota; kingdom Viridiplantae; phylum Streptophyta; class Pinopsida; order Cupressales; family Cupressaceae; genus Thuja; species Thuja plicata. Next base: position 45,595 of record MU227451.1, on the reverse strand, counting down.
GGGGCTTTGCATTTGTCCATTGAGTGGATAATTTCATGAGTGGCAATGGCCACGTCCAGGATCTGTCTACCAAGAACAAACATTTCTGTGTGTTGCTGATAATCTTGTCAAGGAGAGGCTTGATCCTGCCAATCAGGATCTTGGTGAGGATCTTGTAGAAAGTATTACAGAGGCTAATGGGTCTGAAATCCATCATAGACGTAGGGTTGTCAGTCTTAGGGACCAGCACAATGTAAGTTTGATTATGTTGTCTAAGAAGATTCCCAGTCCTAAAGAAGTCTCTAGCAGCTCTAGTAACATCATTTCCCACAAATTCTGAGTACTCCTGGAAGAAAGTAGGGGGAAATCCGTCTAGACCAGGGGCTATGTAAGCTCCCATATCAAACACCATCTTCTTAACCTCATCATCAATGACCCACTTTATGAGCATGTCATTATCAGCAAGGGAAATAGCACTTTGGATGTGCTCAACAAGCATGTTTTGGATGTGGTCAGGGAAAACAGGGCCCCTTTCCGAATACAGGGCCATAAAGTAATTAACCGCAATCTGGTTAATTTTTTCCTTTTCCTTGACTTCATTTCCCCCCTCATCCAGGAGAGAGGAGATGGTATTTCTCTTCTTGTGGATGCAAGCAGACCTGTGGAAAAAGGTCGTGTTCCTATCACCCTCAGCAAGCCATTGAATTCTCGATCTTTGCTTCCAGTAAATTTCCTCTCTTTTCAATGTTTCCTACCACTTAAGTCTATTCCTCTCCTCCTCCTCCTATATCTGAGACAAGAAGCTTCTGGAAGCCAGTTTCTCCTGGAGGGAAACAAGGGTTTCCGAGAGATCAGTTTTCTCCTTGCAGAAATCACCGAAGTTGTGTTTTCTCCATCGTTTAACTTCCTTCCTAATAATTTCCAATTTCTGAGCTATCCTAAACATTGCTGTACCTCTGATATGAGTCTTCCACCAGAAATTAACCTGTTCCCTAAAGGAGGGGTGGGAACACCACATAATTTCAAATCTGAAAGGCGATGGGTTGGTCGTAGGGGAGTCCAACCAGCAAAGAAGAAGGGGGTTGTGGTCAGAGGTAGTTCTAGGGAGAGCCAAAAAGGTGGAGTTTAGATAGAGGTTCCAAGAGGAAGTGGCAAGGACCCTATCAAGTCTCACCTGGATTAGGTGAGAACCTTTCCTAGTGTTGGACCAGGTGAAAGGGTCACCCTTCAGAGTAAGGTCCAGAAGGCCTGTGGAAGTTATAAAATCCACCAGCTCCCCCATACTATCTGAGTAATCTATGAGGCCACCACACTTTTTAGAGGGGTACAGGGGGGTGTTAAAATAACCGGCCAATAGACAATTTGCAGAGCCAACTAAAGCAAGCTTGTGACTCAACTCATTCCACAGAGAGGCACGCGCCTGCCTGGTGTTCAGAGCATAGATATTAAAGGAGGTCCATTCAACACTAGACCTCTTAAATGTGATAGCAAGGAATTTAGGGGAAGAGTTAACCAACTGAACAGAAATTCTATTCGGGTTCCAGAGGGTGACAATACCACCAGACGCACCCGCAGCTTTAGAATAAAGGAAAGCAGCCCCAAGCCAAAGAAGTGGTGACAGAGTAGCAAAGGTACTAGCAGACATTTTAACTTCTTGTAGAAGAAGGATCTCCAGTTTGAGATAAAAAAATATAGTGTTTAACAGCCATTTGTTTGAGGGAGTTGTTCAAACCCCTCACATTCCAAGAGAGGCAGTTCATCTCTTACTTTTGAAGCTAGATTCCAGGGTTTGTTGCCTTCCTGCCACAACCTCCCTTATGGATCCTTTCGATCTTCTTACTCGCTCTGATGGTCTTCCTCTTGGAGTATCCACCCCCACATCTGCCTTTTTATTTTTGGTTTTCTTTTTTCTGTGTTTTCCATTCCCCCACCTCATCCTCAGAGCCATCTGTTATGCTAAGGGGGCTTTTCATTACCCCTTTTGGGGTGTGTTTAGTCATCCGTATTGGGTCGAGAAGCTCAAGGGCTACCACAATATTGGGCTATTCCTTCTTGGCCAAGAAGGACTGTCTCTCCACAGGGGGAGGCATCATTGTTAGAGTAGGTTCTGGAGCCATGGAAGGAAGGGCCTCCAAGACAGTCAGAGTTGGGTCTGGGAGAGGTCCAAAGCATCCCAAGCCTGGCTCCTAGAGGGAGAAAATCTCTCCTTCCTCTGGTGTCAATACATTAGAAACTGTATTAAAGACCACAGGTGACCGCACACCCAGAACCGTCACCATGTCCCCCGAGGGTGGCCTTGCCAACACTGAATCCTCCAACACCGCTGGAGGAGAGGCCCCAATAATACCTTTATCCTTGTTCTGTTGCTTCTCTTCCGACTTGTTGACCTTGCAGGTATCACCAGAGTGACCTCTGTGTTTACATTTACGGCAGAACAGAGTAGCATTCTCATAGACTAATGCTTGGGTCCATCTACCCAGTTTGGACTTCAATGTAACAAAGTTGGGCAGGATTTTATTCATGTTGACATTCACGCAGAATCTAGCAAACACCAACCTGGATTTAGACCTTGTCACCTGATCCATTGTGATGAAAAAACCAAAGGAATCCCCAATCCAACGGAAGACCTGCTCATCCCAATACTTGAGCGGGAGACCCGGGAGGCGAACCCAGACAGGAGCCGATCTAGTTAGGTCCGTTGCCGGATTGAATCTGGGCTTCCACTTCGCAAGAGCTAGGAAATGCTTTCCATAAACCCACGAAATAGCCAGCACACTGGTCATGTCCTCAAGAGTGGCATGGGCGAAACCAGGGTTGATCCTTTGATCTTCCACTGGTTAGCTACCCATTATCTGACCATATCAATGGTAGGTCAGAAGTTAAAGAATCGACCCACCAGAGCCATCTGGAAGTCAGCCATCGTGTGATTCACCACAGAGTCTGGGAGTGACAGTTCTTCTCCTTCATCCGTCTGAACAAAATTCACCAAAAGGTCTTGTAAGGACTGTTGGGCATCACTGACAAGAGCCCCTTTCCAGTTAGGTTTAGGATCAGTACAAGACAACACCTTTAGAGATTCTCTCGTTGACTCTGGCACAGTGTCCGTGATCTGGGGTCCATCCGGACCAATCGGTGGGTCTGCCAGGGCGGTAACATCTCCCCCCGGGGAGGCGGGCATGGGAACCTTCGGTTTGAAAACGAGCTGGGTGGTAAAGTGTGCAGAAGTTGCAGAGTAGAATTTTTTTAGAAGATATGTTACATGTAGAAAATATCATGGATAACCTAGGTAAGAGTAGTATATTTTAATTATTGGCAATTCTCATTTGAAATTTTTGTTTTCTATTTATCTTCAAATAGCCCAATATGATAGCTAGTTTAATTTGACACTTGAATAGATTATTGTAATATTGTCACTTTGTTCATGTTTTTTATATCTAGACAACAAAAAAAAAACAACAATTATTGTCCATTAAAAAAAAAACAACAACATTTTTGATAAAAAAAAAATAGCCTTTGAAAAATAAAAATACGGGAGAATATTTAAGCCTCTTTATATTTTATATTATATTCCTATTCTCCTCTCACACCACAGCTCATACTACACATGGACACACTTTTGTCATGTGTCGAGTCATTTCTTGTTGATTAAGAGAGATTTGAGGCTCGGACAAACTGGACGTAGAAAAAAGAATGACACATAGAGCTCTAGAAACCAAACACTGAGCATGCTAAGTCAGAGGTTGCATGCGCTAGAAATTTGGAAGTGTTACTGGCCCACAAAAATTGTTGGCCATTGGAGACAAGAAATGGAGGCCTAGAGAACTTTTTGCACATCTACACCTCTGTACGATCAATTCCCAATGATAGTAATGAAGGTGAGATCCACTATGCAATCCAACCCCAATTGTAAGGATTCCCAAGCAGATCGGGGAGGGTCGAGATACACTACACTACCTTTTCTCAACACGTAGGTTAGAAATCACAACAATGAAGCCAGGCATTTCTCACTAGCCACACGAGGGATTTTCACACTACTACTGAATTGAGTGCAGCAACAAAGATTTGAGTCGCGTAGGGATACTAGGGGAGCCTACATACCGAAGGTGCCCTGTGACATCCTCCTACCCACAAACTGCATCATTTTTCAATGCGCCTTTGGGAGTTAATGTCACCATTGGGCACTACGCATAGGGAGGATTCCTTTCACCTATGACGCACCACACACTTTTTGTAGACTCCTAAATATTGACAACCAACTAGATACCTATCCTTGAACATATCTCTAGTAGACTACTAAATGTCGACAACCAACTAGACACCTCTCCTTGAACAAGTCAAGTTGGTGACACATAACTAGGACACCTAACTAAGCTTAGAAAAGTTATATGTTTTACTAAAAACCCTAACACTTATTGATACTTATACCGATAAAGTATTTTAATTGTATTAATTAAAATACTCACTTTGCTTAACCTGTATCTGTTATAATAGGTGCCATGTTCTATCCGATGTATATATGTTGCTGGATTATTTCTATAATTAATCAAAGTCTTTTTTCGAGGATCAACAAACATTTTTTTCTCGCGTGTGAATATCTATTTTAACTGATGCTTCTCTTTGTTATTAAGAATCTTTAGATTTTATCAATAATCCTTTTGAAATATTTCAAAGAGTACTGAATTAGTTTAGCATACACACCATCTTTTTAAACATTATTCCCTTTCAAGACCATCCACATATTTTCAATGAAAGCAACATGTGTTTTCAGCAATGATAGTCTTTTGATATAAACTTGTTTTATTTTAGCATTATGACTATAATGCCTCCTATGATATAAATTTGATGAGTTTTTTTCTTCGTTGTATTTTCAAATTCATTCATGAATTCTGTAAGGGGCTCACACACTCCAAAATGGAAGCAAGTAACCTTTCATATGTCTCTCTGATCAATTGGAAGATGAAATCCTTAACATCCTTTTTAGTCCCTCCTAAGAAGAGTTCAAATGTTTTCATTGTAAAAGAGCATTGATATAATAGTACAAATATGTGAGGCTATAAAGAATCAACCAAAGCATCAATCCTTCTCTACACACTATATGTCACACGAATTATAAAAAAAAAAAATTTGATCATTTTTTTGAGTCCCAACAACATGCAGCAAGAGTCAACATAGTGGAAACAACCAAATCATCAATAAGAAAGAACATTCAACATGCTATAATAGATCTTCACATTATCATAGAATTAGATATTTACAACACATAGCCTTGCAATATGCAGATTACAGACATTCAACATACATGCCAGATTACAACAAAAATCTATATATAAACCCTAATGCTAATCTCCCCAATTCGTCTCAGAGCTGTTTAGGGCTCCAAACACTAACCTTATGGCTCACTAGATCAAATATTCCTCTTTCCCTATTTACGGTTTGTTCCTATCAGTTATGGGTTAAGATTGATGATTATATTCCTCTACGGAATATGATTTATGATCTTTTATGATAAAAATAATTGAAATAGAGATAATAATAAATTTTATTGCATATACTATTTACAAATTATTTCTCTTGTAATCACAGCATCATTCTTCCTATAAGTCAGTTAAGTTCTAACAAATAAAATATATATTTTTTACATGTTTCATTGGGTTCTATGGATTACAGATTTTTCACAAATTCATTCCCTAGGTAGCTTCATTTGTTGAATTATGAAAAATTCACAGTACAATTGGGATTTTTTCAAGTCGAACAACTCTCATTTTATATTTGGCTTCTCTGAAATTTTCTTTACAAACATACTTTTCTAAATGCTAACAATATAAATTCTAGTTTTTATTTCTTTATTGAACACAAACCTCTACTTTAATGATGAAAATTATATAAACATTATCACCAGAATATAAAGTTTTAGTTTTTTGATATGTTTTCTTCCTTGGGATCTTTTGTACCATAAGGATCACAACTTTTGAAAATGCAAATTTGACAACACAATAAACTACATTTGTACTTGGCCCTTCAGAAATAGCAAATCTTCTGGTGATGCTCTACCACTGGATGTGAAGGTATTTATCCATGAAGACAACATACAAAATCATCTCCTTTATCATGAATGTGGCCTGGCATAAAACACCGATATGCAAAATCGGCCACTCGGAGATGCTTGTTGCTGCATAATGTTCCAAATGGATAAATTGCCTCTAGAATTACCCTTCCAAAATGACAAAATCAAATAACTAGAATGTGGTGTTGGGCACACATGTTCCATGGTTAATATTCCTCTATATTGCAAAGTGACACCTGCCAAAACTAAACAGGTCAAAAGATTTCAATCATCCAAGTCACCTCTTCATTATTATTCTGCAAATTACCTTGTTAAATAACAAGCAATATATTTCATTTTGACTTTGATAACAAGTCAAGCGACCTCATGAAGACCCAAGCTTATTGATATTGGAAATATCTTATTTGGAGAGCATGAATCCAGAAATGTGGCTCATGATGATCAACTGCGAAAACTTGGCAGCCCCTTGGAAATACAGAACAAGAAGACATGAGAAATAACAATTTTTGCAAATGAAAAGAGTCTAGAGAAGCGTGCACATGAAACCCTCATGACCTAAAACTTTACAAAATTGGAGTAAATTTGGTCTACAATACAGGGGAACCATTTTCTTCATATGACCAATCACGGTATTCAAGATATAACATCACGAATAGGGCCTCCAACTAAACTTTGCAATTGATCTCCATTAATGTGTTAGAAATTGCAAACAAAATTAGATTTGAAAACTATGCAAATGAACTCATGGGGGTCTGAAAATGGACATAGAGCTTCACACTCATACCTACAAAACCTCAGCATAATCCCTATATGATGAAACTTTATTCGGCCAAACATGCAAGCATGCAAGGTAGGTGATTTTTTATAATCAGGCAATGTGCAGGATGCAGATTTAAATGAACACCTCATAATGACCCTCTCCAGAACTCATCAAATCTGATATATGAAAGCTGTGACCCATTAAATTCACTCCATGATAGGTTTTTCACATGTTCCCCGATCAGTATCTCATAAAAATCATTAGGTCACATTTTACTTGTACTTTAACTAGGCTTCTTCAAAAAAAAAATTGGGGTACTCACCTTGTCTTAGAAAAAATTTTGAATTGGTCACTCCAAATTTGTACCAAATTTGAGAGTACCAACATGACCAAAATCACTTTTAGATTACCATATAAACCAACTAATGACATGAGCACACAACTTTAAGAAGTACAATTAATTTATTCATCAATAATTAATCTCTCTAATACACCTATTATGGTGGCTTCTTTAGTTTGTCATGACTCTAAAGTTCACCATCTACACGAATTAAGGCCACACAAATTTTGTCAGCATAACTTTGGTTGAGTCTAAAGCGACCTTGCTCCCTTTTATCTATTATCATTCTAAGAACACAAGATAATACACAATAAAATCTAACAACCTCCCTTTTATCTACAATCATTATAACAAATCAAGATGCTACACAATAAAAGGTATTCATCTCCTTTTTATATATTTAATCATTCTATCAAAACAAGATACTACATAATATAAGACAATCATCTCTCTTCTATCTATGCTCATTTTAAGAAAATAAGATACTAAATAATAAAATATAACCATATTCCTTTTAGATATTTAATCATTCAAAGAAAACAAGATAGTGCATCATAAAAGATAAGCATCTCCCTCTGATCTATGCTTGTTCTAAGAAAATAAGATACTACACAATAGAAGATAACCATCTCTCTTTTATATATAGTCAATATAAGAAAA
>MU227450.1:2916928-2941187 GCA_018584345.1 Thuja plicata | reverse complement strand
AAATTAATTTAATTGGAAGAATAAATTAGTAAGTTTAAATATTTGATTTAAACTTTAGGAAATTGAGTTTAATTAATTAAATAATGGTAATTTAATCAATTGAAGCTTAATTAATTAAATAAAATTAATTATTTAATTAATATTGAGAAWTGGATTAGATGATTTGAGAAATGAATTTAGAAGAAATAGATGATTAATTAATGATTTAAGAAACCATTACTTAATAGATGAAAATTAGGGTTTTAATGTAAAGTTGCAAGCCTGTCCATTTTAGGGTGTCTACACATTTGTTTCTGGTTTTTAAGTTGCAAGGTCGCTCTGTGCAGAATACCACCTGGTTGAAACTCGGCTCTCAACCGGTTTCAACCATGTGGTTTTCTCTCTCCTCCGTAAACCAACCAGAATTTCATTTATGTCCCATGCGCGCAAATAAATTTGTCCAAGTGGCCCTCACTTTTTGCGCATTCAGACAGTTGGCTCCGCCACCGTCACCATAACTTCTATTTATTGCTTACCCGCCTGGTGCCCATGTGGGTCTGATGGCTCACTTTTTTTGCACACCTTCCGGGTTTCTTGCCATCACCCATCCCGTGTCCTACTTTTACTGAGTGTGATAAAACCCCCAGACTCAGATGATTGGTCAAATTTCTAAGTTTGCAATATATATGTATGCTTTCCGGGGTTTTTGAACTAAGCTAACTTTTCAGGGGAAGCAAGTGCCATGATGGTAAGATCTCCAGACCCCGGAGTGTTTTTTTATCTATATGTTCTGGTGGTCGCCTTGCCTTGCAGGTTTTTAGAACAACAAACTTTCAAATATGTTTGAAGCTTCTGCATCCTCACCACCCGAAAGTTTGAAACTTCCTTCTACGGTGGTTACCAGAGCAGCAGCCAGGTCTAAAATGGAGAAGGCTCTAGAGAAACTACCTATGAGCCTGAAATACATAAAGACGACATCATCATGGGCTCAAAGATTGAGTCCAAAGTCTAGCTCATTATCGACACCAGCGTCAGGACATGGCCCGAAATGCAGGACTTGGTAAAAATAATGTATATCCAATGGCAGGCCGGAGATCCATTGGCCATCAAAATTAGGAACTCTGGGATTCTCAAGGAAGCTTGTTTCCCGTGCTTTATGTAGTCACCAGAGCTTATTCTCACACTTGCAACACACTACAATGCATCTGTCTAGGCTGTCATGCTCACAGCCCCGGAACCCACCGGGTATCCTACTCCCATGGTGTCCCTCGACCCTGATACTTTCCAGAGGGGCTTGGGAATCCCCCAATTTGACAAACCAACTGTAGTCACCCGGTCAGATGCCTTGGCCCAATTTAAGCAGTTGGAGGAGGTGGCCCACATTTACATGAACAATAATTGGCTAAAGGTCCCAAAGAGGGACCCCAAGAGGATGAAATTGGAAATCCCCAGGTCTAAAATCAAAGAGAGCATCCAGATGGGGATGATAGCACTATGCTGGGTCTTCAGGTAATAGCATGCCTGAGAGTTCTTCGGCTGGATGTATTACTTCTTACTTGGTATAAGCACAAATAGGGAGTATTTTGACTGGGCCGCCATAATCTTGAACCATGTGGACTCCCAGCTCCTTCAGATATCCAAGAAGAAGAAGTTTTCTATGACTTCCTATGTTCTCTAGGCCCTGGCACAACAATGAACCCACACCAATGGGTTACTTACAGAGGGCGTACTCGGGATCGGCCCAAGCCAAAAGGCCCCTTGGGACCATTTCCCAAAGATTTAATGGGAGGCCATCTTCCCTAGTTTTTTCTGGGTAAACGATGCCTTCGTTTACTACCACCTGCTCACACCCACCCAGGACGCAGGATATCGCCTGTCTACAGAGGCGATGAATTTGGTCTGGAGTTATGGGCATTACTATATATAGTTTCAACAACATACCTACATAAGGGTGACTGGCTTCTCTGGAAAACCCTACTTGTTGCCCAAACATTGTGGGGACAAGATAATTCTCCTAGAGTATTGCATGTAGATAATGGAGTTGCATGCATTCTATGCCTTGAAAAATGTAACAAATATTCCATTCCCAATCACTTGTGGGAATTATTCATGCAGTTTGGTCGCCACTAAAGAAGCAGATAATGAGCTTAAATGCTATAACATGGCAGAATTTTACTTAGCGCGGAAACATTTTGATCTGCATGGAAAGATTGCAACGACACTTCCTCGGGCATCAGAGCCCCATCAATATCACATGGAGGACTTCTGGGAAGATTTTCAAGATGATGTGGAAGTTTGGGGGTGGCATTATGTCAGAATGACTGCAGGAATGATGGAAAGTTTAAAGCTCTAGAGATTCCCGGAAGACTTCTCAGACACCGGCTCCACGGTAGATCCCCAGTACAAAGCAAAGGGGATCGATAAATTGGCCCTCCCACAAGTGAACTGGGATGCCCAGGAAGGGCCCACTATTGAAGAGTTCACTCGCAATGTAGTTGAATGCAGCCACCTCTATTTCAAGAAGGTGTGCCCCGGGAGTGTCTGCTGGGCTGCCCAGCTGATACCAAAGTTGACCCTAGGGGCTGGGACTTCTTCACAGGGAGAAGATAAAGGAAAAGGGATAGCCACAACTCCAACTATGCAAGAAGTCCCCATAAAGGAGAAAATAAAACAATCAATGACAGCCTCCAAACAAATGAGGGAGAAATTAATCACGCAGTTAGCAACCCCAGTGTCCATGGCCAGACCAGTTTTCCCTCCCTCTTCTCCTTCACTGGCAACCTTGATGGTTAAGGAAAATGGGGTAGACCCAAAAGAAAAAACAACACTAAGGGATGTGGGGCCAACCTTAGTCACTAGAAGAAAGAAGAGGCTTAACCAAAAGCCCAAGATAGAGCCGGATCTGGGGATGCCCCAGATCCCACAAGTTGAGATCCTCTCTTTCGACTCCCAAAAATCAGAAAGGGAATCAGATCCTGTGGATGTTCCAGCCAATCCTCCCCCATAGGATGAGTTTGATGATATTTTTGCAACCAACAAGTTTGAGAATCTGCAGGGGGACACTAAGCGAACAAAAGCTGAAGTCCCAGCGCAGGAAGAGGCTCTGGAACAAGAACCTACACTTGAGCAGGGAGAGAAGATGGAGGAAGAGAAAGAAATAGAGCAAGAGATCGCCTTGAAGGTCCTAGAGATATAGAGCATGGGAGTGGACCAACAGAAGTAGAGCAAATAAGTGGCATTTGCAAAGGGAACCGGACCTACAGGAGCAACCATAACCTCAGCCACCGCATTCCAAGTGCCACTCCCCAAAGCGACCTTTGGGTAGGTAATAACTACGGCCCAAATGCTAAATATTGGCCTGGTGTCTCCTCCATTACCAAAGGATATACCAATGGAAGAAGAAATCATGGCGATAGAGGCCGAGGAACAAGAAGAGTGACAAGAGGAAGAAACCCTTGGGACGGCCAATGAGGGCCCAGATGAAGCAAAAGATGTAGAGGAAAGGGCAGAAGAAATAAACACCATCGGGGAAAATGTTGTCGACGAAGCCCAAGATGAAGGGAGAGAGCCGGGCGAGACCCATACCACTGAGGAGGAACAACAACAAGATACTAGGGAGGAACCCAAGGAACAGACTTTGGAAAATAAGCCACCCCTACCACTACAGTGGTTGGTCAAGACCAAGAAAAGAAAAGCTCTGTCCACCTCCAAAGCTCATCTCTCCTTGGCTGAGATGATGGCTCAGGTACATGACCCACTGAAGGCCAAGAAAGCCTGGATGGTTCATACTCTTCAAACCGGGCCAGGCGGAGAAACAGTTACAGTTGTGGCAACACCTCCCCCAGATGCTGATGAGGCAACTGCCGAAGCTGGAGATTATGGTATCACAGAGATATCACTGGGAAAAAGAGGAAAATAGGGTGAAGTGGACCTGTTGAAAGAAGAGACCAGAGCCATGGAGGCCCATTATGAAAAGGAGGCCCAAAGGCTCAAAGCTGAAAAGGAGGAGACTGCAAACCTTATGGGATTTCTTACTGAGCTGGCCCGGCCTATCAGTGCCATTCCTTCGGAGGCCTCCACATCTGACGCTCCACTACCATAGAGCGACATAGACTCCCTGCGATCAATGAAGAAGAAGGCCCAAGCGATCGATGAGTGCGCCGCTCTACAGATAGGAAACACCCGACGCTTCCTGGTATCCACCCTCCCAGATTTGTATATGGCCTGACATGTTCTGCATCAGGAAGAAACTATTATCAACATATGGGAGGGTGATATAGAAAATTATGAAGCATGGAAGGTAGAACTTGAAGAAATCCTTGGTCTTAGGGAGGAAATGGTCTCTGAGTTTGGGATTCTGGGAGAAGAATCATTCAATTTTGTGAGGACCCAACACTCCAGACTTGACCTCACATTGGAGGTGCTCAGGCCACTAGTAGGGACTCTACATGATAAAATCAACATGGTCCAATATTCTTCAAATTTTTATAAGGCTTTTGTCACGAAGGTCTTCAGAGCTGACCTGTTCAGCACTGACACATGCGCGCTAGAGGAATATGTTTTAGGGAAGTTTGATGAATTAATGGAGTCAAGATATCAATCCCCGGAGGGAGTGGATGGAACTCAAATGGTGAGACTGACTCGCATGATCCTTAGTGGTCATGATGCGACAAAAATGGCCGATGAATTCAAGAGGAATGTTCCAGAGCTAGGGGAACAAATTGACGTGGCCAAGTACCAGCAGTCCGACCTCAAAGAGATTGATGACGATGGAATCTCCCACCTCCTCCCGAACTTCAACAATAAGAAGAAACAATAAAGTTTTTCGGGGGCCAGAGAAAACCCAAGCATTTTGTATTCTTTATTCTTTCGGAATGTAAGTTCTTGGATCCTAAATTTTTTATTCTTTCGAGTGATCTGTGTCCCAGTCCCCGAGGCCGACCGGTCACTTTCAAAAGTGGTTAATAAAGATTATTAGAGGGTAGTTGGCTACATTAAGGAAAGTCAGATTGACAGTTGGTATACTGACAAATGGTCTTCTCAAGGTGCCACTTCAGAAGCACACCTGGTGCATTGGAGACAGGGCACCGCATTTCTCATTTATGAGGAATGTAGCCTTGATCCCAGGGGGATCTGATTTCTTCCTTCTCTTTCCTGACTCTCTTCTCAAGGCTGATTTTTCCACTCCTTCCTCTTGTCTTATTCTTCTGACATGTCAGACCTTCTCCGTCTCGAGTTCTTTTGTAAAGTGGTGCAGGTAGTACCGGCCACTGGCTAATATATTTTATGGTGAGATGTAAAATAGGGTTAGGGTTAGGGTTAGAAGAAAATGTGTATAAGTAGCAAGTCCAGCCCTTTTCCAAGGGTCGGTGAAATTGATAATTTTGTAGTCCATAGTAATAGAGAAGCAATATTTCCATCTCAGTTATAGAGCTCAATGCTCCTTGGTCTTAAAATCTTTCAGTAGTTAGATTCTCCCTTGGAGCCACCATTGTACCACACACCAGTGCTTGCTAGAAGGAATTTTAATGAGGAAGAAAGAGTTCTTACAATGACGTTGTTGGCACTTTGTCTTCTAAGTTAATGGTATTTTATGTTTAATGTTCTTCATGTCTTCTACTCTGATATTTTAAGTAGATTAACAACCTCCTTTTCCTTGCTACTGATCAAATATGAACTGATGGTTGTGTATTTCTTCAGTATTTGGTGGAGTATATTAGAACATTATTGATGTATTGAATGTTTAAACATAACTATAAGTAGATGGAGTACTTCTAAGCCAACAGTATATTTTTTGATTTATTTGCTAAGTGTAGAATGCTTGGAGGAACCCTACCTTCCTGAATCCCTGGAGAGAACGAGTTGAAGAAACCAACTATCCCCCTCGTAAATAGTCACATCTCCCAATCGAGCCCTGCACCATTGAGACCTGACTCACAGGTTCTTAGAGGCTCAGGGAATCTCATTTCCCCGAACAACCTTTACAGGCGAAGTTGGCCAGTACCCCGGTACCCGGTGACAACTTACACCTATTGGCAGACCCAGTCACCAAAGTCATATCAACAGAAACTGGCACTAGAAGGAGGGCATTAACTCATCCCCTTCTTGGGATTCTGATTTTACACCTCCCAAAGGTTCCCCAAGCCATAGTTTTAGGAGTCGAGCCTTTAGTGTGATTAGGTCTTTCTCCCCAGTGAAATTTGAAAGAATCCTTAGGTCAGCCCCAAACCCCAAAAGGTTTTTCAAACTCAAGCCCCCTGCTCGATCGAAAGAAATAGACCCCAAAAACCACACCAGCCACTATTGTCTAGGGGTCTAGTACACCGCAGAATATCCAAACTCCTCAGACAACTCAGGGAACTAGTGTGCGACTTACTCAAAATCTAGTTCCCCAGATGGCTGCATACTTCGGTAACATTGGGTCCCCTATGAAAACTTTTTCAGGCTCAATCAATGACTTACCCTCGCACCTGGAGAAGATTTGCCCATGATATGAGCACTTAGGTTCATGTACTGTGGAAGAACATTTATAGGCATACAAGGATGCCATGAACTGACATCGGATCCAACATGAGGATGTTGTGACCCAGATGTTTCCCCTATCTTTGGGACAGAGTGAGCTGAACTGGTACCTAAACCTTCCTGCCAACTCCATCAACAGTTGGCAGGACATGGAGGACGCCTTCTTGGCTGCCTTTTGTGTACATGTGGACCCAGCTTGGTCCCACAACTAGTTCATCTCTATCAGAAAGGAACCCAATGAACCCCTCACAACATTGAATCATCGGTTCCAGCACACCTTGAAGTGGTGCACGGGCCCTTTCATTCCATCCCCGGAAGTAACCATACAGACCTATCTCAACGCGATGGACCCCTTCGTTGCCACTCTCCTCTAGAGAACAACCACCACGGGTGACCGAGACACTTTGGCGAAAGTTTACAACTTGACCTTAGAATTATCTTGTGGTCTTAACAAATCCTCATGCAGGATTGGGTAGAGTACGCCCTTCAACATGATCCCTGATGGAATAGCGTACGCCGGGGGATATAACCCCAATCCGGCAATAGGTGCCCCTGTGATGGCAATGAATCCCCTGCCACCACTGATAGATCAACATGCCCGGTACATTTACCCATCACTGACTCAGTCAATACCAGGTCTAGAAGTTTTCCCTTGGAACCAGCCACAATAGACACAACAACCTCAGACACAACTTCCCGGAGTGCCCTTATTTCAGTCATCCATGGATGGAGGATTGCCGCCCTCGACTTCGGAGAATGTTGCTGCCTTCTCAGAAAACCAACAACAATCGTCATGCTATGACGCAAACACCCAGTTGACCACTGAGGTTGGGTCCCTCCAGTGAATGTTGTCTACCTTGACTATAGACATGGGTCAACTGAAGACGGGGTCTTACGCACCCTATAATTCCAATTCCCAAAGAGGGAATATTTTCTCCGGCCAGCAAAACAACCATTCCGAGGGAAGGAACTTCAACAATGGGCTTCAACCCAACCAACAATAATGGAAAAATAACACAAACACCGGAGGTCTTCCTTCGAATCAAAGCGCCAACCAAAGTGGTGCTAGACCATCGCATTTCACACCAGTCGCAGACTTTCAGCCCATGACCAATTGGTGTAGATTGCACGATACAGGCTCCCATAATGAGGTAAATTATGCCACACTGGAGAAAGTCATCATGATCTCCTAGCTGGACAGACAACAATCACATGATGCTACTCCCCTAGAGCCTCCAGTGGAAGAGTCAACTCACAGTGCATTCACCTGTGAGACCATCTTCTTCAGATCCTCCGGAGAAGATGAAGAAGAATCTGAATTCTAGGGATTCTTTGATGAATCAATTCTGGCCTTTGAGGCCAATGCCTTCACCAACCCGTGGCCTCCTTACAATACTCAGAGCCAGGCTGGTAAAGGACCAACTTACATGCCAACACCTCCCACCAAGGACACTCCTCCTTGAGATAATACAACTGATCAGCCCACCCCCCTGAAAGGTTCTAGCTCTAACCAAGCGAAAGACCTGGCTGAGGGAAGTTGCCAATTCTCAGGAGGAAGGTTTGACATCACGAAGGTGTTAGAACAAACCACCACCTCCATGACCCTGATGGAGGTTTTTCTAAATGGTCCTGAGCAAAGGAAGTCTCTTCTGAAACTTTTGGGGAACCCGGAGGTTGTCAGTCGCCCACCCAAGACCGTCTCTTTTGAGGACGCTAATGTGACTGTCTTTTTGGGAAACAATGAAGATCCCCCCTTCCTACTAGGCCTGAATATCCAAGGCAAAAACATACACAACTACCTAGTAGACTCTAGAGCTTTGAGAAACATCATGCCCCGATCCATATGCCAGAAGCTTGAATTTCATCCCACCCCATCTAATGGCGCAGTGATTCAATTGGACAAAACTGCTGTGAAAATGGTGGGAGAATTGAAGAACGTCTAGATACAGCTTATCTAGGACCCTAGGATAGCTAGCATAATCGACGTCCAAGTGGTGGACATTCTGGATACTTACGGGATGTTATTAAGTCATAATTGGTCTAAGTCCTTGAACGGATACTTCTCGACTGACTTATCCCACTTATTGCTCCCCTGGGAAGGAGAATCAAACAAGATCTAGGTTGAAAGTGAACCCCGGATGAAGTAGGCCCTTACCAAAGTCAGGAGGGTTAGTGAGGTCTTCTTCTCTGAGACTTCCGCCGGGGTGTACTGACCCTTTTAAATCTTAACATTCAATTTCACCCCCGGGGAGGATCCCATAGTTCTGCAGAGAGCCCAGGACCTAGAAGAAAAGTTAAGGGTTGAGGTCGACTTTCAGGGTGCCGTAGTGACCCCCACTACACTCTTGTCTAACACTTGGTGCCAAGTACACTATCAAAAAAATTCAGAGCTAGAGTGTGAACCCTACTTTTCAGTCGCTACTGGGCACATCGATGCCTTTCAAAAAAAAGAATGCAAAGTTGATTCCCTAGGACCTAGTATTCCTATTGGAAGCACTTCTTCGGTGCCATTCCCTTGGGGATCCCAAATTCAAACCCCTCCAGAGGAAAACCCCACCCATGTGCCAACAGTGAGGGAGGAAGTCCCTCCCAAGCCTCCCAAGAATAATCCAAAGGCCACTCCTGTTCCCGAGCTCCAGACTGTAAATAACGATTTGTGGACCCTTAAGTTCGATAGGTCCCGATCCAAACAAGGCTGTGGGGTTGGAGTAGAGTTGATCAACCTGTGAGGAAAATCTTTCCTCACATCCTACATACTGTAATTCAACTACATGAACAATGTTATAGAGTATGAGGCTTTCGTCCTTGGACTCTTATTCCCATTAAGGAAAGGAATCACCCGCCTCCGGGCTCTGGGTGATTCAGAGTTGGTTGTCAAATAGGTCCAGAGTCAATATACATGTCATGACAAGAGACTATCCGCATACCGCAATTGGGCTTGGAGCCTTATTGAAGATTTTGATGCCTTTGGCATTTATTTTGTTCCCCGATGACAGAATTATGTCCCGAATGCCCTTACTGTGTCTGCTAGCACACTTGAGCCCATGGCTAGCTCACGACTCTAGAGATTTTCAGTGGAGATGATCCCCACCCCGTCCATTCTAGATAATGTCACTCACTTTCAAGTCTTCGAGGATGATCAACATATCCTAGCCTTCATGGCCAATGTTGGTGTCTTTGAGGATTAGATAGTGGAGGAACAAGACCACGATGATACTGGATAGGGTGACAAAGATGATGGGATCATGGATCTACCCACTAACACCATCTCGAAGGGGATGGTCGCACTTGAATGAATATTTGACTCAGACCCTTGGGGCCAAGAAAAGATGTCATCCTCCTCTTAGGGAGGAAAATTCAAGGAAGTAAACATCGGCCAGCCTGGTGTAGAAAAGATGATACACATTGGCACCTCCTGCTCCCCTGAGGAGAAGGAGAAGGTTCTCGTAGTTCTCTGAGAATACATGGACGTGATTGCATGGGGATATGAAGACTTAAAAATATATGACACATCTATTATGACTCATACTATTCCCCTAAAACCTGATGCTAAGCCTTTTCTGCAAAAGCAACGACCAGTCAACCCACTGATCGAGCCTCTGATTTGTCAGGAGGTGGAGAAATTACTGTCAGCCTGGATAATCTTTCCAATCCAGCATACCACGTGGGTTTCCAACTTGGTCCCTGTTAGAAAGAAAAGTGGTGAAATTCTCCTTTGCGTGGATTTTAAGAATCTGAATAGAGCCTCCAAAAAAGATAATCACCCTCTCCCTTCGTTGGATGGGGTGTTGCAGATAGTGAATGGGTCCCAAATGATGTCATTTTTGGATGGGTACTCCAGGTATAACCAAGTCATGGTTAAGTACAAAAATAGAGAGAAAATGACGTTCACCACCAAGTGGGGAATGTTTGCATATAGGAGGATGCCCTTTGGCTTAATTAATGCGGGGGCCACATTTCAAAAGGCTATGGACATCACGTTCGAGGGCCTTGTGAAT
This sequence comes from Thuja plicata, assembly GCA_018584345.1. Taxonomy (NCBI): domain Eukaryota; kingdom Viridiplantae; phylum Streptophyta; class Pinopsida; order Cupressales; family Cupressaceae; genus Thuja; species Thuja plicata. The sequence goes on along the minus strand of MU227450.1, from coordinate 2,930,688 downwards.
CAGTGCATAATCATCTACATGGATGATTTGACCGTCTTTTCTCAGGACAGGCATGAACATTCCACCCACTTCACTCAAATTTGCGAGAGATGTCACCGTTATGGGATATCCCTCAACCCCAAGAAATGTATATTTGGGGTAACCGAAGGGAAATTGCTTAGGCATATCATCTCCAAGAAAGGCATATCCATAGACCCTGAGAGAGTTGAAGCACTGCTAAACTTACAAATGCCCGACAGTAAGAAAGAGATGCGGTCTTTCTTCAAAAAGATCAAATTCATCTAGCGGTTCATCACTGGATTCACCGAGATAGTCAAACCACTCAATGAGATGATGAAAAAGGATACCAAGATTGAGTGGAGTCCTGAAGCAAAGCGGGCATTCACCCAGATCAAATAGATGATAACAGAGGTGCCCGTCCTCGCTAGCCCAGACTACTCCCTCGTGTTTTACGTTTACTCCTTTACCTCACTGCATTCTTCCATGGCAGTCTTAACTCAAAAGGTCAAAGGGGAAGAATGACCAATAGCTTTCATGAGCTCCCCCTTCAAGAACGCCGAGGTCCGGTATTCATCACTAGAAAAGAAGGCCTTTGCTCTTGTGCGGGCCGTGAAGAAATTCCAACATTATATTCTCCGGAGCAAGGTGCATGCTATCATCCTGGACTAAGCTGTGAAATCTCTGCTAATGCAGAGTGAATTGGGTGAAAAATTGGGGAAATGGATGGCCATCCTCCAAGAATATGACTTGAAAATGCAGCCCATGAAGATAGTCTGAGGCCAGGGACTAAGTCAAGCGATGGCAGAAGAGACTCCCCACATAGAATGCCAGACTTATACAGTGGAGTCCATCACTCAAGACCCATGGTATACTGATCTGGTATATCTACTACTGAACAACAAATTCCTGAAGGGGTTACATCCCAATAAATGTTGCGCCTTGCGGATGAAAAGTGCTCACTTCATGATCAAAAACTTTGTGCTTTACCATAGGAACTATGAGGGAGTGTACTTTCGGTGCATTGACAGGGACCAAGCTACGAAGATGATCAATGAATTCCATAGATAGTTTGGAACCGGGCATGGCTCAGCCGACGCCACTGCCCATCAGATCCTCTAGGCTGGATACTATTGGCCCTATATATTTAAAGATGTTTACACTCACGTTCGGAGATGCCACACTTGCCAAACCATGGCACATCGTGAGCTTAACCCGGCTATGCCTTTACAACCAGTCTTTGAGGCTAGACCCTTCACCCAATGGGCATTTGACTTCATTGAAAAAATTAACCCTAACTTGTCTGCCAACCATCGGTACATCCTAACTGCTATTGATTACTGCACCCGGTGGTCCAAAGCTATACCTTGCAAAAATAACATAGCAGACGTAGTTATTAAATTCCTGGAAGAAAACATCATCACAAGATTCAGGATGCCCTTTGCTCTAGTATGTGACAATGGTTCGGCATTTTCTTTGGCACAATTACTCGGATGGACCTACAATTGGAAGATCACTCTGAAGTTCTCCAGCAACTATTACCCCCAGGGGAACGGTGTCGCTGAGTCAACAAACAAAAAATTGCTTGAAGTGATCAAACACCTGCTAGAACAGAATCCCCAGGATTGGCACCAAAAGTTGAGATTCACCATCTGGGCTGATCACATTCGAATTAAGGCTGCCCTAGGAATGTCCCCATTCTACCTAGTTTATGGCTAGAACCCAGTATTCCCAATCAACTTATAGATCTCAGTTTTGTAGTTTATGTAGGAATTCAGTAGCCGGGATAATATCGTGGAGGGTCAGATCCTAAATCTGGTGTGGATGGAAGAACAAGGAGACGTAGCCCTAGAAAATTTCACATGTCATCAAGCAGTGGTAAAAAGATGGTTTGACTGGAGAGCCCAATAAAAGGCTTTTCAAATTTTGGACTTGGTCCTGTTGTGGGACAAGGCCTGAGAAAAGAAAGGTAAGCACACTAAGTTCCAATAGCTCTAGCTTAGACCATATTTAATTTCAAAAATCTGTGGGGTAAACACCTATCACCTTAACACCATGACCGGAGAACCTGTCCCATTGCCCGTCAATGGAAAGTTTCTCAAACATTATTTTGAATGAGGTGGGTTCGCCCCAAGTTGTATTTTATGTGAATTTTTTGGCTTGTAAATATTTCTTTCCCGGTGCCTTGTTGGGAGGTACCTTGTCTTGTAAATAGTCTTGTTGGCTATCCTCCAAGACAGTCCTTTTTCCTTGGTTGTTTTCATTTTTGTTTCTTGTCTTCTTTTTAGATTTTGACATTTTGTTCTCTCTTTTGTAATGGCTGGAGTGCTTAGCATAACTCTGGTCTCTGGGATGATGTCTTTAACATTGCAAACTTAAGAATCTATTGTTAGCATGATGGAATCAGTCCGGTCTCTGGAGTTATTTTACAAATTTGGTAGTACATTATGAGCAATCTTCATCGGGCTTATTTATGAAAGTCTAGAAATTAGTGAAATAAAAATAAGGGACAAGTAATCAGACACATCAAGGGTAGATCGGTCGCACTAAGTTGGCTGACCCAAGGCTGAACCTTTAAAGGATTCTTCCTGGGTCCAGAGCTATCATCCCCCATCCAAAATATAAAAATAAATAGGTGGAATGGTGAAAGAAGTACCACCATTAAAATTTTCTAAGCATAAGCTTAATGGTGAAAGAAGTACCGCCCTCCCACCTAGAACATACAAAATCACAAGAAAAGGGGGAAGGACATAACTCGGGCCTCTAGAAGAAATGAGTAAACTGATGACTTCTGGGTCTGACCTACTTAGTGCCTCTTCTCTACTCCTCCCAGAGGTCATCGACTTGATTTCTCTTCAAAGCACACACTCCACCACTAATGAAAGGATCATGGGTTAAATCACGTATGGCTAGATTTTCTTAGAGATGTCACTCTTTGCATGTAAGGTACTTTGAGCAATGATTTGTTCCTATTTTGCTAACTAGAGATTCTATAGTTCTCAAATGGACTTAGGCATTCATCCCAGATAGTCACCATTTGTTATTCCTTGCATCCCCATCCCTACATTTTGTGGGCAAAATGTTGGGTTCCCCTTTTTCTTCTGGCTTTTTGCTTTTGGCTCTTGCCTTGTCTTTTTTCTTTGTTTGCCTTATCTGGGGTTTTCCTCCCCGCAATGTTGTTTTTGTTTTCATTTTTTGTCTCTCGTGACTCTAGGGCCTAGTCTCAAAGTTGTTCATCCTTTGTTGGGAACTGAATTCCAGACTCTGGGATTCTTCGCCACGATGTATTCTTTTCTTAAGATGGTATCATTACATGGAATCCCCAGGCCCGGAGTCCGGAGGTCTGTCTGTCTAGAGTTTTCACAAGGAAAGGTAACTTGCTTTTACCATGGGTATAAATAGAAATTACCTATCACCTTCACATTTACCACGATTAAACACATGAGAAATCTAAGCGATTTGAGAAAAATTTTACAAGAAATTCAACGGTAATCCAGTGCTAACCATCCCAAGCTGTTCTAAGTGATTGTGAGTGTTTAGTGGTCGTAAGTGGTGATTATCTGATGGCAGAAGCTATTGCAGAGCATTCACAGTGGTTTCCTTTCCTTTCCCTTCTTTGTCTTCAGGTTGGTGCCTTCCTTCCACTCTCCTTTCCTACTTTTTGGTTTTGTTTGGTTTTGGTGTTGTCTCTCTTTTCTATTTTGCCTCGTGTTTCTTTCTAGTTCGCCGCCCATTGGTGGGTCGGCTCTGCCAGAGGGTTGTCCACCCTCTATGTAGATGTAGTATAGCCTATATGTAATGTAAAATTTGTAAATATTTTGTGCATTCTCTGGTTTTGTAAATGTCTGCTCTACGTTTTGTCTATGTGTACATTTGATGTATATTATTGTGTATCCTTTTGGTCTGCATGTATATACTCTTCGGCTCTATTGTATATTATGTGTGTATTCTACCTGGTAGTCTATCGAGCTTGCTGTGCTGCATTTTTATCTAGTTTTTAAGTTGCGAGCTTGCTCTGTGCGGAATACCGCCTGGTTGAAACTCGGCTCTCAGCCGGTTTCAACCAAGCATTTTTCTCTGTCCTCTGTAAACTAGCTAGACTTTCATTTATGTCCCATGTGCGTATTTAAATTTGTCCAAGTGGCCTTCACTTTTTCTGCATTCAAATAGTTGGCTCCGCCACCATCACCATAACTTCTATTTATTGCTTACCCACATGGCACCCACGTGGGTCTGACGACTCACTTTTTGTGCACACCTTTCAACGGTTCCTTCCCCAGGCTCTGGGTCTCTTTCCATCACCCATCCCGTCTCCTGATTTTACTGAGTGTGATAAAACCCCTGGACCTAGATGATTGGTCAAATTTCTAAGTTTGCAATATATATGTATGCTTTCTAGAGTTTTTGAACTAAGCTAACTTTTCAGCGGAAGCAAGCGCCACGTTGGTAAGATCTTCGGACCCCAGAGTGTTCATTTATCTATACATTTTGACGGTCACCTTGCCTTGCAGGTTTCTAAAACAACAAACTTTCAAATATGTCTGAAGCTTCCACATCCTCACCACCCGGAAGTCTGGAACTTCCTTCTACGGCGGTTACCAGAGCAGTAGTTAGGTCCAAAATGGAGAAGGCTGTAGAGAAACTGCCTATGAGCCTAAAATACCTTAAAGACAACATCATCATGGGCTCAAAGATTGAGTCTAAAGTCAGCTCATTACCGACACCAGTGTTAGGACATGGCCCGAAATGCAGGCCTTGGTAAAAATAATGTATATCCAACGGCAGGCCAGAGATCCATTGGCCATCAAAATTGGAAACTTCAGGATTTTCAAGGCAACTTGTTTCCCATGCTTTGTGTAGTCACAAAAGCTTATTCTCACACTTGCAGCATGCTACAATGCATCCATCTGGTCTGTCATGCTCACAGCCCCAGAACCCATCGTGTATCCTACTCCCATGGTATCCCTCGACCCTGATACTTTCTAGAGGGGCTTGGGAATCCCCCAATTTGACAAACAACCTATAGTCACCCGGTCAGATGCCTTGGCCCAATTTAAGCAGTTAGAGGAGGTGGCCCGTATTTACATTAACAATAATTGGCTCAAGGTCCCAAAGAGGGACCCCAAGAGGATGAAATTGGAAATCCCCAGGTCTGAATTCAAAGAGAGCATCCAGATGGGGATGATAGCACTATGCCGGGTCTTTGGGAAATAGCATGCCTGAGAATTCTGCGAGTGGATGTATTAATTCTTGCTTGGTATAAGCATAGATAGGGAGTATTTTGACTGGGCCACCATAATCTTGAACCATGTGGACTCCTGGCTCCTTCAGATAGTCAAGAATTTATATGACTTCCTATGTTCTCTAGGCCCTGGCACAACAACGACCCCACACCAATGGGTTACTCACAGAGGGCATACTTTGGATTAGCCTGGGCCAGAAGGCCCCTTGGGACCATTTCCCATAGATTTAATGGGAGGCCAGCTTCCCCAATTTTTTCCAGGAAAATGATGCCTTCATTTACTACCACCTACTCACACCCACCCAGGACGCAGGATACTGCCTATCTCCAAAGGTGATGAATTTGGTCTGGAGTTATGGGAATTACTATATATAGTTTCAATAGAATACATACATAAGGGTGACCAGCTTCTCTGGGAAACCCTACTTGTTGCCAAAAAATTATAGGGACAAGATAATTCTCCTGGAGTATTGCAGACAGATAATGGAGCTGCATGCATTCTATGCCTTGAAAAAGGTAACAAATATTCCATTCCCAATCACTTGTGGGAATTATTCATGCAGTCTCACTGCTGCTAAAGAAGTAGATAATGAGCTTAAATGCTATAACCTAGCGGAATTTTACTTAGCGCGAAAACATTTTGATCTGCATGGCAAGATTGGAATGACACTTCTCCGTGCATCAGAGCCCCATCAATATCACATGGAGGACTTCTGGGAAGATTGTCAAGATGACTTGGAAGTCTGGGGGCGACATTATGTTAGAATGACCACAGGAATGATGGAAAGGTTAAAGCTCCAGAGATTCCTGGAAGGCTTCTCAGACACCGGCTCCAGGGTAGATCCCTAGTACAAAGAAAAGGGGATCGATAAATTGACCCTCCCACAAGTGAACTGGGATGCCCAAGAAGGGCCCACTATTGAAGAGTTCACTCGCAATGTAGTTGAATGTAGCCACCTCTATTTCAAGAAGGTGTGCCCCAGGAGTGTCCACCGGGTTGCCCAGCTGATACCAAAGTTGACCCTGGGGGCTAGGACTTCTTCACAGGGAGAAGATAAAGGAAAAGGGATAGCCACAACTTCAACTGTGCAAGAAGTCCCCATAAAGGAGCAAATAAAACAGTCAATGGCGGCCTCCCAGCAAATGAGGGAGAAATTAATCACACGGTTAGCAACCCCGGTGTCCATGGCCAGACCAGTTCACCCTCCCTCCTCTCCTTCACTAGCAGCCTTGATGGTTAAGGCAACTGGGGTAGAACCAGAAGAACAAACAAAACTAAGGGATGTGGGGCCACCCTTAGTCACTAGAAGAAAGAAGAAGCTTAACCAAAAGCCCAAGATAGAGCCAGATCTAGGGATGCCCCAGATCCTAGAAGTTGAGATCCTCTCTTTTGACTCCCTAAAACTAGAAAGGGAATCAAAGCCTACGGATGTCCCGGCCAATCCTCCCCCACAGGATGAGTTCAATGATATTTTTACAACTGACAAGTTCAGGAATCTACAGGAGGACACCGAGCGAACAAAAGCTGAAGTCCCAGCGTAGGAAGAGGCTCTGGAATAAGAACCTGCACAGGAGCAGGGAGAGCTGATGGAGGAAGAGAAATAAATAGAGTAAGAGATCACCTTTGAGGTCCTGGAGATACAGAGCATGGGAGTGGACCAACAAAAGCAGAGAAAACAAGTGGCATCCGCTGAGGGAACTAGACCTATGGGAGCAATCGTAACCTCAGCCACCGCATTCCAAGTGCCACTCTATGGAGTGACCTTTGGGCAGGTAATAACTACAGCTCAAATGCTAAATATTAGCCTGATGCCTCCCCCATTACCAAAGGATATACCAATGGAAGAAGAAATCCCTATGACAGAGGCCAAGGAACAAGAAGAGTGATAAGAGGAAGAAACCCCTGGGACGGCCAATGAGGGCCCAGATGAAGAAAAATACGTAGAGGAAAAGGAAAAATAAATAAATGTCACCGGGGAAAATGTTGTCAATGAAGCCCAAGATGAAGGGAGAGAGCCGGGTGAGGCCCACACCACTGAGGAGGAATAGTAGCAAGATACCAGGGAAGAACCCAAGGAATAGACTTTGGAAAATAAGCCACCCCTGCCACCACAGTGGTTGGTCGAGACCAAGAAAATAAAATCTTCGTCCACCCCCAAAGCTCATCTCTCCCTGGCCGAGATGATGGCTCAGGTCCAGGACCCACCAAAGGCCAAGAAAGCCCAGATGGTTCATACTCTTCGAACCGGGCCGGGCGGAGAAATAGTTGCAATTGTGGCAACACCTCCCCCAAACGCTGATGAGGCAACTGCCAAAGCTGAAGATTATGATATCACAGAGATATCACTAGGAAAAAGAGGAAAAGAGGGTGAAGTGGACCTATTGAAAGAAGTGACTAGAGCCTTGGAAGCCCGTTACGAAAAGGAGGCCCAAAGGCTCAAAGTGGAAAAGGAGAAGACTGCAAACCTTATGGTATTGCTTACTGAGCTGGCCTGGCCTATCAGTGCCATTCCTCTAGAGGCCTCCACATTTGATGAACCACTACCACAGAGCGACATAGACTCCCTACGAGAAATGAAGAAGAAGGCCCAAGTGGTCGATGAGTGGGTCGCTCTGCAGATAGGAAACACCTGGCACTTCCTGGTATCCACCCTCCCAGACTTGTATATGGCCCGACACGTTCTGCATCAGGCAGAAACTATTATCAACATATGGTAGGTTGATATAGAAAATTATGAAGCATGGAAGGTAGAACTTGAATTAGTCGTCAGTCTTGGGGAGGAAATGGTCTCTGAGTCTGGGATTCTAGGAGAAGAATATTCGATTTTGTGATGACTCAACACTCCAGACTTGACCTCACATTGGAGGTGCTTAAGCAACTAGTAGGGACTCTACATGATAAAATCAACATGGTCCAATATTCTTTGAATTTGTATAAGGCTTTTGTCATGAAGGTCTCCAGAGATGACCCGTGTAGCACTGACACATGCACGTCAGAGGAATATGTTTTGGGGAAGTTTGATGAATTAATAGAGTCAAGATATCAATCCCCAGAGGGAGTGGATGGAGCTCAAATGGCGAGACTAACTCACATGATCCTTAGTGGTCATGATGTGGCAAAAATGGCCGATGAATTCAAGAGGAATGTTTCAGAACTAGGGAAACAAATTGAGGTGGCCAAGTACCGGTGGTCCACCCTCAAAGAGATTGATGAGGATGGAATCTCTTGCCTCCTCCAGAACTTCAATGATAACAAGCAACAATAAAGTTTCTTCGGGGGCCAGAGAAAACCCAAGAATTTTGTATTCTTTATTCTTTCAGAATGTAAGTTCTTGGATCCCGGAGTCCTGGATCCTAAATTTTGTATTCTTTCGAGTGATCTGTGTCCTGGTCCCCAAGGCCAACCGGTAACTTTCAAAAGTCATTAATAAAGATTGTCAGAGGGTAGTTGGCTACACCAAGGCATGTCAGATCGACAGTTGGTCTTCTGAAAAATGGTCTTCTCAAGGCGTCACTTTAGAAGCACACCTGGCACATTGGAGATAGAGCGCCACATTTCCCATTTATGAGGCATGTAGCCCCGATCCTTGGGGGATCTGATTTCTTCCTTCTCTTTCCCGGTTCTCTTCTCGAGGCTGATTCTTCCACTCCATCCTCTTGTCTTATTCTTCTAACATGTCAGACCTTCTCCATCTTGAGGTCTTTTATAAAGTGGTGCAGGTAGTACCGACCATTGGATAATATATTTTATGGTGAGATGTAAAATAGGGTTAGGGTTAGCGTTAAAAGAAAATGTGTATAAGTAGCAAGTCCAGCCCTTTTCCAAGGGTCAGCGAAATTGATAATTTTGCAGTCCATAGTAATAGAGAAGCAGTATTTCCATTTCAGTTGTAGAGCTCAATGCTCCTTGGTCTTAAAATCTTTCAGTAGTTAGATGCTCCCTTGGAGCCGCCATTGTACCACGCACCAAAGCTTGCTAGAAGGAATGTTAATGAGGAAGAAAGAGTTCTTACAATGACGTTGTTGGCACTTTGTCTTCTAAGTTAATGGTATTTTATGTTTAATGTTCTTCATGTCTTCTACTCTGATATTTTAAGTAGATTAACGACCTCCTTTTCCTTGCTACTGATCAAATATGAACTGATGGTTGTGTATTTCTTCGGTATTTAGTGTAGTATATCAGAGCATTATTGATGTATTGAATGTTTAAATGTAACTATAAGTAGATGGAGTACTTCTAACCCTGCAGAATATTTTTTGATTTATTTGCTAAGTATAGAATGCTTGTAGGAACCCCACCTTCCTGAATCCCTAGAGAGAATGAGTTGAGGAAACCAACTATCCCCCTTGAAAATAGTCACATCTCCCAATTGAGCCCCACACCGTCGAGACCCAACTCACAGGTGCTTAGAGGCCCAGGGAATCTCATTTCCCCAGACAACCTTTACAGGTGAAGTTGGCCAGTACCCCGGTACTCGGTGATAACTTACACCTGTTGGCAGACCCAGTCACCAAAGTCCTGTCAACAAATTCCTGACTTAACCTCAAAACAAAGAGACAAATTAATTGAGGAGTACAAGAATAGGTTTATTCCCAAACTTAGAGGATATGCTATTTTGAAGAATGATATAGAAGGTTTATTACAATAGATTACAAGGATCTTGAAAGATATTTTGGACTGATCGTTCCAAAAGACAAGAAATCTGGTGAAGGGACATCCGAGCCAAAGGCACAAGAAGCTGAAGAAAAGACTACCCTTGAACCACAAATAGTCAAAGATCAAATTGCCATTGAACATGACATGACTAAGGATGCATTAGATGCAACAAACATTGATGATCTAACTACAGAAAGTCCTATGGATTATATAGTTGATGATCCAAGCAATTTGAATGCTGAGGAACAACAGATGCCGAGTGGAAAAGCCACTGATTCGCCTATTAAGGAAATTGATACTAAAGAAGACAAGTCCATAGCATCTAATGATAAAATTGAAGCTGATAGTACTCAGCAAAGTGAAGGGCATCAGAAAGCAAAGGAAAAAGAGGCAACTTCACAAGATCTACCTATTTTAGAAGTTGTGAAGACAGTTTTAGATAGTGGAGTTGTAACAACAGAAGTTGTTGATAAGCCTAAAGAAGAAGAGGCTGCACAAGTGTTGGTTGAGTTACCACACTCTGCATCATCCACTCCTACAAGTCCTAAAACTGGTGGTATGCCAAACCCACAGACTATATTGACAGAATTGAAGGAGGCATTGGATACTGAAAGTGTCAAAGGGAAAGACATTATGCTGCCGAGAATAAATTCTCCAGAAACAAAGAAGAAGAAGATCTTGAAGAAGAAGTCACAGATTTTAGATGTAACATTAGATGAAGTCATTGCAATTCCATAATGCGATCCCAATGAGTTATGTTTTGAACAAATTGGGACTCTTCAAGAGTTTCTTAAAAGGAAGAAAAGATAGCAAGAGATGAAGATAGAACAAAAGAAAAAGCAAGTGTTGCATGACACCAAAGACATATTTACAAAAGCTTTATACTTAGAGGATGAAACACCTCAAGCTCCAATCATATATCAACTCATCACCATTGTACAGAAAGTAACAAATGAGGACATTAATAGTAATGAGAAGCTTCTGCAATGGTTCAGGAGAAGATTTGAGAGAAAAGTTCTAGAGAAGATCTCAGAAGAGATAGCAACAAAATAGGTTGAACTTTCTGTTCTTGTAGAAACATTAGAGAAAGTTACAGCCAATGTTTATTCTTTGTATAGGAAATTATGTGATGTTGAATTTTTCACAAAGGATAATATATAGCTTGTTGAGAAGCTACAGTTAGATTTGAGATCAACTGGTAATACTTTAGGTAAAGATACTACCTCCAGTTCTTTACATTTTAATAAGTTGATAAATGCACAAAGGAGAATAGCCAAGATTATGGCTGAAGATGGTCGCATAAGGGCCAAGTTGATAAAATATACAGACAATCTTTTTACCTCATTTGGAGGTAATACAGAAGGAAATTTCCAAAGCCAAAGAGTTATCACAGAGCAGTGAAAATCTATCGACTGCAGAGAGTTTAGTGAGTCTAGCTGTCAAGCTAGAAATCAAACTGGAAGTTATGAAGGTTGCAAAGGACAGCTAGGATACAACATTTGAATCCACCCTGCAGCTTCATAAGAAATTTTTGGATAAGTATAACTTAACCCCACCAGCAATCAGTGATAAAAACAAGGGGGAAGTTAGTAAGGAAGTTAGTACTACTGAAGGAGGAAGCTAGTACAGAAGTTAGTAAGGAGTTATGAAAGGATACATCAGTATAGAAAAGGTACACTTGTATATAATTTTTGAAGGCATTGTACAATTTTTGTGTAAGTATACTCCTAGGGGGAGTACTTAGCGTACTTAGGTAATATTTTGTTGAAATGAACAGAAGTAATGATAAGTGTTTTTTCCACTAATATCAAAGGGGGAGATTGTTAATCTCTAAGTTCTGTTGATGATTAGTGCCCAACACTTAGTCATTTCATTAGGCAATTTTAGTTGGCTATCACTATGGCCAAGCTAAAACTATGCAAGGCCGAGAAACATTGCCCAGCAATTTTTCAGTTTGTCAAGTTACATTGCCGAGCCGAGTAAAAGACAGAGATGTTAAATGCCGAGTAGAGACAATCAAGTGCTGAGCAGAACAGTTTTTGTATACTTGTCAGGAATGATACAAACTTAAAGTATAAGTGATCCAGCCAACTGGTATAAGCTTTTTGGGCCGACTAATGTATGCATTTAATATTCTTATACAAAGTTAGTTATGCATTTAATTGTTTTATCCTATGGATGATTCATTGTAAGCATTAATTGTAATACCATCATGGTATGGGTATTGGATCTTGATCTCATTGTTAGATATGTATAGATATATTAGATTGCTTCGAAACCCTATTTTGTGTGTGTGCAAGAAGCAGAAGAGTAATTGTTGAAGTGATTGAATTTTGAAGTAAAATGCACAGAGGGTTATTTTGTTCAGAAGCAGAGATCAAGCAGAGCATAACAAAGTGAACAAAAAAGTAAAGGTATATCAGATTATAAGATCAGAAGAGATACTGAAAAGAGGAGAACCGTCATCAACATCAAAGTGCATATCGAAGGATTGATACTTGAGACTTTCTAATCATTGTATCAGGTGAAAATCTCTTAACAGAGTGGTTTTAGCAAGCCTTTATTTATCTCTTAACAGAGTGCTTACTTCATTGTAAGTTTAAATCCTTTAACAAGGTAGATTGTAATGATCTGAAGCTTTTAATAGAGAAGACCTTTCATAGTGTAGATTACATTTTGTAATCAAACATTGTAACCTTAACAGGTACACTTTATTACTATAGTAGTGGAGACTTTTGTGGGTGTCATCCCCACCCCAGCTTTACCTATTTGGGTTTCTGGGTTACCAAATTATTGTGCAATGTGTTATTTATTTCATGGTGTGGATGCTATCTGAGATTACATTAGATTCATTTATGCATGAATGTGAATTAGTTTGTTTTAAGTGTTTATATTTGAAGATCTGATTCACCCCCCCTCTCAATATCTTGCTTTCCCATTATTTTATTTCCAACAACTACTAATAGTTGGTCTTGCAGGATATTAGTAGAGGACTTTGAAAGCATTAGACTACTCACTTTGTGCTTTGCAGGTTGTATAGGAGATACAAATAGACATTGTGTCTTCATTAAGAGATTTCTTAGGCATCTTAATGAAGGTTCAATTGTAGTATTTTATTAGGTGATAGGGGATTATGCTCTTGTCTTTATAAGACAATGAGAAACCAAGACTCATTTGATATCTCACTTAGAAAGGAACCTTGGGAATGAAAAAATTTCTTGATGTGCTTGGGATAAAATAATATAGATAGGAGATTATGCTCTTTTCCCTAGTGGAAAATCAAAAATCCAGACTCCTAAGTTGTCAATACACTTCATTTATTATATTACCTTTAATGAGCCTTTTGGTTGAGGAAAAAATCTCCCGAGAATGAGTCAAGTGGGAACAAGGCCAAAGACAACCTTTTCCAACCCACTATAATCAAATACTTCTTTGAGATTAAATTTTTTGAAGACGGGTGCATTTCTTCATAGGGTGATAGGCTTCAATCAGGCTTGCGTGACTATGAAGGGTGTATTCAAATAGATGCCCTTACTAAGAACTCTAGTGTAGAAGCTACCTGGTTCACCCTCAAAAGTGTGATAATCCTAGTGAAAGGAGGATAGTAACCTCCCCAAGACACTCACCTTATCATGCCTTCCTGAGCATTTGGAGTCAGCTAATACAACATTGTTAACCCATTGCGTGGTTGGCAATGGTCATATTCTGATTAGCTCTTCAAGTGTGCCTAAGTTTGTGAGCAATGATTTCCATGCTATGATGATTCTTTAGGGTAGGAACAACTTGATTGTCTTCATTGTGATTTAACTAGAACATACATACCTTGAAGATACATTATTTCATATCATCTTCATTTTCACTACT
>MU227450.1:2885230-2897486 GCA_018584345.1 Thuja plicata | reverse complement strand
ACTAGATTTTCCTAAAGCCTATTGACAGTCTAAGAAGGAGGCTGATTCAAGGATGGTAGCAAACTGAGTTACCCAATACTAAGTGACAACCTCTATGTATAAAATCCTCTAACAAGGTCACACCTAATAGTGTGTTTGTAACCTTTAACAGGGTTGGCTCCTAATAGGGCTCACTTCAGAAGAGTGAAATTTGGGGTACCGGTCCCAGTGGTTTTTCCCTTAACAGGGTTTCCATGTTAAATTCCTTGTGTTATGTGTGTATGGTTTATTACTTTACTGTTTTACATTTCACATATGCATTTATGGATTTATCGGTATACTTTGCATATTTACTGAGTGTCAGTAAATAAGTTTTACTGCTTATCGGTAATCAAGGAGAATAATGTCAGAAAAGGAAAACTGATAGACAATTAATTATTATAAAGTATTTCATGGCATGCAACTTGTAAGGGACATTATAATCCGAGGTTAATTTTATTGGTGGTTAGAATAAAGAATTTTTTTTGAAGCCACTGATTCACCCCCTCCTCTCAGTTATTACTAACAAAATACATCCCATGACATGGGTGCTAGTGTTTTTAATATAGGGAAAACATCTATTCCTTTGGTTTCATCATCACAATTCACACTTCCTTCATCTTCCATGAAGACATCCACTCAACAAACATTTCAAGCTTATCATTATAAAACTCCTCCAATAGTTGGTATGACATCGATAGGCTTTTCAACCTCACAATTAGGAGGTGGACAATCTTTTGGACCGTAGATCACTCATAATAATGCTCCTGATTTAGCTCAATAAGTCAATGAGATTAATAACCTTTTACACAACATTCAAAATGGGGGAAAAAAAATTCTCCTTGATGAGACATGCCCTTACCTATTCAACAAGTTGATAACCATACAAATATTTCTTCCAAAATTTGAGATCCCTAAATTTGAGAAATACAAGGGGAGACATGCCTGGTCCAATATCTCAAATAATTTTATATTGCATGTCAAGAGGTCACCTACAAAGAGAATTACCTAAAGAGACTCTTCACTAGGAGTCTTGGTCGTCCCACTCTTGAATGGTTCATGGCCATCCCTCATGGATCCATATCTACCTTCTCTGACCTTGCAGAGAATGTTTTTACATAATATTCCTACAACATTGAACATCAGACATCATTGAGCAATTTGTGTAACACTAAGAAAAGGAATGGAGAAACCTTTTCCAACTTTCTACAAATATGGAGACACATTAAAAATTGAATGCCTTGGAAAATACCTGATAATCACTTGATTGATATCTTTACTAGAAACTTGGTATCTGAAATGTCATTCCAAGTGAGAATGGCTTCGCCTGATACTTTTAAGTCTCTTGTTAAGAAAGGAAAGAACATTGAGGATGGAATTTTGAAAAAAAGTTCCATTAAACATTATACCCTTTCTTCTAACAATTACAAACCTAAATTCTGGAGCATAAAAAAGGGGTCGTCAATGATAGAGTGACAAATACCAAGCATGTCCAAAATGTCCATGCATCTAATCAAGGCAATTAGAATAATTGCAACAACAATCACAACAAAAAAAATAACGAGAACAATTCATCATAGAAACAACAATCTCAATAAAAACCCCTCAATAATTCCTATATATTTCCTCATAATAGCAACACTAATAAAAACAACAACATTGGTTCAAGACAATGATGAAAATTCACTTTTCTTGTAGAGTCACTTGATGTGGTCATTCAAAGATTAGTGGAATAAGGGATGATGGTATATCCTAATACTCATTTGTTTGATGAAAATCAACCCAAACACACTTGGTATAAATATAATGAATATTGTGACTACCATCGAATCAAAGGGCATGATACCAAGAAATGCATGAAACTGAGACATTTTTTCCAAGACCTTATAGATGATGGAAAAATTGAGGTTGAAGGAAAAACTCTGTCATCATCAAACCCTAAACTAAAATTCTATCATCATCTCTTCCCAAAACACAATAAGCACAACGCATCCAATGCTATCCCATATGATTATTCCACAAACACCATCACATGTGAAGATTGAACACGTGGAAGTCTAGAAGAGAACAATATATTTGGTTTTGATGCACTCTGTGTATTGAAGAATCTAAAAAACATGTAAACACTCTAACACTCCAAGGTGCAAATTGAAATGCTACCATGTGAAGAGCAAGAGTAATTATTCAGGCTATGAAAAATCCATCAACCTTTGCTAATCCACCAGCTACACCATCCACAGTGACTCGGCCCGCTTCACACTATGATTTGTTGGCCCAATTGGGAAAGACACCTACACACATATCTATCCTTGAGCTTCTTCGCACATCTCCCATCCATAAAGAAGTTCTTGAAAATTCCCTTAATGAGTCATGTGTTCTTGAAAACATTAATGCTTCCTAATTCCAAGCTATGATTGGAAATTTAGCCGCACATGAATATTTGGTCTTTATTGACAAATATTTTCATGGCACAGATCCTCATCATACTAAATCAATCCATATTGAATCCAAAATTCACTTCACTAAGATCAAACAAGTCCTTATAGATGATGGATCTGGTCTCAATTTATGTACTTTAAAAATGAACTGAAACATTGGTCTTTCTGGAGACCTTCTTGAAGTAAATAAAAGAATCACAATAAAGGCCTATGATGATAGAGAAAGATAGAGAAAAGGTTTTAACTTCCTCTACAAGTGGGCCCAGCTCTAATAGAAATATTTTTTCATGTGCTCAACCTTGATCTACCATACAACATATTATTGGGATGACCATGGGTACATGCTATCAAAGGTCTACCTTCTACATATCATCAAATTTTAAATTTCCCACATCCTGGTAGATAAATAATTATTCCTAGAGATCCAGAACCATTTCAATATTCCAAAATATTGGAGGGTAAAAAATCAAATTATTGTCCTTTGAATGAATTTGGTCAACATATTGGAAAGGAGAATCCCACTCCACTTGCAATTCAACAATATCCCATTAGATAAATCTAAAGGAAAGGAGAAATCCATTGAAGAGAATATTCCCAAGTCAAAGAAGAAAATAACATTCATAGATAAAGGCATGGGGGAATATAATTTTGAAAGTTCTATGTGCATTAGACAATTCCCCTTGTCCCCAAAGTATTATGGAAAACCTTCACAATTAGTTTCCTCAGAAGAAAAGGACACCATGAAATGCAACAAGACTACTTTTGAACATTGGGGATCTTTAGCACATGAACACATGGAATCTAATGTCCTAGATTAGATTTACAAGGAAGAAGAAGATAAACATGTAACCTTCCCTAAGGACAAGTATGTAAAATCCACTCAATTGTTGAGAGCATGGCATATCATTGCACTGGTCTTGGATCAAATGAAATAGGAAGGAGGACCCTCATTGAAGAAAAAGGCTATCCACATGGAAAAGGATTGGGATCCTTAGAAACTAAGATGAATTTCACTAAGGACTATTTCTTAGTTGAATATGATTTAGATATCGAAGAAGAATTATTTGAATTACCTTGCCAATACATTGAAGGTGACCTTGATGACTATACTTGTGTCCTCACCATTAGAGAAGATAAACTTTCATCCCCTAATCTTCCCCTCAAAAACCCTGAGCTAATTGATTGGGATCAACAAGATTCACTACACTCCTTGGACATATGTGATTCAGATGAGGCAATGTTAGCACTCTTTGGACTTAAGAATCTTGGAGACTATGAATATCAAATTCACTATGAAGAGAAAGCCTACTTCGGTAGCCAGGTCAACACTGTTAGTCACAAAAATGAAAAAGAAAAAATGATAAAATATCCCTTGGATGAAGAAAAAATAAAATAAAGGGCGTGTCCTCTAGTGAAAACCTCTCTGAGGTGCTAGAAGAGGGAGAAGTTGACCTGCCATTTATATCTTTGTAGACATAAAGATTCTTCATCCTGATAGAAGATATAATAACAGTTAATCTATGTACAAAAGAAAATCCAAAGGTTACATATATTACAGCATTACTCAATGATCAAGAAAGAAAGAATATGATTGAGTTCCTCAAGATAACACAAATCAATTTTGCCTAGAACTACAAAGATATGCCTGGGCTGTATATAGAATTAGTTGTACATCATCTTGTGGTTGATCCAAAGGTTAAAAATGTTAAACAAAAGTTACGCAAGATGCATCCACAAGTTTCTTTGTTAGTCAATGCTGAACTCCAAAACACGCTTGAAGCGGAGATCATCAGACCTATTGATTATCCTGAATGGGTCTCTAATATTGTACAGGTAGGTAAATGTGCTAGAGGGATGCACATTTGTACAAACTTTAGGGACTTTAACTCAGCATGTCCTAAGGATGATTTTCCACTACCAAACATTGATATCATAGTGGATTTGACTATTAGACATCAGATGTTGTCCCTCATGGATGGATTCTTTGGATATAATCAAATCATAAAAACACTAGAAGATCAACACAATAATGTATTCACAACTTCTTGGGGTACATTTTTTTATCAGGTCATGCCCTTTGGCTTGGAAAATGCAGGAGCAACCGATCAATGAGCAATGACCACAATCTTTCATGACCCTTTGCATGTTATTATGAAAGATTATGTGGATGACCTTCTGGGAAAATCTAAGATGCGCAAATCACATATTTACATCATCACAACAATATTTGAAAAATTGAAGAAGTACAAGCTTTAGCTCAATCTCAAGAAACGTGTCTTTGGAATCCAATCTAGAAAAATTTTAGTCTATATTGTGTCACATAGACGCATAGAAGTAGATCCAAAGAAATCAAAAGCCATCTTCTAAATTGTAAGGTGGGAAAATGGAGGTCTTAGATAGGGTTTTGAAAAGTGGAGATTTATACATAAAAGATACCCTATGCTTCTATTAACCACTTAAATTTAATTGTAATAATAAGGAATGTAAATCTATAAATGTTTATAAATAATAATGGAATGAAGAAATAAAAATTACTTATCTTCGAAAAAAAATATGCTGAAAACCTTGTCAAATGGTCTCAGAACTATTAATTTCCGCAAGCTTGAACCAAAAATGTGAGATCTACAAAACCCAAAAATATTTTTCTGTTCTAAGCAAGGTCAACCTTGACCCAAATGTAGGGGTACAATTATACCCCAAAATGTCTACGTTGACCTGCACTGCTCCGACGGAAATTCTGTTCGCGGATCTTGAAAGTTGGCCAAAAAGGGTATCTTAATCTGCTCTATAATTTGATGTCTTGTACCTGTACCTACAAGAAAAATGGTTTTTTTTGTTTGGGGCGAGGGGTTTGCCTTGTTCAAACCTCGGCTTTGGAATTAACCTTAAAATATAATTGAAATTGTAGAGATAAACAAAGTAAATAAACAATTTCACCTTGCATGTATAGAAACCCTTGTAGAGGATTTGAATCCTTGGATCCACAAGTATGTATGTGTCAAATGAATGTAGAATGTAGAGTGTAAGATGTAGGATGTCTCAAATCAATTTCTTGTAGATCTTCAACACCAATATTTAATGAATCTTGGAATAGGAAGAGGCTTGCATGGATGTGGATGGAGAAATCTTCAACAAGAGGGCTCCATAGAGCTTGAATCCTTCAATGGCTACCAATGGATCTCCTTGATGAATTGAATTCTTTAATGTGCTTGAATAATTGAGTGTAGATGATTCCTTCAATAGATTATGCATAAATTTTGGATGGATGAAATTGCTTCTCGCGTCTTAGCTTCTACTTAGATTCACTTAGAGAAAATGAGGGGAGAAGGCTTCCTTATATACAAATCTAGGGCACAAACTTCTAGAGAGGCAAAAATAGGAGAATTAAATTCCAATTAGGCCTATACCCCTAGAAGTGGACCTATATTAAATATAATTTTAAGAGTCATTACTTTGGAGACTGAAACAACCGACCTGAAAGTGGGAATTAAATCTTTCCAAAGCCCGACATCTGAAACCTCTAGAAACTTGAAATTTGGACCCTGGGTCAGGATCGAGGTCAACTCTTACCTAGTTCAGGGTCAAGGTCAACCTTTAGCTAGGTCAAGGTCAAGTTCAACCTGGACCCAGAAGGTCAACTTTGACCCTGAGGTCAAGAACCTCAAACTCTCAGTGTAGGATGCTAAAAATAGGTCAGAGAGAAGTGGAAAATAGGGTAGAACAAGGGAAAAGATAGATCCAAGTCAAAGAACCATTCAAGGAGTTTGACATGACCCAAAAACACTTACTCAGAGAGCTAAACCAGTCTAAAATGGAAGTTCTTCCATTTTCCAACGATACATTTATCGCCCACTTTAGCGAGAGTATGGACTCGATGCAAACTCTTGGTAAAGGAGATCATAAAGAAAAGATAATCTTATTGAAATCAAAAGGGACAAAGAAATTCTCAAGCCCCCAAGGACTCAAGTCTTTGTCAACCTCAAAGATTACAATAAGAGAGATGTCACCAGTCAAAGAGAGAGAGGGGGGGGGGGTGTGTGGCTAGCTCGCCCAGTAAGATGTGTGTATCTCATTGTGAACCACAAAAAAGATAGGATGGCCCACCAAGTAAGCTCTTGATAGTCACCCCATAAAGTTGTGTGCCATCTGGCAGCTTTGTGAAGTACCCATGGATCCATATCCTCATATCACCATGGAATACATTTGTAAAATGTGTATCTCTTCAAGATTTAGCAGCTTATGTGTGCTATCTTCCAAGGATTCACTATATTGAATTGTAATTGAATGCGTATCTCTTCAGGATTTAGCAACTTATGTGTGTTACCTTCAGAGGATTTAGCATGCTACAAAATAAAAGGTTAGAACAAAAATTCATAATATAGAATGAGGGAGGCCACATATATGCCCCCCTCCTGAAGATGGAAAAATACATACTATTTTGACATGTTAAGGAAAGAAAATAACAAGGATAAAGTATTCTTCAACAACATCAAGACAATATCCATAGACAACACCTAGTCCAAGCCAAGAAGGTCACAACTCCTATAAGGCCATGGAAGGGATGAATGCAAATATATATCATGCAATAAGTGAAAAAGTAACCCTTATGAGGGATAGCACACTATTCAGTTTCCAAGGTGAGAGATTTATCAACCACAGAAACCCAATGTCAAACAAAGAAATATGTTATAATCAAGGACATAGATCCTCAACACAAACCGAAATTTTCATGTATGATTGGATATCACATAATAGATAGATACTGATTAACCAAGGGAAAAGTGGATCCTGGAAAGACAAAAAAGAAGGAGATGACATCCTTTCCCCCCAAGCATAGGAACAAGGATGAAAGGGGACCTATTATATTGCTCACAATATTATGAAAGACAACGAGCCCCCAAGGATTAGGCTAACATTGTTTACATAATGTGGAGCTCCATAATAGGAACATAAATTTTATTTAGAGAAAACAAGATTAAAATATAACTCATTTCCACATGATATATAAATAAATTTACTATTAATGAGCTGCCTAATCTTATAATGTAAAGCTTGACATCATTAGTAGAGTGATCATGAAATCTATGATACAAACAAAAAGGAAGAGTCTTCAAGTGTGGACTATGTTTATTTTTGCATTTAGGTCTAGTAATCATCTTAGCACAAAGGAGTTTAGCAAAAAGAACTTCTTGGTAAAATTCCTTCATAGGGTCTGTTGGAGATTTGCTTCTGTGCAAATAATTGATTGTATGTTTGTCATTGATGACAACAAATAATATACAGCAGTGTTCTATATGCAATTACCAGTATAGATGTTCTAAAGATATGTGTGTTTATTTCCATGGTGTATACATGTTCTAGATTCTATGTGAATTCATGCTGAGTGAGATATGAAGTTTCAGTTGAGCTATGTTAATCAATCATGGTAGTTATAGCGTCTGAAGATTATCTGTCAAAGAGCCAATGTAAATACAGTGTTGCTTGAGTTACGCCTATCTTTGGGATATGTGTGGTTGTATTAATGTTTAGTTATGAGTTAGTGATGATTATACAAAGGTTCCAAGCATGTTTTAACATAATCGTGATATTGGAGTAAAATTGGTGAAGCTGATTTTGTGAAGCATTGCATCTATTCAGTTTGAGTTGTGTGGTTCTAACTTTGATTACGTGGATAGTTAAGCTGACAAAGAATTTGATGAAGTGTTCCTAGATACTGTCATGACCTTATCCTTGGTGAAGATACATATAGCAGTTCAAATTGTGTTTGCTAAGTGTGAAAAATGAAGTGAAAAACAATAGACAGAAGTGAGTAGAAAGTCAGAAAGAATAAGTTGAAGAACTATGTGAAGAAATAGAAGAAGATTACAAATCATTGGAACTGATCAAGACAACAGGTCTACTCAAATAGTTCATCTATCAGATATAGTGTATATCTATTTTACTGAAGGTTGCATCCATCACTATTTTAGCAGTGAGCTTTTGGACAGTGAGTCCTCACCCCTAACAGGGTTACTTGTAAAAGACTCCTAATAGGGTCTAAAATTTAACCAGGTCTCTGTACTTATTGCATTGTAAAGAAAAAATCCTAACAGGGTTGCAAGATCTCCTAACAGGGATAATTATACTCAATTACAATTCTTTGTTGGTGCTAATTACCACCGGGTTTTTTACCTATTTGGTTTCCCCGTAACCAAAATTGTTGTGTTCTCTATTGTGTTATCTAAATATGCATTTGCTTTATGTTAATTGATATCTAAGTAAAGAAAAAGAGTTAAAGTAGCAGATAACTAATTCACCCCCCTCTTAGTTATCCTTTGGGACTATTCTAACAATTGGTATCAGAGCCAAGTACCTTGGAGAGAAATCCTAATAGCTTAAGGTAGATCAGATGGCATACTTCAGGAAAGAAAGTCCTAAGTTCGATGGAGAAAACTATCTTGACTAGAAGAACAAAATGATAACACATCTTCAATGCGTTGGATTTGAGATCTATGAGATTGCCACTCAAGAAATTGAAGTTCCCACCTTGAAAGACCTTGCAGAAGAGGACTCTACAATCAAACAAAAGAAAGTGTTCACTCAAAATGCAATCGCCAAAGAAGCCCTAATCAGTGCCCTATCCGACAGTGACTATTCTGAGATCAAGAAGGCAGATAAAGCATACTCTATTTAGAAATAATTAGAAGATATGTTTGAAGGATACATCCAAAAAAAGAATGTGTGCAGAAAGACATGGAAGAAAAGGTACAACAACTTAGAGATGCTACCTGAAGAAAACATCAGAGCCTACAATCAAATAATTAATGAAGCAGTTTCAGGTATCAGGAACAATGGTGGAGAAATTTTAGAGGATGATATAATGGACAAACTAATGACCACACTAAAAGCAGACTATGAGAGCAAGATAAATATCTTAGATGAGACTATGCAATTTTCAAAAGACTTCAAGAGAGAGACTTTGATAAGAAAAATATCTGCATTTGAGATATCAAGATTGAAGACAAAACCCAAAAGTGAGACAACTTTCAAAGCCTCAGTCCACATCAAGAAATCCATAAGCAGCTCTAATAATAATGAATAAGTGGATACAAATCTAGAAGAAATCATTGCTATGATTTCCAAGAAAGAAAGGAAAGGTAAAGGGAAATATGAAGGAAAACTACCATTCAAATGTTTTTCATGAAACAAAGTTGGTCACTTTGCATCCAAGTGTCCTACAAGAGTCAAGAAGTTTAGATCAGATTACAAGCCCAAGTACACTAAGGAATGTTATCATGCTGATGATGGTATAACTAATGACGATTCAGGAGAAGATGAAATTGGTTTAGTTTCCATTAAAGACATTGAAAAGATGCTTGAAGAAATGGACAAAGAAGATGAAGAAAAAACACAAGAGTTAGCATTAGTTTCAAAAGCTGACATCAGAACTGACTGGATCATTGATAGTAGATGTTCACACCACATGAAAGGAGACAAAGATAGATTTGTACATTTAGACAAATACAAAGGTGGCATGGTTAGATTTGGAGATAAAACTCACAAACCTATCATAGGCAGAGGTTCTATCAGCTTAGATGGAAATAATAAGATAGATGATGTTCGTTATGTTGATGGTTTAAATCATAACTTACTAAGTGTTGGACAGTTGCTTGATAAAGGATATCAGTTGGAATTCAAAAAAAACTAGTCCATCATTAACAAAAAGTAAAGAGACATGATTGCATAAGGCTCAAAGACCAAAGGTAATGTCTTTCAGCTCAATTTAGAAGTAAGTTGTTTTTTTGCAAAAGTGGATGACAGTTGGCTATGGCACAGGAGACTTTGTCATATCAAATTTGACAACATAGTCAAGATAAGTAATGTAAAGGCAGTAAGAGACCTTCCAAGTATTGCAAGACCATTTGAAACCATGTGCTAGGAATGTGTGATGGGGAAGAATGTGAGGACCTCATTCAGAATCAAACAAGACTCTGCAAAAAACAAATTAGATCTGACACATACAAACCTATGTGGACCTACTCAAACAAGATCTTACTATGGAGAAAGGTATTTCATTTTTTTTTTGATGATTTATCAAGGATGATGTGGGTTGCATTATTAAAAGACAAATCTGAAGCTTTTGAGAAGTTCAAAGTGTTCAAAGCTAAGGTTGAGAATGAATCTGGATTAAAGATAAAATGTCTAAGATCTAATAGAGGAGGAGAATTCACCTCTGATCAGTTTTATGATTACTGTGAAAAACATGGAATCAAGAGACAGTTAAGTGCACCTAGAACCCCTCAGCAGAATGGGATTGCAGAAAGAAGGAACAAAATAATACTTGATACAACGCACACTATCATGATTGAAGGAAAGGTTTCTCATACCTATTGG
The DNA here is from genome assembly GCA_018584345.1 of Thuja plicata. Classification (NCBI taxonomy): domain Eukaryota; kingdom Viridiplantae; phylum Streptophyta; class Pinopsida; order Cupressales; family Cupressaceae; genus Thuja; species Thuja plicata. The sequence continues at coordinate 2,886,657 of MU227450.1, read as the reverse complement.
AGAGATACGGTCAATACATCAGTCTATACTATCAATAGAATACAATTGAGGCCAGGCACAGACAAGGCACCCTATGCAATTTGTTTTGGTAATGTACCTACTGTAAAATACTTCAGAATATTTGGAAGCAAGCGCTACATCAAGAGAGATGATAGCATTGTAAAGTCTGATGCTAGAAGTGACAAAGATATTTTTCTTGGTTACTCTACTAAACACAAAGCCTATAGATGTTTTAATCTAAGATTAAAGAAGATCAATGAAAGTACTCATGTGAAGATTGATGAGAAGTTTATGATTCAAGAAAGATATTATGAATATGCTCCCATGATTGAAGATGAGCCCAGACTCATCAATAAGGACACAATTATTGAACAAATGTTTGACTGTATTGATTTTTCATGTAACAATCCTGAACCTAGTGAAGAAGAATCACATATTACAGATGAAAGTATCACTCCCAAGAACTCAAAATACACATCCAAATACCACTCTAAGGAAGATATCATTGGAGATCATAGCACAAAAGTCTTGAAAAGATCTAGAGAAAAAGGTTCAACTGCTGATGAAGAGGTATGATTACTTTCACAGATTACACCCTTAAGTGTTGAAGATGCGTGCAAAGATTCAGATTGGCAAAGTGCTATGCAAGAAGAATTAGATCAAATAATCAAGAATGAAACATGGGAACTGGTCCCTAGACCTCATGAAAAGAACATGATTGGAACAAAGTGGATATTCAGGAACAAAATGAATGAAGAAGGCACAGTGGTAAGGAACAAAGAAAAATTAGTATGTAAAGGATATGCGCAGAGAGAAGGAATAGAATACACTGATACATTTGCCCCTGTGAGCAGACTGGAAGCTATCAAGTTGTTTTTGGCATATGCAACATTCAAGAATGCTAAAGTATATCAAATGGATGTCAAGTCAGCTTTTTTGAATGGTGACTTGAAGGAAGAAGTCTACATAGAGAAGCTTGAAGGATTCAAACTTTCGGACAAACCAGACATGGTATGTAGATTAAAGAAAGCACTTTATGGACTTAAACAAGCCCCAAGAGCTTGGTATGAGAGACTTGATGGCTACTTAACAAAGATAGGATTCATAAAAGGAGCAGTAGACTGTAATTTATTCATAAGAGAGATAGATGAAGGATTAGTACTCGTTGCTATCTTTGTTGATGACATTATCTTTGGAGGTAATGAAAAAATTAGTGCAAAATTTGCCAAAGAAATAAAAAGTGAGTTTGAAATGAGCATGATTGGACCTATAAAATATTTTATTGGATTGAATGTAAAATAAACAGACAAAGGCATATTCATAAATCAGTCTAAGTATGTGAAGGAGATATTGAAGACTTTCAAGATGGAAGATTGCAAACTAGTAAGCACCCCCATGATAATAGGAAGCAAGCTTTCTAAAGATGA
>MU227450.1:2854775-2867168 GCA_018584345.1 Thuja plicata | reverse complement strand
TTTCTCTCTCTCTCTCTCTCTCTCTCTCTCTCTCTCTCTCTCTCTCTCTCTCTCTCTCTCTCTCTCTCTCTCTCTCTCAGGCTTTTCCATATTCATAATATCATAAGGGGTTTTTCTTTTTTTTCCCCTTTCAAAATCTTCTTGTCTCCTTGTATTGATTTTTGGCTGCTTGCTCCTAGCTCTTGGTTTACTCATGGTAACAATTTCTTCTTCACATATCTCTCTTGTATTTTTTTCATTTCCTTTCTCTTATTACTTTTATTACATGGTAGCAGTGCTTGGGTTCCTAATCCTTATTTGAGTGTAGTGTTCGAGGTTTCCATTCTTTGGAGCACACCTTCGGAGACTCTTATTGAGAGAGAAGCTTGAGCTTTATTCACTAACTCTTGTGTTGCAGATTTTGTTATTTATTTTAGTTTTTTTTTGACCCTCTTTGGTCAGCTTGCTGCCAGAGAGTTGTATTTGAATTTTTTTTTGGTTCGGCTAGTTTTAGCCAAACCCATTTCAATCTACTTTTCTTTTAACCTCTGTTGGGAAACTGCAAGGTTTTATATATAAATACTCTCTCATGTTTCGCGCAAGTGTTTAAACTATTCGGTTTTATATTACCTTGTTCTCTGCAGTTTGGTTCTTGCAGAATATACATTATTATATCTCAGATTATTTATTGTGCATGCAGACACCTCTTTGGTCTATCAATATTTTTATTAACAGTTTGGTTATAGGATTATATATCTCTATTCCGATCTATTTTTGCAGAAAGAAATCCTTATTATTCTTGGTTTGTAGTGTGTTATTTGATATATCTTTTTTTGCTTTTTTAACATATATTTCTCATAACTTCATTCATCTCTATTAAACTTTGGCTCTTGTTTACTCCTTCCTCCTCCCTATGCTGCATTTTTACTCCTCTGCACATTTTAAATTCTTCCCACACAGTTTTTTATCTCCTCTACACATTGTTTATTTTGTCCTAAACATTTTCTTGCTGCTCCTTTGCACCTAGTAGCTCACTTCCTTCACATCTCCTCCTTCACACCTTTATTGTTTTGTGCGCAACTTTTCCTATCTTCACCACTTTCTACGCAGCTTGTTAACAACTTGCATATTTTCTACGCAACCTCTTTGTCTTGGTTACACAACATCATCTCTCTTCTCCTCCCTCCCCACTCCATCTCACCTTTCTCACATTGTTGCCTTCTCCCCTATCTCCCACGTAGATGCTCCTCTTCCCCAACTCCCACATAGCTACTCTTCCCTAAATTTCATGAAACTACCTTATTGAGCTACTCCTCCCTTCCTTTGTTGCTCCTCACGCAGGACGACAAATTCAAACTTTTCCTCTCTTCTTTATTGCACAACTTGCCTCCTTCCTTTGTAGGTTCTTCTCTGCACAACTTTTGGTCATTATTTTTTCTTTACAGTTTCCTACCTAGTTTCCTTCATAGGCTTTTAGATTCTTGAGAAGCTTCTGACCTCTCTACTATTCTTGCTGGTCTTCCTACCACCCTGCATTATCCCATTTGGTTTGTAACTCCTTTTCTTATCGCTGCCAGCCAACACTTCGGTTATTTTAAATTCATTTCTTTATTAATATTCATTTAATCTCCTTTAAAATAATTTGTATTTAATTTATTTTATTAAAATATTAAATTCTCATTCATTTAATTATTTTTTATTTTAACTATCATTCTTGAATTCACATATTTTAATATATTTGTTCAATTCTTGCATATTTAAAGTTATACAGTCTTTTTACATCATTTTAATAGTTCAATTGAATATGTAATTTTATGTTTATCACTTTCAATTTAACATCTTTCACAAAAAAATAATTTTTTAAAAAAATCTCTTTCATCATTCAAACTTTGATTAAGATTATATTAAATTTTATTTTTAGATTATTTTGTGAGGTGATTTTGTCCAATCCTAATATTTTTTTCTTGTTGTTTCCGTCATATAAACTCTTATTCTAGAAATTAAGTTAAATACACAAATTATCATGCTTGGAAAACCCACATATCATTTATCTTCCATTTCAAACATATGTTGGACATTGCTACTTATCCTACTTATGTTCCTCCCTCAGCTGCTACTCAAGCAGAAAAGATGCTTGGAATACTAAAAATGAAGAGGCCCTTGGCCTAGTTGGCATTTCTTTAAATCCCAATTTATATGTTTTAATTGCTCATTGTACTAAAACACAATATCCTTGGGCTATTCTAAAAAACACCTATGATAGCTCAAATGAATCTAGAAAGATTCAACACCAAGATCAATTGAAAGATCTTGGGTATACCGACTTTAAAACTATGGATGATTTTTCTTAAGTTTGATTCTATTTGAAGTCAATTGCATGGTTTAGGAGTAACTTTAACTGGTCTTCCTTTAATTCAGATCATTTTTAAAAATGTCTTCCTAGACAGTTTCAATAATTTATTACTAATGTGCATTCTCAACTTGCTCTTCCTACTTTAGCTTCTTAATTAACCTATATTATTTTTCAAACTTTATTGTGTCAAGAGGAAGCGGGGTTGATTCAATTTGGAACTCTAAAGTCTATTGAACATACTTTTATGTCTAAAAATTAGAATCAAACTCATTCTAGATCTAATAATAAATATAATGATAATCATAACAATAATCAACATAATAATTATCATACGAATGGTTGAAATTCAAGACCCCATTGCACCTATTGTGGGAAATATGGTCATGTGACTCAAAATTTATTTAAAAAGAAAAAAAAAGGTAAGAAACCTATGAATCAAAATATTCAACAATCTCATTATAAGACTAATAATGGTAATCAACCTCATCATGCTTTTACATTACGTTATAATGTTTCTAACCTGTTAGATGTTTCAAATTCAGCACCGGGTTCCAATGTTACTTCCCATTAGCATGAAACTAAATTCTTATCAAAGGGATTAATTTCTGTCCTTTCAACTATATTTTTTTTATGTTTTTTTAAATTTTCAATTATGTTAATTTTATATTCAATTTTATAGAATATGTACTATCTAATGTAAACTATGTCATTCCTTATTTTATTTTGTTCAAGTATTGTGAGTCATCTAACGATATTGCCTTCATGAGTTTCATTTTTTATCTTCTTGACTAGAACTTATTGCTATCAATCTTAGTATGGTTTTATACCATCTAGTTATATGCACTTAGTTGAATTTTTATGGTTTTTATACCATTTTTTTATATGCATAGTGTTTCATTTTGGTAAGATTGTGTAGGGTGCCCATTTTCCAAGTTAACTTTATAGGGCCTTCAGTTTATCTGGATCTTAGTTACCTTATCTTTCGTAGGGGCCCGTGGAGTTTCCCTCCATCCACTGATTGGTACACACTTACTTCAGTTGATGTTTATCAACTTCATCTTTTTTCCTCATTGTGAGGTTGTTGTTCTTGAAATACGTCTTGAATTTTGTTGGATTTCTCATATATTTGAAAGGTAATATGTTGTTTTTACACTCATAATCCTTAGATCAAATTATTATATATCATATGTCATTAGTTTCTTTTCAATTTTAGATTAACATATCTTGGTATTAAGTATGATATATCCTTTTATTTTTCATCCTAATGAAAGGTAGCAAAGCTCAAATTGTTAATCATTATATTGGTTTAAATCTCTTATCTCTTTGATGGTTCTTTAACATGACTATAGACATGTTTGGAAAATCAGATCATAGGTTGATTTGGTGTTTGAGTCAAATGTTCTACTTGAGTATGTATTTTTGTCTCTCATATCTCTTTGCAATTTACTAATGTGATGATGAGTTTGCATTCGTCATTGCTTAGATCACGAGTCATGCAGTATGTGGATTAGCTACCCATTTACTTGTAGTGGATGATTCATTAATGGACTTTCTATATCCACGTGATTGATTCAATGCTGATGTAGATTTCATTAGTTGGCATTGTCTATGGCCATTTGTGCATTAGTATTTTTTTTTTGTTTTGAGATGAGAGCATGGATTATGTTTATGGTCCCTCCTTTGTTCCTTTTGGATTTTGAAGCATTTGGTTTATCTTGATCTCATGTTAGCTTCATTGCACTTTTAGTGATTGATTATGGATTCATCTCTAACCCTCTTTATCTCATTTTAAAGGTTTCAAAGTTTCTCTAAAGTTGAAATATTTTATGATACACATTATGAGTTTGTTTTCAAAGGTATATTGATTTGTATCAAGGGTTTAAGATCCCATCTATGGGAAATCTACACGTGGTTTTTCTATTCTTTGATTTAGGTGATCTATCAAGGACCCTTCCAAAGGCACAATTCATTTCTCTTAGCTCCATCCAATATGAAGTATCAATTGTATCCATGGTTAAAGAATACTACTTGAAGACTTGGATTTAGCTCTAATTGAAGACAATCAAATTCTATTGTAAAGATGTAGTTCAAATTCATTGTAAAATTGAGGTTTAATTCCCATTGATGTAAAATCCCCAAGTAAAGATCAAGGGAGGGGGGGGGGTTAGAAAATTTAATATTTCCTTGTATTTATTTATTTAATTAGGAGATTCTAAGGAATACCTACATGTATTTTTTCCTCTAGTCCAAGTCGGAGGACATTTCATATTTTGTAATTCCTTTAATAAGGAAATTAGATATTCCTCCTTAGGAGGATATTGACACTTTGCACACACATATTATGGATGTTGGCATTAATATATTGGTGAGTTATTTTGTAACTCCTCTCCTCATCTCTATAATGAAGATTCTCTCCTCTCTTATTTTTATTCAATGAGTTATTGTAAGGAGCTCTCTCTCTCTCTCTCTCTCTATATATATATATATATATATATATATATATATATATTTTCCCCTTTCAAAATCTTCTTGTCTCCTTGTATTGGTTTTTGGGTACTTGCTCCTAGTTCTTGGTTTTCTCATGGTAAAAATTTATTATTCACATATCTCTCTTGGATTGTTTTCATTTCCTTTCTCTTATTATTTTTTTACAACGTCACCCTACATCAAAAACATGTTAGGACCATCATATAGTATAATCTCACACACATACTGCATCACACACATCAATAACAACATCATAATCCATTTAATGATACATATGCATATAGAAATAAAAATCACACACATATGCCCATCAAAACCATGTATATATCATCATGAAAGTATAAAGTATCCAAGGTCTATAAATACATCAGAGTACATCAAATAAACATATATACATCTCATCATGCATCTAGGTGTTATTGTACAACCAAAACATTAAAATATGTGTGTGTATCAAAAAAATGAGTGGAAATGAATCATGAAGCTATCTATGAGGATGTCCCTACACCTCATATCCCATCTCCCCCTCTATTTTAGAGGTGGTCTCATACCTACTAGTTCCGTAAGGAACCCCCACTACCTATAGTGTGAGTCTTAGATCTCTCACTATAAGTTGCAACCCTATAATTGGCAGGATCAACCTCATAGTACAAATGTCTGTCATTATCCATCTCTTTGACTGCTTAGGTCTCTCATATGTGAGATTTGAAGGCATCCTATACTACCTACATCACACATGGTTCTGTGGCAACTTGTACTAAAATATCCCTCTACCTCATGTAATCCTATGATCGCCTCTAAAACATATCCCTCTTTTCCCTCAACCCCTGCACCTCTAGCCTCATAGCATCCATATCTCATTGCATCCTCTCTATCTGATCATGTCCTATTATGGACCTTGTATGAGTCTCTATGACTGCAAACTTTCCATAATTAACTTGGGCCTACAACGTGTCAAGAACACTCTAAACACTATCCACTCATGCTCGCTCTCCTAATACTAATCATTGCTCTTTGGCCAACTCTTCCTACAAACTCCTATGTGATGCCTGGGAAGTCACTAATAGAACTTGTAACCCAACCACCTCTCTGTGAAGACTTTCCCACTTTGCAAATAAGGTATCATGTGTCTCCTAAGAAACATACCCAAGAGGTGAACCATGTACTGGTGGTGGCTATATCAAAGCATTCTGCCCTGGTGCCTGTAAAATATGTACCTATACCTGTGCTAGAGTTGGCCCCTATCCCTGTCTCTCTCCTTGTCCCTATCTTGGAATCACTAGTGGGACCCTATCTACCAACACTTGTACCTCCCCTCTCTATCTCCTGTCCAGTACCCTTGAACATGCTTTGCAGTCCACACTAACCCCTCCATCATCTCCTCCATCATCACCCTCATCTATGACTCCCAATCACCATCCTAACCTACCCTAAGCTTCTCATCTACCTAAATCAACCCTGGGATAGTCAATCTAATCAGACTATGCTCGTCCCACCACTGTGCATATGTGAGATTCACCCCCATGTCCCTCACCATATCTTGACCTTGATACCATGCTAGTGGTGCCATCCCAAACCATGATTCCTTGGTTTCTCAAAAATATACCTCAATCCCCCATAGTGTACTCACCTCATGTGTCACAAGTGGATGAGGGAATGAATCATTTATTGCATCCTACACCTACCCAAACTATCTAGAAACTCTTGATGACATATACTGTGCTATCATGTAGGTGGTCCTACTGATCAACCAATAGTCTATCTATACAAAGCCCAGGTAGAATAAATCCTCCTAGCCATCCTCAGCATAATCGTGTTGTTTTTGGACCTGATGTCCCCATGGATTGCAACCTACATAAGGGTTCCATTCAAACCCCTACATCTCATCTAGTGTCCTCCACCAATGGCCCACTGAATCTGTCGACTCATAACAAATTGATGATCTGTATCTATAGGCATATGCCTCATAAGCCTATCAAGTCTCATGCATCCTAATGGGGCATACCACAATGGCATGCTCCAAGGCCAATACTAATAGTAAGGTCACTCCAACTCCCAAATTCATGCCTCTATGTTAGGAACACATGGAGAACATAATAGAGTTGTCCGAGGATAGTATATCCACAATATTATCTCTCTCCCTCATCCTCTAATATGGTGCTCAACACTCTCTCCCATCCTAATGTAAATCCATGGCCTGCATGATTGAGCATTAGTCATCTACCAATCAATCTAGCTAGATTCAGTTCCACCCATCGTAGACCCGATCGTGCTGTTGTTACCACCTTCCAAGGAAACCACTATCTAACTATATGGATATTCTCATAGGTATGTCCAAAAAATTCCTTGACATGGGGCTCTAGCCCCTCCTTTACATAATTGGTAATAAATCTCCTAATTGGTATGTGGTATATCACCATATGTCGAAGAGGGTGATCATTGCCTCACCTGTCAGAAAATGAAAGCTTGAGGTGGGACTATGCCACCTCTCTATAAGGGAGGTCATGAGCACATTATGCACTCTCAACTAGGGCCACAAATGGACATGATCCAATCCACATAACACCACCTGACCCCACTCTAGTGCTAGTGTTAGATACTCAGATAATGCCATCATATTAGGCTAGCTTTCCCAAGACCTAGAAGGTGATATTGACTCCTGCATTCACAAACCACTTCTATCAATTATTGTTAAAAACCTAATCCAACCTGGGGTATCCTAACACCCCCCATCCACCACCTCTTGCCCCTGCATTCCTTCCCCCTTATTTTTTTGGTCAATCGATGCACATGATGATTGACCTACGTAGACGTCGATCAATGCATACGCCAATCAATGGAGACATTGATCCATGATCGGCCCCTCCGGTGGCTTTACCCGGTCAACTCTATTGAACTTCATCTATGCAAATAACTATCCATTGATAGTCATTTATGACCCCCTCATTGTTGTCCCCATGGACAATGATTGGTAGATCTTTGTGTCTTCCCTGACACCGATTTTCCCCTCATTAATACCTCCCATAAAATTAAATTCAAAAATTAAAACAAAAGACTAAGCTTAGTTGGGGTACTCACCGGTGGTCCTACATCGAATGGTCGTTGGTGTGTCTAAACGTGCTCTCCTAGCTACAATCACTCTCATGGGTCTCTCATTTCTCTCTTTTGTGTTGTCTTTTTTTCTCTTTATGGGTGAAAATGATTCCTCTTGGGGCCCCCGTGGACTACTTATAGGCCCATAAGGCCCATTTTCCATCTCGGTCCCCATTTTATGTCCTGGTTCTTCCTATCTGTCCAATAAGTCATACAATTGTCACTTTTACCTTCTTCTTCCCCCTGCCTTTCTTTCTACCTACATTCCATTTATTCTTCTCCATCCAATAAGTCATGCAATTGTCCCTTTAACCTTCTTCTTTCCCCCCTTTTGCCTTTCTTTCAAGAAAATTCCACAAAAAAATATATTTTGCATTATTTTCTCGAGCAAGCACACTCCTTCACCATCATCACTACAACACAACTTTAGGACCCTCTTTTCTCCCTAGGGCATTTGGATTCTCATTTTTCTTTGATTTGTTTCCATCCTCAACATCTCATCAAAGAGGGACAAAATTTAGATGCCTAAAATCATCCCTACACACTTAAGTTAATTTGATTAATATTCTCTTAACATTGTAGTTAATTCTAGTTATTTAACTATTTTCATTATGTTCATCTATTGATTTAATTAAATTTATTTAATTGAATTAATTCATTTTTCTATGGTATTTAAAGTCAATCCAAATACCTTTTCCTAATATATTAAATTTAAATTTAATATATGATTCTCCACAAATTCCCCCTTTTAAATAAATTTATTTATACCTCACATGACTTATTTTTCTAAGCCATGATTAAGTTATATTTTATTTAATCTTAATCTGAACCTAGATCCTACCCTACCTACATCACTCTCAACCAAATAAACATAATCATTAATTAAATAAGGTTAATTAGGCTAATTTTTGGATTCTTACACAGGTACTAGTGCTAATTATTTACTCACACATATGTGAGCAAATGTCCAAAAACCACCTTTTCAAAATTTTCTAAAAATTCCTAAACAAGGTTTCTTACAACCTTCATGAAAACTTCTTACACTTTATAAAAGTGTTCATTGGACCAAATCTATTGCTTCCTCTTACACATCTATGATAAGTTCTCTTACATGTGTACTTGAAGCACACACTGACCCATCACATCCCAAGTTGCTCACACATGTGTGAGAAAACTTGGACTCTTGCATGGCTTATGTTTCCTTCATGTGGCACCTATGTGGATGCCACATCACCCAAGTCCTCCAAAATCCTATAAATAGGAGCCTTGCCAAGAGTAAATCATTTCTTATTTTCATATTAGATTAATCATGTTATTTTATGCTTAGAACATTTAGAGTATTTATTAGAGATTTATTACTAACATATTTGGTATTTTTTTGCATTTAACATGGTAGTTGCACCTCATTTGTAGTCCTTAGTTTTCATTCATTACTCATTAAGATCTTACATTAGATTCATTCCTATTCCTTGCATTCACATTGAATGATTGAGGCTAGTTCTACATAACTAGTCCTTGATTTCATTCAATGTCACTTCATTAGTCTTGCATTTAAGATCATTTATCATCATTAATCAAGTGGAATTTATGTTTTTTGTTGGGAGAGCACACCCATATTCCTGTCTAAGAGAAAATAAAAAAGTCTTGGGTGCACTTGTTTGGCTCATCGAAGGTTTTGTTGAAAGCTATTGTATAGTTGTAAGTTTTATGAATGTCTAGATTAGATTGATTTATAAATAACATTTGCATGTTTGAGCTTGTTCCACATAGGTAGGTTTTCATCATACACTGGTAGTACTAATAATTTGGTATTAGAAGAAATGGTGTAGAAACTTAATTTGAAGAGGCTTAAACATCCTTGTCCTTATGGGATAAATTGGTTTTTAGATGATCACATGGTGGAGGTGAAAGAATAGTGTTTGGTCAACTTTAACATTGGACCTTATAGAGATGAGGTTTTGTGTGACGTGGTATCCATGAGTGCTTGTTGTGTTCTATTGGGAAGACCTTGGAAATTAGATAGAGGCGATATTTATGATTGCATAAGAAACTTGGTAATGAAAGAGAAGGATGGACACAAGTTTACTCTAGCTCCTTAGGAGGAAGCAAAGGGAAGGAGTGCAAGAAATATTAGCATGGTGAAAATTTATTGTTCAAAGAAGCAAGATATAGAGGTTAGTGTGGATCATAAGAAGGATCTGATGAGGGAAACTTGGTATTAGAGTGTAAGAAGGGTAAAGTGAATAAACAAAAGACCTTGGTTGCTGATCAGATGAAGGTTTTTAACAGAGGTAGAATATCTATGCAAAGGAAAGGAGGAAGTGGTCAAAGTTCTAATGATGATGAGAGATATGACAGAGTTAGTGTAGAGTAGAGTAAGTTGATGTATCTGACAAAGGATAGGTCAGATATTTGTTGATAAAGAAGATATTTGAATAAAAAATGAGAATGAGATTATGTCCCACAACTTGTCAAATGTTCATAATTTTTCTTATGGAACATTTTATTCTCACCTGGGGTGTCTGATGAAGGAACATCCTTGGGTTGATGGAAATATTGCATCACCCAAAAATATTTCCTTTTTTTATTTTTTGTTCTTTTCTACTTGGAAAGTTTCATTGTTTTAGGTAGAAATCGGTCCATTTAGCTCATTTTCTTATGTGATCCTCTTGGTGTCTTCTAGACATCATGGTGAACCTTTGTCTAGCTTTGCATCATGTTTCATTATTTTTTAGAGAAGATATCCTAAGATTGGTCTAGTCTTATATTGGTTTTTTTTTTTCTAATGGCTAGGTTGGTATGATTTTTCTTGTGATGGAATTGTTGGCAAGTTGAATTCCTGAGGAAGCATGACTCATTTTGTGTTGTCAATCATGGCGACAAAGTCATACTTAAGTTTTGTTATGAAAGACAAAATGACTAAGTGTGAAAATAGGGCAGACAGACACATACAAAGATCAGTACTTCAGCACACATGTTAGAGATCACACCAGAGCATGTGTTCTTAGGTATATACTCTATGGTGTATATACATGCTAGATCTAGATGCGTAGAGTATGGAACATCAATACAGAAAAGTTACAGGCAGATCAGTAGACCTGCAGTCCAAGAAATAGAGCATGGAAGCTGACTACAATTTTGATCAACGTGAATGATTTTGTAATGTAATGGCTAAGCGCCTTTAGTTATAAGTTTGTATTAATATAATTAATTTTGTAGTAAACATGCTTAGGCCTACTTATTCAGAAGTGTTGTATATTTTGGTTTAAAGGCCAACTAGTGTTATATTTTGGGTTGGGCCTATTCAATTGTAAACATATAAGTATGTAATGTAATGTTATGTTACAAGTGTTGATTATTGTGTAAGAGGAAGTTATAGAGGGATAGTACTATGCAGTCAGTACATGATATAGCTCTTTGAGAGAGCAAGAGCATTCGCGCATACACAAAACTGATCATACAATAGTATCATCATAGCAGTTCATTTTGATATAGTGCATATCATCTTTCAGAAGGTTGTAGCCTTCATCTTATTGGGCAGTGAGCCTAGGTGGTGAGCCATATACCTTTAACAGGGTTTTGTAAAAGATTCCTAATAGGGTCAAACCTTTAACCAAGTCATTATACTCAAATTGTAAAGACTGCTTCTAACAGGGCAAAGGAACTTTAATAGGTTCATTATACCTAGTAAAATATTTGTGGGTACTAATCCCCACTAGAGTTTTCCTTTGATCAAGGTTCTCTATAATCATATCATGTGTTATGTGTTCTTGTGTTATGATTCTTTGGATGCATATTTTTTTTATGTTTAATTGGCTGAAATATAATAAATAGATAAACACTGATTCACCCCCCCCTCTTAGTGTTTCTAACAATTGGTATCAAAGCTCTGGTCCTCTGAAAGAAAGTTTAACCACTTGAGGAGATCATGGACTCAGCTGAAGCAAAAAATTTGAAAAAGAATCTTGAAGCAGCTCTTGAAGATCTTGACAGATCTGAGAAGGAAAATGAAGAACTAAGATTGAAAAATGATGGCTCTCAAATACTTATTAAAAGGCTAATAAAAGTTCTAAAAGATTGTTCTACAAGTGATCTAGGACAAATGGTCAAAAATATTAATGAAGAGAATAAATATCTAAAGAATAAACTTGAAGATCTGGAGGAACAACTTACAGATAGCCAGAACACCATTGAAGATAAGATCAAAGAAAGAAAACAATTGGAAGATGAACTTCTGTAGGAAAACATGAAAGTATTGGAATTGGAAAACATGGAGAAGAAGTTGGAATCTGAATTAACAGAAGCAAAAGACAAGATTGATAAACTTCACACAAGTTCTGATTTAATTCAATCTCAGCTCAATGCGCAAAGGCAAAAAGGGAACACTACTGGTCTTGGATTCAGTACAACACAAGATGAAATCAAATCATCACAAAAGAGAGAAAAAACACTTGAAGCATCTTCAAAAGCTAAGAAAGTTG
>MU227450.1:2840119-2854725 GCA_018584345.1 Thuja plicata | reverse complement strand
AGGCAAAAAGGGAACACTACTGGTCTTGGATTCAGTACAACACAAGATGAAATCAAATCATCACAAAAGAGAGAAAAAACACTTGAAGCATCTTCAAAAGCTAAGAAAGTTGAAGATACTACAGAGGGTATATCTGAACCACCTAAAAGAGAAATCAAGCAAGTTAATAAAACTTGTTATACATGAAATAAACATGGGCATTTGGCAAGAGATTGCAAAGAGGTAAGACCTTTTAAAGGTTATTTTTACTCCTGTAATAAGTTTGGTCATAGGGCTATACATTGCAGAATGAGTCATAAGAATAAACATCAGTAGAATCACAGAAGTATGAATCAAAACAATCAAAGAAATCAACTCTCAAGAAATTTGTAGAACATTACATGTCAGATATGAAACTACAATGGACACACAGCAAAGCAATGCAACATGATGAGCAAGAACATCAGACCTCCTATCATTTGTCACACATGTGGAAAGGCTAGACATATCACAAGGTTTTGTAGATCCAAAACTCATAAATAAGAGGATCCTAAAAAGTCATTATTTGAAGAGAAAGCAGAAGTCAAGTTTGTCTCAGCAAATGAAGATTCAAGCAAAATATGGGTTGAAGTTAAGAAGGACAATAATGTTGACAAAGTAGTTGATGCATCCACAATGGACACACCCTCTACTTCTGCTTGAATAGACCTTCTTGGTCTAAGGGGGAGCTATTCTAGCTCAGGACCCCTGCACGGTTGGTGTACTCACTTTAGAGTATGCGCCTTTGGATTCATGGTTAAAAGCACATGTTATAGTTATATGCATTCACACATTGACTGAATTGCATCAGGATCAAAGTTTCAAAATCACTATGTATGGTTGCAAGCATTAAATGCGGTAGATTGTATAAAAACAAGTTCGCGGTCAATCATTCTCACATTTACATTTGAGAGAATAGAAATTGAAGAGCATTGGAGCACTAAGACATCTAGGGATGAAGGCATAATAGTTTGGCAGTTGAAGAAAATGGATAATCAGTTTGAAACGGAGCCCTAGTCATCGTGCTATTTCAGAATTTTGTGGAAACCCTACATAAGAAAACACCAAGTAAGTATGGCGACCCCAATTTTGTTTGATGTAGTAGAGAAGAAGAGGTTCATATTTAAGAAGCATCCGTTCAAATCCATATTGGATAATGTGGAAGGGACTTTCTCCAAAACCCCGCTTGGCATTGTTCACGTGGAAGATATCCGCGCATACATTTACTGTAAGAAGGAATCATTAGGAGATGATAATATAGCCACTCATATGGCATCAATGTTAAATCTAGATTTCACATTCAAGGATGAGTTTGCACACTTACAAGATAACCCTATTCTTGAGTATTCGAATGCGCATGAGTTTGAAGAACCAGAATGGGTAAAAATTCTATTAAGAAAAATTCATGATGATCTTTTCTAGATTGGAGATGTCCCTTTTCGCATCACTACAAAACAAATCCATCAGTTAACCAAACTTCCAATGACTAGACCTATGTTTCCCACTGGCAAGGATGTCAAGAAAAAAATTGAGCAAGTTTGTTTGTCTAGGAGTGATAGGCGCGGAATGACAGTTGACCCTATCAAGGAAGATGACATTAAACTCCTGACAATGATACTTGGATATAAGTTTCAGCAAGCAAGCAGGTTGAATAGTGTCTCTGTAGCAACAATCCTTACAGCTATTAGAATAGTGAAGGACAACACCCAATACAACCTATGTGAGATCTTGGGCAGTCAATTGATTGACAATATAAAAATCATCAAGCATGACAAGAGAAAAACATTTAGGTTTGGATCTATGATCATCTATTTGTATTACCATATAGTTGGAAAGGTTGCAGACCTTTATCTAGACAAAGGCAAACCTACAATGACTCAGATATCTCTTAAAGCCACAGTAGACAATAGTGCAAGAGATGTAATGAATATGGATATAAAAATATTCATGGTCAAAATGCAGAATAGGTTCAGACTATCTGAGAAGATAGTTGACAAATACAAGGATACAATATGCTTTATGGTAGAGACAGATTGCACATGCATGGAGGCTATTGAGCCTAGAACTAAGTGGATTCATCCACTAGGGTATGAATTAGAAGACCATGTGTTAGAAGGATATGCACAAGTCTTATTGTCAGCACCCAAAGACCCTAATGAACCTAGATGGGGCACTTACAGAGAAAAGACCGACGAAGTAGATATTGAACTACAACTTGCTTTTAACAAAAGGAAAGCATCCATAATGACATCCAACATTATAAAAAAGCATGGAATCAGACAAGAAGATTTGGATAAGGCAAAAGAAGCCAAAATTGCTAAAGAACTTGAGCATATTCATGCACAAGTTAAAATTGAGAAAACTGTTGAAACTCAGAAGAAGAAGCAGAAGAAAAATGAGGAGAGTACCTCTGCGCCTACTACAACCATTGACCTAGATACATCTCCACCTTCTATACCTAGTAAGAAACCTAGAGGAAGGAAGCAAGTAGCTACAAATCACCCATCCTCAAGGAACACTCAGAGCAAAGCTAAGAATATTCAAACTCCACCTGAGGTAGGATTTAGACCTAGTCTAAATATTTTGAGAAACAAGATTTTTAATGAAGGGAGATTAGATACATTATCAAAAGTCTATGACAAGTATCAAGAAATTGACAAAACGGAGATACACTCTATGATCATATCTCACATGATCAAGTTCAAAAAGACAGTTCTTGAACTCAAGATAGCAATACCGGATCAGTTATGGAACTTGTTGGAGATAATGAAAAGACATGCAATTTAGGAAGACATGAGGATAAGATAAGAAACATTGGATATGATGAGAAAGCTATTCTGTTAGATCTAGTGAAGCCTCATCTCCGTAGTAAGACAAGAACTCTTCAGATTATGAACAAAGAGTATGAGAAGGTTGGAAAGGAGACTGAAAAGGCATTTGCACAAGTCTTTATGGATAGACACATGTATCCACCAACATTTCCTATAAAGGAAACTCAAGTACATCCTAAACAAGCTTCAAAAACAGTAATTCAGGCAGCACCTATGACAGGTCCACAGGCTTCAGCACCCTCAATTTCAATAGCCTCTGAGATAGCTAAAGATACAGAGGACACTATAGCGATTGATGATGTAAAGATATCTATGATAGCTTCTGATAATGATATGGATAAAGTTGATGAAGCATTTGTAAACACCGAGGAAATGAACACTGATGAAACAAATCTACAATAGGATTAAGTTCCTATCATTCATCCAATAGACTTGGATAAGGAGAAAGATACTCAAGATAATGAGACACCAGTAAAGGAAATTCATGTCAAAAGTGAATGTGTAGATACAAGTTAGAATACTATTTTCTCACCATCCACTCAACCATCTACCTCATTTTTGTCAAGGTTAACTCCTAACTCAGCAAGTTTAGATGCATGGGGAGAAGAAGACCTTATCAAGATAGGCATCCTTGCCATGTACAAGAAAAAAAGAGAAACATGTGATGAGGAACCCTCGCTTTGTGGAATCAATAAACATTCTGAATGAATTAGTTCCTGCTGATAAGAAAGTTGCTAAAGTTCAAACAGTTGAACATGTGGATAGCATACTGACAAACTTCAAAACACATTTCACTAGCTTAGTAGAATCAACTACTAAGATTGTAGAAAATGAATACAAGAAGGAGAGACTAAATGAATTGGTAAATAAATTTACCTTAGATCTGAACTCCTTAAAGATTGGGCAATCTATACTTAAAGAGTTGGCAGCAAAAGGCAAGAAGGTTATTACAAATTGCATGGATAGACTAAAGCTCACCTCTGAGCACACTAAAAAGATAGCAGAAGTAGAAGAAATGATAGATAACATAAGGAAACCAGTTGAAAACTCCACGCAAGATATGAACATATGTAATACTGTCTATCAAGGTCAGTTGGACAAAATTGAGAAGGAAAAATTGGAAATTAGCAAGATCAGAATAAGACAAACTCAGTTGAGGAATGCACTTGCACCATCTCTAGCAGTTCTTGATGAGAACATAAAATAGATTGATAACACCATACAAACATATGATCAAGGTCCTTTCATGGATCTGATAAAAATGGAGAACTTGACATATGCTTTATGCGCGCATCTTCAGACAGTTGATGCAATGAAAGTCTTTTGGCAGAAAGAGATTCAATCTCTTCAAGTTGTGTACCCAGAAGTTTACATGGAGTAAGTGTGTTGAAGACTTATAGTTTTTTCACACCTTTGTCATTAACGTCAAAGGGGGAGTAGTATATAATGTGTATATGTGGAGAAGTATATATGTATATATCATTAAGTATTATGATATACAGTCATTTTTGTATGAAGTAATTTTGAGTAACTTAGCCACATTACTTTGTTGCCATAAATGACAAAGGGGGAGATTGTTGGAAAGTTGACTTCCTGAGGAAGCATGACTCATTTTGTGTTTTCAATCATGGCAACAAAGTCATACTTAAATTCTATTATGAAAGACAAAATGACTAAGTGTGAAAACAGGGCAGACAGACACATACAAAGATCAGTACATTAGCGCACATGTTAGAGATCACACCAGAGCATGTGTGCTTAGGTATATACTCTATGGTGTATATACATGCTATATCCATATGCACAGAGTATGGAACATCAATACAGAAAAGTTACAGGCAAATCAATAGACTTGCAGTCCAGGAAATAGAGCATGGAAGCCGACTACAGTTTTGATCAGCGTGAATGATTTTGTAATGTAATGGTTAAGCGCCTTTAGTTATAAGTTTGTATTAATTTAATTAATGTTGTAGTAAACACGCTTAGGCTGACTTGTTTGGAAGCATTATATATTTTGGTTTAAAGGCTGACTAGTGTTATATTTTGGGTCGCGCCTATTCAATTATAAACATATAAGTATGTAATGTAATGTTATGTTACAAGTGTCAATTATTGTGTAAGAGGAAGTTACAGAGGGATAGTACTATGAAGTTAGTACATGATATAGCTCTTTAAGAGAGCAAGAGCATTCACACATAAATAGAATTGATCAGACAACAGAGTCATCACATCAGTTCATTTTGATATAGTGCATATCATCTTTCAGAAGGTTGTAGCCTTCATCTTATTGGGTAGTGAGCCTAGGTAGTGAGCCATATACCTTTAACAGGGTTTTGTAAAAGAATCCTAATAGGGCCAGACCTTTAACCAGGTCATTGTACTCAAATTGTAAAGATTGCTTCTAACAGGGCAAAGGAACTTTAACAGGTTCATTATACCTAGTACAATATTTGTGGGTACTAATCCCCACTGGAGTTTTTCTCTGATCAAGGTTCTCCATAATCATATCATGTGTTATGTGTTCTTGTGTTATGATTCTTTGGATGCATATTTTTTTTATGTTTAATTGGCTGAAATATAATAAATAGATAAACACTGATTCAGCCCCCCTCTCAGTGTTTCTAACAGGCATTTCATGATCGGCGATGCTAATTGGCGCATTGTTCGATGCTTGTATACTCATGGTAGACCTCCTTGTGTGATTGTGCTTGATTCTATATCTATTCGGAGGTTTTCTTATAGATTTAGGTCCTGACCTATGTGTTGTAATACATTTTATTCTTCTTGGAGAATGTGATCTTTTATGACCAACTTGTGGCTTGTGATCTTGTATATATTTGTAGTCATGGGTCCTTAGTTAGTAGTCAAGGGCGAGAGTAGTTCAGTAGCTTAGAATCCAACATGGATCTATATTTCTAGTTGTAAGAAGGCATGTGCACCTTAGAATGTTAGATGACATGTAGTTGGGAATGTATTATTTAAATATTTGATTCTATATAATAAGAAGGCCTACGAGGCATGTTTCATATTCATTATTGAGTTATTAATGATCTTGTGTTGAATATTTCTGTTGTGTTGACTCTTATTGCATGGTTGGACCATCTCCATTGGGGAAAATATGACTGTGATTGCATCATATTCTTTTTAGGTTTTTTAACCGATAAAATTGTTGCATGATTACAACAATCAGTGTTTGTACTGAATGTACATTTGAGCTCCATTATTTATCACTAGGTTAAGACAAACTAGCTACAAAAAACCTCTTACATAGTTGATAAAAATGTTGCACATGTAGCAATAGATTAAAATGATATTGTAATCCCCAAAGACATTTTTTTTACCATAAATCATTCATAATGGCCACATGGAAACTTGCATGACATGATGATCTAATGATTTAACTATTTAGGTTGTTTAAGATTATTCCCTAGTTTATAGCAATGAAATAGGAATATAACATATATCCCAAACTAAAATTAAACTACTATTTTCAATAGAGATACAAGATACTAAAATGATGGAATGTTAGGTCCTTCATGAATATGGACTAGTGGCTACTCCATTAAACAACAAAATCATAAACAATAAAGAGGGAGGATACACATCCAACAAATATTAATAGAATAATAGATTCATTTACATACAAATCAAATATTATAACCTACAAAACATATATACTTAATAATCTATTTCAAAATATGAAAGAAAAGAACGATTATTACAATAGAATTTCAATGCATTAAAAGTCATCACTATTCATCTAACCTTTATTACAATCACACCAAGAAAAGTGGTTAAAAAATACATAGTTGCAACTACATATTTTCTTGAATCATTCCGAATTGTCATGGAGACATTCCATTATATGAAAATTTTATTTTCAAACCTTTCATACATTCTATAGAATTCATTCTATTATTGCCAACTTCGATTAGTAATTTATGATGTCTTAGAACTTGCTACACAAATTCTCAAACCAAACAATTGGCTCAATAACCAATTGTTTGCATGTAGAACCAATTGGTATTTACAAATTTTTAGTTTTAGGAACCTATTTTACATGTGAGAACCTTGAGATGAGATAACATTATGGATTGCATGAGGAAACCCCACTTTTACTATAACGTTCTTTTCTCCATGATTCACGTCTAAAATTGATTAAAAAAATCCTACAAACGTGTCTAGAGTGTTACAAGAGATTTGGAAGAACATCCTCCAAATGTAAGGACCTCCTTATTAGATTAACATAATACATAAAATACACATAATCAGTCATAAATTAAAGCCACGTGATCAAATATACAAGATTAGAGATATGATATTAGGTTTAAAAATAATGTCTAAGTTCGTCAACACAAAGATTAGGTAAAAAAAAGTATGGAAACTATTTAATAATACAAAATACATAAGGTTGAATAAAATGAGTATATAATATACATTAACGATGATAATCCTGATATTATCTTCTAACATCTATCTCTCTCGAGCACACTACAAGAGATAACATTTTTTGAGCACTTTTCTGCCCATCTATGAAGCACTATTCTTTCTCAAAATTCTTCATAACATGAAAAATACCCAACCCTACACAAGGGTACATAGGAAACTAAAATTATAAGGAGTAATAGAATATGAAGCAACATGATATATCTAAATTCTAAGATGCTAATGTAACAATATCATGATATGGAAGAAAGTTTGGAGCATAACAATTTAAGTAGAAATCATATATTAAAAGATCATTAAGGTTTTCCAAAAGTACCTTTTCAAAGTCAACTATCAACTGATAAGTTAAATTAGATGTTTACCCTTCTCTTTGCTCCATATTTGGCACACATCTGATCTCACAAAAAAATTATTTAAAACACAATAATACATTCATGCAAACATGCATAGAAGATCGCAAAAGATCATGCACGAGCAAATAAATCATACATGAACATACAAAGGCATGAAAGAGCTTATAAGTGCATGTGAATTCTATAGTCTAGGCATATCCACAAGCCTACTTAACAAGAATTGGATTCAACCTCATTCATGGTAATTCAAAGATATCCATCTCAAAAAATCAAGAATCAATAAGGAACATGACATGTAACGAGATATGATAAACATCACTTTATAAACTATTTTCAATGCTTAAGCTATGAAAGATTGTTAACGTTATCATTGGTTAACACCCACATGTTAAAGAAAAGGAAAACAAGATAAGATGATTCATCCTTAAATGTAAATATTCTAAAATGATATTTAAAGAAAAAATATCTTTAAGAAAAAGGCTTGATAATGGCTTTTTCTCTCATGACCATTCTTCTCATATGTTTATCAATAAGATAAAAAAGATAAGATTATTCGACCGATAGACTATAGCATTCATTAAAAATTTCTCTCTTCATTTCAATGATACCTTGGCTATGCTTCTATCATTAATACGTTAATATTACACTAATCAATTATCTTATAAGGTAAGGTTGAAAATCATATCTAACTCATTTTCCAACATTGACTTCTTATAAGTAATATTCTAAAGAAAATGTAAGATTTAATTGCAAACAAATATCATAGAATGCCCTAACATGGAAACTTCATGTAAATTTATTATTAATAAATTATAGAACTTTGTCACAATTAATCATAACTTATAGTTAAAGACTCAAATCACACTTCCATATCATTATACTTACAATATTCAAGTAAATCATTCATGATTATCATATAGATAACTATCTAATTAAGATATTATCTTTGAAGCTAGGTTCTATTGTTTGCTATGAGCTTGATATTCTAAATGTAGAGGTATGATATTTATTACTTCAATAATGTAACCTTAACATGTGTGATGCAATGTATAAGTTCTAGAATAAAAATAGGTTTCAAATATAAAGAATTCTAAAAGTCACAAGATTTATTCATCTTCATTAAATATCAACATCTTGACTAAATAGAAATAATAACTTCAATCTGCATCTCTGACATAAACTAACTAGTGACTCATTATATGCTACAACTATGGACTTAACGTTGTCTTCTCTTAGTAAACTTAGTGAAAGTATCACTGAATTTAAGCAATGATAAGGTCTCTAAAACTAAATTATTGATCATTTTACCACAAATTATACCTATTTGATTGAAGTTGACTTATTAAGAAGACGATTTCATATTACATGATTCTCTCTCTCTCTCTCTCTCTCTCTCTCTCTCTCTCTGTATATATATATATATATATATATATATATCTTGGAGGTAACTATTCTCATAAATATGAGTTAATTTAAACAAAAATTTACAACAAAGCATGCACCATTCTCCTCTAGGAACTAACCTCCATAAATGAAATAATTATAACTTTTCTTATGAAATTTTAGTGTCACTATTCTACAACTTTTATTTAGTAATGAGAAAAGCCTTGTATAAGAAGTAAAATCATTCCTTATTGTTATATTCAAGATAAATTTATATTTAATCTAACTTCATTTTAAGTCTCTATGGAAAGGAAAATTAGTTTTTATAAATATTATGACATTGATATTAGCAAGTTGGGAATATATTATGTATCAAATATTATTATAAGATCCATGTGCATTATTAAGAAAATAGTAACGAGGGAATAATTTATATTGGTGAGAAGTGATGAACATAAATGATGCTACCAATATTTAAATCTGTGGTTGAAGAGATACCAATTACAAAACCAAGCTCTTAAATCTCAGTCATATTGATCTATAGAACAAGCAAATGCGGAAACTTGGTGAGAGCCAAACACTAATAAGGCTCAAATTGGGATAAGGATATAAAGAAAAGGATAAAGAGAAAGAAAATCCATAAATAGGTGTAAAAATATCACATAAATTCTTTATATAAGTGTAATGAAGTGTAAATATTGGTAGTTCCTAGTTTGCAAGCATAAACTAGTGAAATTTTAATGTGGGGAAAATGGAAGCTCACTACTTTATGCACACCAACTAGGAACTAGGCATATTCCCACTTGATTACATTAAGGAGAGTGTATCCGCTTGGTTCAACCTCAAATAAAATAAAAAGGGATTGTACACAAGGCAGGTCTAGTAGTCCTTATTTGATTTGAAAATGACTATAAAAAGATCTAGATTTGGATGCTACATATAGGGTTAAAGATGAGAAATTTAGAGTATTTAACATGCACAAAAATTCTTAGAATAAATATATAGACAAGGATTATAGATTTGGAAAGAGGATAAAAATAGAACTTGTATTTGAAATTTAGGTTGAAATTAGGAGGTCAATGTTTCCTTGAGCTCCCTTGACCTAGGAAAGTCAAATGCGAATGGAAATTGTGATTCTAAGATAACTACGTTGCTTAGAATATTTCCTAAAAGTTTTGTCAGAAAAGTGTTAGTCCCCAGACATTGTTAGGAGAGATGCTCTACAAAATTTCAATCTATAGGCCTATGTATTCTCTTCTTCATTTCATATTTGTGTATTAAAATATTATCACCTACACACGAAAAAGAGAGAATTTTTTGGATTGATAGGGGTTTTCCTATGTCAAACCTTGGTTTTGGAATTAACCTTAACATTAAAATTGATAAATTGGAAATGAAGCTCTGAAGTAGGATGTTGAATGTTATACCTCATACTTGATGATGTAATTCTCTTTGAATGTGATCACAAGTGTTAATGCAATAAAATGAAATGAAAAGACATAAAGGAGATCAATTATGAAAACTTACTTACATTGGAATTGTTGCAACTTGCTACTCCACAATGCTTAGATCTGAAGAAGAATTGAAGAATATGAGGGGATGAAATGTTGCCTTGAATACTTGATAATTTATTGATATTTATGTATTGGGTGTCAAATGAATTGAATTTTTTTCTCTTATACAAGGTTCTTAAGGTATTTCATGAATTAGTTGACCTCCAAAAATCATATTTTGACATCAGGATCAAGGAACAACTAGTGGGAACCCAACACTAACATGTTCAAATTTGGCTCAAGTTGGTGGGTCAATGGCACCCTAAGAACTATTGATTAGGTCGAGGGTACCATAGGTGTCTTATACTTACCATAAATAAGGAAAATAAACAATAATCAAGTACACTTAGTTTGAGACAATGAATTAGATCACCATGCAAACACATGACATCAAATTTGTAGTATGTTGATCAGAAATTAGTCTGGATAAGAGTTAGAATAGGATAAACTTAGGCAAGGGCACAAAAAGTGGTTTAAATTGTATGAGGTTGAAATTTAAAATGCTATTATAAGCCTTAAGGGGTGGCTTTCAATCCATCACACCCTTTTATAATGGTTCTCTTTAATAATTATTAATAAATGTATTTATTCTTCCCCTTTGCAAAAGAATTTATTTCTTGATTAATATCCTTCATAACCAAATAATCATAATATCCTTCATTTTTTATATCTCCCTTCAAATTTTAAAAGGTTATTTCATACAAAACTAATTTTATTTCACTTCTATGAAAAATCATAACATTTATCCCCCTATAAAGGAATTCATGTCCTCAATAGCTCAATAACTCTACAACATAACTCACCAAATAAATAATTATTCAAATAAGTATAGATGTCACACTATCAATAGAATAGAGAACCTATTTCAATTTGAACATATATGATTTTATTTTATAAATTTTGTATATTTTCTCTAAGTACTGTTTCTTAGTAAAATTTCTCAAGTTTGAAATATAAACACTTTATTAGTAATGTTTAAACATATGTGTGTATGTGTATGTGTATGTGTATGTGTATGTGTATGTGTATGTGTATGTGTATGTGCATGTGCATGTGCATGTGCATGGGAATGGGCATGTGCATGTGCATGTGCATGTGTATGTGTGTAATGCCCCCAAATTAATGGAGTGAAATAATGATGAACTATAACTGATTGAATGTTTGAAGATGTTAAGTTGATAATCACAGTGACATAAAAAGTTTATGCAAGACATTAAATCAGTTAATGTATTATATTGTCATTGATGTCAACTTGATATAATCTATATGGTCATGGACATACTACCAATGAATTGAAAGAACTAATGAATCAAAGTCTATGCTATCAGTAATGCATATAAGTAAAGTATTCACAAAGTGACTGTATACCGACAGAGTGCACACCGACGGACAGAGTAAAAGAGAAAAGTCAAAGTCTTACCCGACGAGCAAATGTACAACATTACCGATGAGCAAAGTCACAGTGTTTCCCGATGAGAAAAGTACAGTGTAACCCAATAGACAAAATTACAGTGTTTCCCAATGGACGGAGATCCCAAAGAAAAATGAAGTCACACCGACGGAACAATCAGTTATCACCGATGACTAACTGAAGTATTGACTGACAGAACAGAGAGTTTAGAAATGAAAAAATGCTTAGCTGTTAAGAGCTAAAAATAGACTTAACTGATACTTATAATTTTTTTGATCGATAAGGTAAAGCCGGAGATAAGTAAAGGATTTAAAGCTGCTTTGTCCAGTTGGCAAGAAGATCTCTATGAGATAAAATTGGAGTTTTTCTTTAAATCTAATTGGAAATACTTGTGGATCACGCCAAGATAAAAAAGACCAAGAAATGGTGAAATCATGTCTATAAAGAGACAACCTAATTCATTACGAATTGAGGGATGAAGAGAAGTGAAAAGAGAATAGATGTTGAAGAGATTCTGAAGGAGAAGAAAGTCTTCATTCAGACGTGATCAACAAGCTAAGAAAAGAGCTAGATTCTGCAGACACCGATGAATAGTGAAACAACATCACAGAGTAGAACAATGTGGAGAAAATGTATTGAATTGATTATATTGATCAGAGAGGTTATGCACTTACAATAGATCTCAAAATATGCAATTCAAGTTGTATGTGTGAACAGATCAATTTATTGTTTCAGTTTAACCATTGAAGGATCAAGTCTCTTAACCGAGCAGGACTTAAAAGTCTTTTGTAATTGAGATACATCCCAAGGAGTGTCAAAAAGTTTGATCATACAAAGTAGCATTGGATATGCCTGATACCTATTGATAGGCCAAGTGAGTGTTTGATCAAGGATGGTAGCATTAGATGCCAGATACTAAGTGAAAAACAATCTTTTAAATCCTCTAACAAGGTCACACCTAATAGTGTGTTTGTAACCTTTAATAGGGTTGGCTCTTAACCAAGATCACTTCAGAAGAGTGAAAATTTGGGGTACCGGTCCCAGTGGTTTTTCCCTTAACAGGGTTTCTATGTTAAAAATACATGTGTTATGTGTTTATGTTTCATTACTTGACTATTTTACATTTCACATATGTTATTCTGGATTGATCGGTATACACTAGTTATTTACTTTGTTTCGGTAAATAGTAAGACTGCTTATCGGTAAACATACAAAAGAAATTTTTACAATGCATTCTGACAAGTAGAAATTTTTTTAAAGTATTTCAAGGAATTCATCTTGTAGGCCTGAGTATAAATAGAGGCTTAAAAGTGGTAATAAGTTTTAAGAGTTGATTTAAGGATTGATTTTTGAGGCCACTGACTCACCCCCCCTCTAAGTTATTACTAACAATTGGTATTAGATCTTGATGCAGGAGCATCCTGGGTGTAAGGGCAATCTTGCATCACCCAAAAATATTTCTGTTTTCTTTTCAAAAGGGCTACCTTGTGCAGAGTTGCTATTTATGGAAACTTTCTATTTTTAGTAAGTTGGTCATACGATCTCGGAATGTTCTGATTTTGTATGTGGAGGTTCATCTCAGTCATATCAGCTTGCCAGTAAAGTTTCATGGCTAGATCAGGTCTAGTTTTGAAGATATTAAAATTTTTTGGTATTGAAAACAGGGTACAGAAACCTTGAGCTCAATTTTGAAGGCTTTAGAGGCCCCGGATGAGGTCGAAACTTGGGCTACATGAATCTTGATTAAATCCAAAGTTGTAGAGCACTTTGTGGCATTTCTGAAATGGGGTTATAATAGTCAATTGGGTCAACTGGTGATGACTTATGGTCTCCGGAAGTTGGGCCACCTGAAATAGTAGAAAATAATTTTCCTTCAAAATTTTTGTTCTGGTTTCAAAAGTTATTTTGAGCCAACTTTGATGTACTAAAATAAAAAATAAAATAATTCTAATTTTGGTTGGCCCTAAGGGATAAATTTCTGGAACCTTCTCGGGCGGTGGAAATTACCTATATAAAGAAGGCCCGTAGTGTTGTCTTAGGCAGTTTGGGACAGTTCTGGGTAGATCTGAGTAATAATTCGAGGCTTTGTCCTACAGAATATTGTAAGGGGAATGCCCATGTGGCTTTGCATATTGTAATTCTGAAAGTTTGTAATTCCAAATTTGTGGAGATAATAAGAAGTCCATTTTTTATTCTTGCAAATTGTTGTTGCTTCTCTGTTTCTGTTATGTGTTTGTGGTATTAAGGGGAGCGCCCTTCATTAAGTGGTATCAGAGCAGGAGTTCCTGAGTGTGTAAACAGAATGCCGACTGTGAGGCAGTTTGCACCAGGACCGTGGGTCAGGGTTTTTGTGTAAATAGATCGCCGACTGTGAGGCAGTTTGCACCAGGACCATGGTTATGGTTTTAGAATGCATTGCGAGAATGCCTCCACAAAGGGAATGTGGCGGAAGAGCTGGTGTTGTGACACCTGAGGTTAGAGAGATCCAGAGACAAGTGCAAGCATTGCAAGAAGAGATTCGCAGAGGAATGAATCTTAATGTTAGAAATGAAAGTGAGGATGAAGCCAAAGAAGGAAATGATGATCAAGAAGAAGTTGAAGTTTTGAATCC
>MU227450.1:2819010-2834800 GCA_018584345.1 Thuja plicata | reverse complement strand
ATTGGAAATGATGTTACTCAATACTTAGATACTGAATATGTGTTGCCCATAGGAGCACCCATAGTTGAACAAATGAGAGAGAAGCATGAGCACAACTGCATGATGATAGAGCTTGCTTCCTCACTCTTTGATGTTGAATTTGAAGATGTCAAAGCACGCACAACTACAAAGAAGATGTGAGACAAATTGAAGCTTGTACATGGTGGTGATAAAAATGTTCTGAGAGCCAAGGCAGAAAGCCTTAGAGGAAAGTTTGATGATCTCATAATTAAATAAGGTGAAAACATCACATAGTACAACACAAGAATCAAAGAGGTAGTCAATGCTATCTGAGGAGTTGGAGGTGTACTAGATGAGGATATAGTGGTAAGTAAAATTCTAAGAACCTTATTGCCTACTTATGCTATTAGAGTATCTACCATACAAGAAATGAGAGCAGTAGAAAATAGCAATGTTACTCTAGACAGTTTGATTGGAAGACTAATTTCATTTGAGATGAACAACTTTGATAATAGTGTCTTAACAAACATAGAGTCTGCATTCAAATCTTCATTGAGAGTAAGTAAATCAAGTCATAAACACACTATGAGAAAATATAGTGATAGTGAAAGTGAAGAAGAAGATCTTGATGAAATTGAAGCACTTATGGCTAGAAGAATGCAGAGAGGCAAAGGTAAATACAAAGGTAAATTACCACTTGTGTGTTTTAATTGTAAAGAGATTGGACACTTTGCTACAAGATGTCCTAACAAAAGAAAAGATGACAGAAGTAATGATAGGTCATTTGAAAAGAAGTATGACAGAGGTGTTTACAGAAGAAACTGACAATCAGAAATAAGAGATACCCAAGACTACAAGGACAAAGGAAAGAAGGCCAATTACCTAGCAAAATACAAAGATGAAGATACTGATACTAAATCTGATGAAGACATCGAGATGGTGTTTGTGGTAGTAAAAGATGATTTAGATGATGATGAAGAAAGGTATGTAGAAACTGCACTCATATCTAAAGTTAGTAAAAATGATGTCTAGATCATAGATAGTGGTTGCCCTTACCATATGACCGGTGAAAAACAAAAGTTTGAGACTTTTGAATACTATAATAGTGGTTCAGTAAGAATGGATAATGACACACCTTGTCCAATTGAAGGTAAAGGAACTATAATGTCGAATAACCTGATAAAATGTGAAAATGCTTATTGGGTGAAAGGATTGAATTATAATTTATTAAGTGTTTCTCAGTTGAATAATTCAGGTCACAAAGTAGCATTTGAAAATAAGAAGGCAAAGATCTTCAATAAATCAAGAAGTTTGATTAGTACCGGTGAGCAAACAAAAGGTAACTTATTCTATTTGAATGATACTGACACCACTTGCTTAATGGCTAGAAATGAAGATATATGGTTGTGGAACAAAAGATTGTGTCATGTAAAATTTGACAACATGATATAAATAAGCAGAAAGAGAAATGTAAGAGGCTTACCGATGATGACTAAGCCCAAAAATATCATGTGCAAAAATTGTCAAAAAGGTAAGATGACAAAGTCTAGTTTCAAAAGAAAAACACATACATCTGATGCCATTCTAGAATTAGTCCATACTGACCTATGTGGACCTATAAGGTTGATGATTACTCTAGAATGATGACAATAACATTTCTAAAAGATAAATCTGAAGCATTTAAGATGTTTAAATGGTACAAAGAAATGGTAGAGAAACAAAGTGGTAAATAATTAAAATGCTTAAGATTAGATAGAGGAGGGGAATTTATTTTAGATGAATTCACTAACTTTTGTAATGACCATGGAATCAAAAGATAGGTCTCTGCACTGAGAACACCACACCAAAATGGAATTGTTGAAAGAAGGAATAGATCCATAGTTGATTGTGCAAGGACACTGATGATAGAGAAAGGCATCACCCAAATCTTCTAGAGGGAAGTTGTCAGTACTACTATTTATACATTGAACATAGTACAATTGAAGAAAGACACCAAGAAGACACCTTATGAGCTATGGGATGGATACGCACCCAATGTAAGTTACTTTAAAAATTTTGGCAGTCAATGTTATATCTTAAAAGATGATAGAAATGGAAAGCTTGACTCTAAGAGTGATGAAGGAATCTTTCTAGGGTATTCCACCAAGAGAAAGGCTTATAAATGTCTTAATAAAGCCTCTAAAAAAATTGTTGAAAGTGCAAATGTAAAGATAGATGAATTTACAGAAAAGAATGAAAAGAAAAGCACAAAAGAACCAGAGGACTACAATAGGTTTGTTTACAATGAAGAACCTGACACTCTACCTGACCATAAATGTAGTGCTTCTGAGGAACAGATCATTGCACCCGAGCATCAGGCTGCAAATATCAATAATCAGGATATTGGTCAAGATGATGTACCAAGTGATGAAGATCATAATGAAGGACAAAATGATGATCAAGATGATAGACAAAGATCTGAACCTATACTTGCCAGATATGTCAGAAGGAACCATCCATAGAATTGGATCACTAGAGACAAGAAGGCTGGTATGAGAACTAGAAGTAAGTCTCTAAACACAAGATGTCTTATTTGTGATTTTGAGCCAAAATCTGTCAATGCTGCACTTGATAATAATGAATGGATTAGTGATATGACAGAGGAGATTGAACAGATTGAGAAAAACAAGACATGGACACTTGTGCCAAGACCATATGACAAGAATGTCATCAGTAAAAAATGTATATTCAAGAATAAACTAAATAAGAATGGAGAAGTCACCAGAAATAAAGTAAGACTAGTATGCAAGGGGTATGCACAAGAAGAAGGGATTGACTATGGAGAGACCTTTGCACCCATTGTTAGGCTAGAAGGAGTGAGAATATTACTTTCTTATGATGCATGTAAAGGATTCAAGGTATAAAAAATTGATGTCAAGTCTGCATTCCTAAATGGAATACTTGAAGAAGAGGTATACATGTAACAACCACAAGGTTTTGTTGATCCAGACAAAATGAACATGGTATGTAAACTACACAAAGCCTTGTATGGATTGAAACAAGCACCCTGAGCTTGGTATGAAAGAATTCATTCCTATCTCATAAGTATTGGATTTGTAAGGACTAGTGAAAATAATAATATTTATTTGAAGGAAGATACTGATGCTAACATTTTGATTGCTGAGATATTTGTTGATGACATCATGTTTGGAGGCAATGATATGCTATACAAGTCATTTGAAAATGAAACGAGCAAAGAGTTTGAGATGTCTATGTTTGGAGAGATCAAGTTCTTTCTTGGTCTACAAATCATGCAAAAAGATGAAGGTATTTTCATTACACAATCCAAATACATCAAGGAAGTGCTAAAAATATTCAAGATGGAAGATTCCAAACCAGTTGGAACACTGATGGTAACTAGATGTAAGCTGACAAAGGAGGACAATTCATTAGAGGTAAATCAGAATTTGTACAGATCAATGATTGGAAAAATCATGTATGTTGTACATACACGACCAGATATTGCACATGCAGTAGGAATAGTTGCAAGATTTTTTGCTACTCCAAGGGATTCACATATGACTGCTGTGAAAAGAATCCTAATATTTCTGAAGAATAAAAAGGAATATGGCTTATGGTATAGAAGAGAAGGAAAATTTGAACTTAAGGTCTTTACCGACACTGATTGGGCTAGAAATATTGATGACCGAAAGAGCACAACTGGAGGAGCATTCTTTATGGGTGACAAGCTTGTCACATGGATCAAAAAGAAGCAAGGATGCATCTCTCAGTCTACTACTAAATCCAAGTATGTTGCTTCTTATGCAAACTGCTCAAATATTGTATAGATCAAACAATTACTGGAGGGTATGCATATGAAAATCCTTGAACCAGTAATTATATATTGTGTAAATACTAGTGCAATAAACATTTCCAAAAACCCAGTCATGCATGCTAAAAAAAATCATATTTCCATCAAGTATCATTATTTGAGAGAACAAGTTCAAGAAAAAGAAGTGATACTTGAGTATGTGCAATCTAAGGAAAAATTAGCCAATATCTTCACCAAGCCACTCCCCAAAGATGCATTTGAGTACTTGAGAAAAAGACTAGGGGTCAGACCCTTGTCTATTGGTCAGTAAAATGACTAGAAGGATGCATCAGCCTACATATTTCTAGAATATCATTCATGTTGATGGAAGCACAAAGATGGAATTCAAAGATAAATCTATACACAACAAGGTATTTATCTACTTTGAGCACTAGAGTTATTGTATTGCCAATGGATTGGAAAATTCAAGGAGTATATTATGGATAGAAAGGATTTGTTTGGCATTACTGTCAAAAATATTTGTTTGGCATTGCTATCAAAGGGAGAGATTATATCCATTATCACTTTAGGGAGATATTATATCCATGGGAGAGATTATACATCAGGGAGAGATTATATCCATCACATTTATCCAAAGGGAGAGATGTAACCAGAAAGGGAGAGTACATACAAAGAGAAAGAATTGCTGACAAGAGACATAAAAAGAAAAGAGAATAGTCAAAGGGAGAGAGTTTGAAATAGTTAAAGAACACATCACATCAGAGAAAGAAATATTCTACATCTATCTAGTAAAGGGATTAAAGACAGAGAGAAAGCTGCAAGAATAAAATCTAAGTTATATGAACTTACCTAGGACCAAATATCTGTATCGATTATAGTACATAAGATTGGTAGTTTTGATAAACTTCAACTGTTATATTTCATATTGTATTAGTGATATTATAGTGTGATAATGTAGTGTGTTTCCATCAATGCCAAAGGGAGAGATTGATGAACTATAACTGATTGAATATTTGAAGATGTTAAGTTGATGATCACCATGACATAAAAATTTTATGCAAGACATTAAATAAGTTAATGTATTGTATTGTCATTAATGTCAACTTGATATGATCTATATGGTCATGGACATACTACCAAAGACTTCAAAGAGCTGATGAATCAAAGGCTATGCTATCAGTAATGCATATAAGTCAAGTATTCACAAAGTGACTATATACATCGACAGAGTGCACACCGACAAACAAAGTAAAAGAGAAAAGTCATAGTGTTACCCGATGAGAAAATGCATAGCATTACCGACAAGAAAAGTCATAGTGTTGCCCAATTAGAAAAGCACAATGTAACCCAACAGATAGAATTATAGTGTTTCTCGACGGATGGAGATTTTGAAGACAACTGAAGTCACACCAATGAAACAATCAGTTATCACCGATGACTAACTGAAGTATTGACCGAAAGAATAGAGAGTTCAGAAATGAAAAAATGCTTAGCTGTCAAGAGCTAAAAATAGACTTAACTGATGCTTATCATTGTTTTGATCAACAAGATAAAGTCAAAGATAAGTAAAGGATTTAAATCTTCTTTATCCAATTGGAAAGAAGATCTCTATGAGATAAAACTGGAGTTTTTCTTTAAATCTAATTGATGAGAATTATGGATCACACCAAGATCAAAAAGGCCAAGAAATGGTGAAATAATGTTTATAAAGAGAAAACCTAATTCATTATGAATTGAGGGGTGAAGAGAAGTGAAAAGAGAATAGATGCTGAAGAGATTCTGAAGGAGAAGAAAGTCTTATTCAGACCTGATCAACAAGCTGAGGAAAGAGCTAGATTCTACAGACATTGATGAATAGTGAAACAACATCACAAAGTAGAACAGTGTGGAGCAAAGGTATTGAATTGATTATATTGATCAAATAGGTAATGCACTTACAATAGATCTGAAAATATGCAATTCAAGTTGTATGTGTGAACAGATCAATTTACTATTTCAGTTTAACCATTGAAGCATCAAGTCTCTTAACCGAGCAGGACTTAAAAGTCTTTTGTAATTGAGATACATCCCAAGGAGTGTCAAAAAGTTTGATCATACAAAGTAGAATTGGATATGCCTGATACCTATTGATAGACCAAGTGAGTGTTTGATCAAGGATGGTAGCATTAGATGCCAGATACTAAGTGACAAACTATCTTTTAAATCCTCTAACAAGGTCACACCTAACAATGTGTTTGTAACCTTTAACAGGGTTAGCTCTTAATCGAGCTCTCTTCAGAAGAGTGAAAATTTGGGGTACCAGTCCCAGTGTTTTTTCCCTTAATAGGGTTTCCACGGTAAAAATACATGTGTTATGTGTTTATGTTTCATTACTTGACTATTTTACATTTCACATAAGTTATTTTGGATTGATCAGTATACACTAGTTATTTACTATTTTTCAGTAAATAGTAAGACTGCTTATCGGTAAACATACATAAAATTTTTTTACAAATCATTCCAACAAGTAGAAATTTGTTAAAAGTATTTCAAGGAATTCATCTTGTAGGACTAAGTATAACTAGAGGCTTAAAAGTGGTAATGAGTTTTAAGGGTTTGTTTAAGGATTGATTTTTGAGGCCACTGATTCACCCCCCCTCTCAGTTATTACTAACAATAATTAGTTAGGTGGTTCCAAAATTTAAATAATGTCATAAGGATCTATTTAATTAATAAATAAATAAAGGGGGCTCAAGTAATAAAATAAAAAAAAAAGTTATGTTAGACCATTGTAACTTTTTAGAAAATTCTTGGAGGTCTTTATAAGGCATTGGCTGACACCATAGGTAATCATTATGGAGTTATCTATTCTTGTGTATTTGTGATTCCAATTGGAATTGAGTCTTGTGTGTAGTTTCAGAGGTGGAAGACCCTTTTTATTCTATATTTATAATTTTGGTGGGATTCATTCCTCACCCTAGTCTCTAGTTGGAGATATCACTTTAGATATTTCACTTTGTACTTCATTGTCCAATTTGTGAAGTCTCTATAAGAGAAAAATTTATAATCAACCATCAACATACTTGCACATTTGTTGTCTTTGAATATCTAATTTATGTGTCTTTGTGTACTTTCTCAATATCATTTTCCAACGGTATAGATCGAAAGATACTTATCATGGATATCACAGCTTTAGTATCAAGTGATGATATTTAAGCTTGGAAGAATGACATAATAGTGTCGTACATGTAGGGAGTGCTTACCGTAAGAGATGGGCTTTGTCTTGTCTGTACAACTTGGATGTATGGTGACTTGACCATACAGGTAAAGGCATCTGATGGGTGGAGGTAGAGTGTGTGGGTGGTCATCATATGAGTGAAGGGTGGATATTACTGTACAGTGGAAGGAGAGTGTTGTCATATGGAAAGAGAGTCAAAGGTGCTATATGGATAATTTGGTCATACGAGTGGAGAGAAAAAAGGGGTGTACGATGATTTTTTCATATGTGATAAAAGACCCCAAGCCATGTACAGGTACCAAGTGGTACTATGTGAAAATCGTGTGGCGTATTGTAGGACTTTTCTGGCCATTATGCATTCGATATATTACAGTGGTATCAGATTTTGTGGTCTTTCCAGCCTATCAGTAAATTTAGATCGAATCATGACACCTAGTGATGGAATGGAAGATGCATTTGTGGATATGATAGTCTTTTTGAGGGAGCTAAAAGGTGTAAGACCAGAAAAAGGCATGAATAGCATATCTAGGTAACCACACACCCTAAACAATATGTTAGCCTATCTAATCTAACATTAGAGCCATTGAAATAGGAATTCACAAATAATATGCAATGAAAACATAAGAACTCCCTTCAAATGATGCTCAAATGCTCTCCTTTCTTCTCCATAAACATAGATTGTGTTGCTCTTTGACAATAACACAATTGCACAAAGAACTTGAAAGCACAAATTGATAGTGAGAATACTAGGAGATAGTGGTTCTACCTTGAAAGAGAGGAAAGCATCTCAATTTATAGAAAATGAGAAGCAATTAGGTGAATTAGAGTGCATAACTCAAATGCACAATGGAGAGAAAAGAAGGTAGGATTTTGGAAGCACGATTAGGTGGAAATTGAATGAAGAAAATATTGAAGATATTAAAGATATATGGGAGACATCATGAAACACCTTAATAGGGATGTGAACCACAGTTAAGGGATATGACAATTAGGTGGGATTAGGAGGATATAATTCAATAAATAAATCAATATTCCTCACAAATCAAAATTAGCATTTATGAAATTGTAAAATCCCATAAATTAGAAATAGCCAATTAATTAATTAAAAATTAATTAATTGTGAAGACTTAGGATAAGAATAAATAAATAGGATTTATTCATAAAGAATAGGGACAAACCTTATGTTATTCATCGCAAGAGGATAAATTAGTGAATTATCGATCAAATTGAAGGTATTAATGTATAATTGAAATGATTTTGGTAATATTGATAAGGATTAGGATCAATTCCGAGGATTCTGGAATAGTTTAGGAAATCATGAGGCATCGATGAGCTTTGACAACACTCTCATGATACTGATGTTTGGAAATGATTGAATAGTGTCAATGAACTTTGATGGTGCCATAGGATTGAAATAGGAATGGGGAAACATTGATGAACTTGGACAATGTTCCCGAAATAATAATGATCAAAAATAGCATTGATGATCTTTGTCAACACTATTGAATTGATAATGATAACATTGATGAACTTTGACAATGTTATCAAATAGCTGATAAAAGGGATACAAAGCTCTGATGAATTTGGACAATGCTCCTGAAATGATGACAAGATTGATTGAATTTGGAATAGGCTTTTGATCGATTTGGAAATTGGGTTAATTAGGCATCAATGATCTTGGACAATGCCCCAGAATGGTTGGAATGAGTCTAAAATATTTTGAACATGATTAGGAATAGAATAGAATAGGCTTGAATTGATTTAGGATGATTTGGAATGGTTTAGGATCGAATAGGATTGGTTTAGGATCAAATAGGATCGGTTTAGGATTGATCGGAACCGATTGGGAAAATGATCGATTTGATAAAGAGGGTAGAAATATTAGTAAATAATTGAACAATTTTGAAATATTCAATCATCGACGAAAGACACAATGTTGTCACATAATAAAGATCATATGCGCAACATACAGGAATAATTAGGTAACAAAAAAACATTTCAATTGTAATGCTAAAAATGTTAAAACACGTAGACTAGCAGGCTCAAACCATTTTTAGGTGTCTACATTTTGCACCTCTTTGATACAATGCGATTATGAGCATTGTGTCAAAAATCTTGAAGAAAATTGCATTAAAACATGCCCCAGTGATAATGGGATACATAGGTGCCCCTTCAAGAAATTGACCATAAATGCAAATGATAGGTCAATTTATCAACAATAATGAGACAGATCCACAGTAAAGAACAGATCAAAAATTGGAGGTCAAACGCAAAAGATACAAGGTGTAGAGAGAAAAAAGCATCACAGACAATACAAAAAGAAAGGGTTGCATGTCCATCTAGGAAACCAAGAGGCAATAAAGGGCTTGGAGAGGGATTTGGAGGCCATTTTCACTCTCACAATTGGAGGAATTTGAGCTATGGAGCAAGGAGAATGGATCGAGTTCCAGTGGATAATTAGTGTGGGGAATGAGTGCACAACTACCAATAGCTAGCCAATGTAAGACTCGAGGTGAGTACATTTGAGCCCCTCATAATTTCTAGGGTTTGCACATGTTTATAGGTAGTTTAGGGGTCAAAAAAGGGTCAAACAGGGTCCATAAGGGTTCCACACATGCCACCTACATAGCTCACATGACCACCTATGCAGGTCACATGCCCACTTGTGTAGCAAGCACAGGTGGGATGACCACCTGCGCTGCCTGTGTAGTTGGTCAGCCAAGCTACGCAGTTAGTAAGGCAAACTGCGTAGTTGGTTAAGAGGTCTGCAAATGGGCTGAAATGGAGTCTGGGGATCCTAAACCATCCTGAACTTTCCTAAACAGGTCATGACCCTAGAAAAAGGTCAAAATTAGGTCAAAGTTGGTCAAAATAGGTCCTAGGTTGGTCAAAAAGTAATAGAAAGTACAGAAAGTTGACCAAATTTGCATGGTGATTGCAGCAGGAGCTCATGATTCCATAGACACAGGAGAGAAGACCGGTGTGTCTTGATATCTGGCACCAACTGAGAAGTCATGAGAGGAAATTCCTAGTCTCACTAGGACTATAGTATA
Source organism: Thuja plicata (assembly GCA_018584345.1). Classification (NCBI taxonomy): domain Eukaryota; kingdom Viridiplantae; phylum Streptophyta; class Pinopsida; order Cupressales; family Cupressaceae; genus Thuja; species Thuja plicata. The sequence goes on along the minus strand of MU227450.1, from coordinate 2,824,719 downwards.
TCACATACATGCCTAAGATTAGGGCAAATTGAGGCTTGATTACAACGCTTATAGAGTGGTGGCATTCAAAGATGAGCTCGTTCCACCTAGTAGGAGTGACTTTGGAGGATGGGTGGTGCATCCTCAGGATTCCCATCCATGGTGAGTTAGCAGAGTATGACCTTGTGATAGTGAGCTCAACACTGCATACATTTTTTGACAATGATGATGATGACCTTGATATCTAGGATTATGAGATTCAGTGGGAGATAGTTGTGAGACAGTATGACAAGCCAATTGCAGTGATATGTGGGGTGATTACATGTCTACTAGTGCCTGACAGATGAGGCCACAACTTTTCTATCTACTGGGGGAGAGTTCTAGAGTGCATGATCATGTATGGCATAGTGTTTGCATGGGGTCCATGTATGTTGGCGATGATGTATTACCAGCTCCATCAGTTAGCATACAGGGGAGGGTTATCTATCAGTAGCGGGATCACACTACTACAGGTTTGGGCATATGAGCACATAGCTATCTTTCGACCCATTTCTCAGAGGATCATATAGCCAAACATGTCGTACATATACTATTATCAGGGAGCACCGGCATAGGGGCCGCTGGGCTACACATTATATTTCAGGCATGAGATAGACCTTCTCAGAGATTTCACATGGCGACCATATAGAGATTGCCCTGGATGGGATGATGATAGAGATCACCTACCTTACTACTAACACAAGAGGTACCTCATTGGGAGGACTATCATGGGTCACATGGTGATCAAGATTTAGCTGCCAGAGAGAGTTTGTAGACAGTTTTGAGAGAGGCAGGGAGTATCGATAGGTACAACATTGTTCACTCGATCAAGGGCTGAGATCAGGGCATGGGACATAGTGCACTGGCCTCAGGTGGCATACGTAGAGTTTGAGTAGTTATGACCTAGAAAGTGGGGAGTGGGTGCAGATATAACACATATAGGGACTACAGATGAGTATATTCGATGGTTTTCTAAGCATAGGCCTATTCCTCTGACAGATCTAGAGGTGTTAGTATCAAGAGTATGGATGGCCAGGGATGAGAGCTTGGAGGAGGAGGATGAGGATGAGGAGGATGAGGAGGATGATGAGGAGGATGAGGAGAGTGATGAGGAGGATGAGGAGAGAAACGAGGATGGGGATGATGTTGACAGGGATCTCGGTGATATGCCAACATAGATGGATGAGGACAGGGATGATCTGCCACATGAGGATGACATATAGGTGCCTGATGACCGGTTTGAGGATGATAGGTAGTAGAGACAGGGCGTTACAGAGCTTACAAGATAGATAGACCGACTGGTGGTTGAGAGAGACACCAATAGAGCTGCATGGGCTACAAAGCAAGAATCATGGATTTCCAAGCAATCATTGCTCACAACACAGATGGACAAGTTGATAGTAGAGAGGGATACTATGATTTCCTCTTGAGATACAACTATATCCAAAGCAAAGAGGGCTAAGGAGGAGTCATGATAATTTATTAGTACCATTAGAGATATAGGTGTGTGTGAAATTGTCGGGATGATAGGAGATTCCTGGGAGGAGAAGAGGTACTGGTGAGGTATGTATGAGAGAGATGTGCCACGAGATCAGTGGGCACTAACTTACAAAGCGTCTTCTAGAAGATCACACTCCCAGAGGACACAGAGCAATGAGGGAGTGCTAGGATCGAGGGGGCCACCTAGATTAGGACAGATAGGGCACTAGGCAGGAGGGGCCTCATCTTCTAGACATGACAGGGATCAGGAGGACCAAGAGAGAAGGGGTTGACAGGAGGTTCTCTCTAGCAGAAGGACACTTTTGATAGACATGTTATAGATTATGAGCCTACGGGCCTCAATGTATACAAACACCTTACTTTTTGTACTCTAATACTTTATTTATATATGCAACTACTTTATGATGCACATGATGGATTCTTATGTACATGTTTTTACTTTCCTATTATATGATGATGCTTTAGACATTGCAATGTATGTCCTTTGTTACACAATATATATGTTATGAATGCAAGCATTGTTTTTGTCCTTTTTTCTATTTGAAATGTATGATTGAAAAATGCAAATGTATGGTGTTTTTCCTTTTTATGAATGCATGTATGCAGGATGCACATGTTTTTGATATACTAGAGTACTAGACTAAGATGACTATGAGGACTGATTGAAGAAGTGTTAGTAGAAAGCAGAAATTAGATGAAGAAATATTAGTAAGATGGAAATATTTTGTCTTTCAGAAGTGCAATTATGTTATAAGAGCTTATTTTGATATTGCAAACCCAGATGTAGCACATCGTGGCACAAAATCTAGAGCGAGAAAGTCATCCTTTTGCGTAAAAAAACATGATGCAGACAGAGGATGATCTTCTCCATCCTGAAGCATATAGAAGACATGTCCTAGAATTTCATGAGATCATCAAACAGGCAAAAAATAAAGCAAAAAAAGACTGGTCATGAACCATCCCAGCTACTCTCATAAGTTTAGATAATGTCATCGAGTAGCATAGGAACATGATCAAAAAATAAAATCAAATAAAAGATAAAACACTCACTGAAACAATGTGAGCCAACAACCATTCTGATCGTTTGTTACTTGCATTAAATATTCTTTGATTGATAGCTTAGATTGGAAATTGACTTATTGGATAATTGATTGATAAATTGGACAGATTGATTGGTTGATAGCAAAGATCAAAGATCGAATAGCCGGTCCAACTAGATTGAATGTTGAGTCACAATGATTCAGATCACGTTTGTGAGAGCATGATTTCATTAAGCACAGAATGATGAATCTACCATGGATGTCTGCAAACATGATGATCAATACGCAAAAGAAAGACAAGTATTTACAAATTTATTGCAGATTTGTGAAGAGATTTTTGCAATTTTTAGGATTTTTGAGATATTTGAATTTTTTTGTGATGATCTTTTTTCAGAACTTTTTATTATTTTTAGGATTTTATTCAGCATCATATTTGATTTTTAGGATATTTTTTCAGGATCATATTTGATTTTGAACAATTTTTTCAGGACATTATTTGATTTTTTTTTTTAGCAAATTTTTGAGGACATTATTTGATTTTTTTGGATTTTTCGCTTCTATTTGGATTTTTAGGATTTTTTCAGGTCATTAAGATATTTACAAGTTGTTATCTCCAATCTGATAGTCAAGGAATCACATGGATAAACCACGTTCAAGGTCTTGTCCCTAATTTGAATTCAAATTCAAAGACGTTCAATAACAGGAATCTGCCCCCAGACAACAGATAGACTATGTACAAAGGCGAAAGAGATAGACAGACTGGGTATACCAAGGGTAAGACAAAGGAGGTCAACCAGTTACAGGCCATAAAGGGGCACTAGGGTCGATTCAAAGTGAAATATGTGATCAGGAAAGGACATTAGGATATCAGGTGGAATCATGATAGACATTGGAGCAACAACTTACTACACGTGCACCTGTTTGGCAGGTTTTCACCACAATATATGCCCAAAGTGCCTGTTTGCCAGGTTTTCACTTGTGGACGAGATTTTTTTTCTCTTGATTTCTATTTTTGCGTGCCAAGATGCCTGTTTACCAAGTTTTCATCAAGGCAACTATTTTTTCTCTTTTTTGATTTTTTTGCTTTATTTTTTATTTTTTTTCTATTTTTTCATAAATGTTTGCAATTTTTTTGTACTTTTTTCAAAAAAATTTGCAATTTTTTTGGACTTTTTTCAGGATCATGCATAACACTTACAGAGGTGCATACTATTCAATACTTCTGGCAATGGTTCTCCCTCCCATGTTGCAAGTTGATACACTTTAGACCCATATGTTGTTGTGACTATATAGGGGCCTTCCCAATTTGGTTCAAATTTCCCAACCTTTTCTCTGCGTGGCTGGGCTTTGTAATTCATTTTCAGGACCAAGTCTCCAATCTCAAAATGGCGGGCTTGGACTTTATTTTTGTAGCTTTGTTTGAGATGGTTTTGATATGCTTGCAAGTGGACCAAGGCATTTTTTCTTTTCTCATCTAGCATTTCGAGCTCATGCAACCTAGAAACTTTGTACTTCTTGTCATCAACAATGCCTTGCAAAGATACTCTCAGTGATGGAATTTTGACCTCGAGAGGTAATATGGCCTCAGCGACATAGACAAGAGAGTATGGAGTAGCACTAGTGGGGGTGTGAGTGCTAGTTCTGTAGGCCTAAAGAGCTGGATTTAGTTGCATATTGCCAATCTCGACCAGCATCATTGATAGTCTTTTGAAGGATCTTGATGATTGTTTTATTAGATGCCTCCGCTTGATCGTTGCCTTGTGGATAGTAAATGCTATAAAATCCATGATAGATTTTAAATTTCTCACAAAGCTTTGTAACATATTTATTTTGGAATGGGTTACCATGATCAGTAGTGATAGCCAGAGGAACTCCATAGCAAAAAATGATAATTCAGGATGAATTTGGAAACTTACTTGCCGGTGATGTATGTCATAGGGATAGCTTCCACCCATTTGATAAAATACTCAGTCATCGTTATGATATACTTGTGGCCATTAGAAGAAAAATGTTTAATCTTCCCTAGGCATGTGCAGGACCATGAGGGGCCAAACTATGCCCTTAAGTGGCAATGAAAAATAAAAAAATTAGGGTTAGTAAACTTGACATGAAAATTTGAAGTAGCTAATAACCTAATATCAAAAAGCTGTATGAATAGAATCTGTAGAAAATTGAATTTAGTTTCTAAACTAATAGGCCTTTTCTAAAAAAAATTAAATATGATTGGTGAAAAGTATAGATTTCAATGCAGCAGTACAAAAATTTCAGGAAAAAAAAAAGAAGTAGGTGTATGTCTGACCACCTTAATCATAATCAAATGGTAATATTTTTTTATAAGATTTTATATGTAAGTAGTATACTCATGCCCGGACATGATGCATATTTTTTTGTAATTTTATAGTAGGCGAAGCATAGAATGTGACACATTTTTCAGATTTCAAAAATGTTATACCATTTGAAAGTTATAGTTGTTTTTCAATCAGTATATAAATCAGCACTTTAGAGGTAACTCAATTAGAAAATAACTAATAATTACTTATCGAATTCAAAATTTGACAGCAATTATATCGATAGAAAGCTAATAATCTCCTTAAGATACCCTTTTCATTTCATCAAATTCGGGTGAAAAAAAAGTCACCAGCTACATGGTCGAAGTCTGGAACTCAAAGAAACAAGGAAAAAACACATTTTTGTGATATTTTTAGAGTTGACCATGTAGGTTATGTGTACAAAGCAATACCGAGCCTAATCGGGTACCCGATTTTACCCGATATTTTTAGGTACCCAAAAATGACGAAAGAATTTTGATTTTTAAATTTTTCCTCCCCTTTCTCCCTCTTAAATTTTTTTCCCTCCCCTTTCTCCCTCCTAATTTTCCCTCCCATTTCTCCCTCCCATTTCTCCCTCCTTCATATGATATATTATATATCAAAAATTATATATTAGATTATGTATTATATATATTAAATATTAATAATATCTATATATATTAAATATTATATAATATATATTTTACATTAATTATTATATAATATATATTAATATTAAATCTTACATTATATATATCATATATTATATATTATTTTATATATTATATATTAATGTGTTTTACAATATATCACATAATATCTTCATATTTAAATTATATATA
>MU227450.1:2783289-2795311 GCA_018584345.1 Thuja plicata | reverse complement strand
TTCTACAGTAGTTTCCTAGGTTTTGCTTCTCCCTAAGCTTATCTTCAGGGGGGTGTTAGAGTAATAGTCTATCGGGTTATTAATTAAATCATTATGATCTAATTACTAACTCACCTATTCACTCTAGCTTTCTTTAGCTAACCTTAGGGCTTCCCTTTTAGGGTTTCATGATTCCTTTTATAAGGATTCACTTCTTTGCATTTCATGATTAAGGAGATTGTATTTTTGTATTCATTATTGTTGATAATATAAATTTTTTCTTTCAACATGAATATCATGTCTCTGGCCTTTTGGCCGCCATAGTTTTCTCTTTTGTCTTCTGTTTCTTGCTTCTACTTGTGACAGATGTGCATGCAGGTGTTCTTGGGAGAATAGGACATTTCCTATTTTTATCAGGTCTCACAACCATGTCCTAGAAATTGCATCTAGCATAGGACTGCATTTTCATTCTAGACTTTCATTGTGGTAGCAATTTGATGCTCACTTCATTGCGTTCTCCTGGATTTGTACATTGAGGATTTCTTCTTCAACATTCTAGCTTCATCCTGACTGCCCAAGTGTTTATTCTTCACTCTTTATCTACAACTATATGCTCAATCTATTTTTGGTATTGAAATCAAAATCTGACACTCTTATATAGCTCAAAATCGCATTTTAAAATTTTTCGGACCGACGCGATTAGACTCTTGTGTAGTCGACTTTCTGACGTCACTTTCTTGTCAAAATCTTATCCTATCATCATTTTATCAAAATTGTCAAAATTTTCATCAAAATTCAACTTTGGTCAACTCTAGCCAACCCTAGTCAAACTTGGTCAACCAGACCTCCAAATTGCTCAAACTTGATTTTGAATCTTCTGAATTCTTCTGTAATTTGTTCTGAGTTCTTCTTGATCTCTGATTCAATATCTATCTACGATTTCTTTCTCTCAAAAATCATATGACATGTCATCTTTCCATTTTGCTCCCGAGGGGGTAGGATGATTACATCATTGAATCTATTTTTGTCAATTTGATCTAAATTCAAAAGTCCTCATTGCTAGGGGCATCTCATCACTTGGGGCATGTTCAGTTTTTTGTACTTCATAGTCAAAACTGGATACTCCATAATCAATAAGGGAATCTTTGTTCCTTACATCTTGTCATCTATTAGGCATCGAGGAAATCTAACCCGAATCCCCGAGGATCAAACTTCGTTATGGAGATTCTAACTCAGATTCTTGAGGATCAAGCTTTATTCTGGAGATAATTCTTGAAATCTCATCTATTAGGAATTGGGGAAATCTAACCCTGACTCCTGAAAATCAAGCTCCATTCTGGAGATGATTCTGAAACTCGATCTAACCAGTGTCTAGGAAATCTAACCTAGATATTGGGGGACTAAGCTTCGTTCTAGAGATAGTCTTAAAGATTTCTATTGCCTATCTTTTTATGGACAGGTATCGGGGCAATCTAACCCTGACTCCTGAAGGTTGGGCCTTGTTCTAGAGACAATATATTTAAAGATATCAATCTATTAGGTATCAGAGCAATCTAACTTAGATCCCTGAGGATCAAGCTTCATTCTGGAGATGATTCTTGAAATCTTAATCTATTAGGTATCTGAGCAATCTAACTTAGATCCTGGAGGATCAAGCTTCGTTCTAGAAATGATTCTTGAAATCTTAATCTATTAGGTATTGGTGCAATCTAACCTGGATTCCTGAGGATCAAGCTTCATTCTGGCGATGATCCTTGAAAACTCTACTTGAGTGATGTCTTGGAAATCTAACCTAGACTTCGGAGAGTCAAGCTCTGTCCTGGAGATGGATCTGCAATCTTCATCAATCAATCTTTGCATCATCAATTTTTCAAATCTATTTTTCTATTCTTCTGACATCAGACTATTCTTTGAATCAATGCACTGCTTGCACATCAATTCAAAGAGGGGAAAAATGTAACACCCAAAAATTGGCATATTGAAACCTTAACCAATTTTGTTGCATTTGTCATTCTTATGAATCGTCAAAGTCCTATTGTACTAGGCAATTCTGAGTTCTGACTGACTCTACTCGACCTAAGTGTCAAATGCAGAAAATCCTAAATCTACATTAATCATACATTATATTTAATTCCTAAATATCAATCAATTAGCTAAATAAACCCTATGATTGAATTAATTTAATTATAAAGTCCCAGCACTTTAATTAAATTAAATTCAGCCCTTTTAGCTAAAACACATAAAAAATAATTAAATAATATTTAATTATTAAATAAATATCCTCATTTCAATAATTGAATTTAATTATTCAGATAATCAAGAAAAACATATTTATGAGGTCATATTCTATTTATTTAATTAATTAAATATTCTCTCAAAAATCTTCTCTCCTGTTCAGAAATAGAAACTTTGAATTGACTATGCTTTAGAGAGAAAGAAAATAGTTAAAATAAAAAAGAAAATAGTTAAAAATAAAGAGAAAACAATTCATTGTTTTCTTTTAAAGAAAGCTTGCTAATTTGAATTGGCTTTTCTATCTGTTTTATTTCAAAAAGGAAACTTTCTATTTTGAGCAGGCTCTCAATCTATAAAAGAGCTCCCATTTCTGATTCAAAGCCCCCCAGTCTTTTTTATGCATTGTTAGAATAACGAATTGCTGCTACATTTTTATCATCTCATTTCTAGTTAAAAGCTCTCATTTGCAATAGATTAATGTGAATTTCTTAGATTAAATGCATTGCAATCATGTCTTAGTTTAATCTCATTTTAATTTTTAGATTAATCTTGCATCTTTCAGTATCATTTAGATTAATCTTGCATCACATTCATGGAGAAAAATCCTTCATTCTTAGATTGGTCTATGGTTGTGGGACTCTCATTCTAAGAGCTATTCGAAACCCCATCTAGATAGAAGGCAATAGGTCGAATCATACAGGCATGCAAGATGAATAACTCATATTCACTTCTGTATGTGGCTGATGAACAAGGACTATGTTGAAGTGTATGGTTGAATAGCAAGGCCAAATTTAACATATACACCCATGACCCCTTTCGACACATTAGAACACTCAATTGTGTCCTAAGGGGTCGTAGGACCCCTTAGGACACACTTTAGCATTCCAATATGTCGAAAGGGGTCATGGGGACATCCTAAGGGTCCTAACGTCTAGGAAGTCCCCACGACTCCTTTTGATACATTAGAATGCTCAAGTGTATCCAAAGGGGTCCTACGACCCCTTGAGACACACTTGAGTGTTCTAATGTATCAAAAGGGGTCATGGGGACTTCCTAGGGGTCCTAACACATGATAAGACATACTAGGATCCCTAGGAAGTCTGCATGACCCCTTTCAACACATTAGAACAGTCAAGTGTGTCCTAAGGGGTCATAGGACCCCTTAGGACACACTTGAGCATTCCAATGTGTTGAAAGAGGTCATGGGGACTTCCTAAGGGTCCTATCACATGATAAGCCATACTAGGACACCTAGGAAGTCCCCATGACCCCTTTCAACACATTAGAATGCTCAAGTGTGTCCTAAGGGGTCCTATATTGCATGATAAGCCATACTAGGATGCCTAGAAAGTCCCCATGACCCCTTTCAACACACTAGAATGCTCAAGTGTGTCCTAAGGGGTCATCGGACCCCTTAGGACACACTTGAGTGTTCTAATGTGTCGAAAGGGGTCATGGGTACTTCCTAGGGGTCCTAACACATGATAAGGCATACTAGGAACCCTAGGAAGTACCCATGACCCCTTTCAATACGTTGGAATGCTCAAGTGTGTCCTAAGGGGTCTTGCAACCCCTTAGGACACACTTGAGTGTTCTAATATGTCAAAAGGGATCATGGGGACTTTCTAGGGGTCGTCTCAGACTGCTAGGAAGTCCCCATGACCCCTTTCGACACATTGGAATGCTCAAGTGTGTCCTAAAGGGTCCTACGACCGCTTGGGACATACTTGAGTATTCTAATGTGTCAAAAGGGGTCATGGGTGTTGGAAATTTGACTCCCAGGAATATATGACTTATTTTTGTGTTGTCATTATGGAAAAAAAGTCATATGAAGTTTTGACAACAAAATTTGTAGTAAAAATTGACTAAGTATAGAAGACAATACAGAACAAAGATACACAGATGATCAGAGCACTAGCGCATATACGTACGACCAATTCAGACTAAGCACCTTTAGACATAAGCTCTATGATATGTTTTAATGCTTACCTTATACACACATGGTATGGAATGTCAGTATAGATAAGTTATAGAAAGAACAAGTACACTTACAGTTTAGAATATAAAGTATGGAGCCGACTTCAGGTTTTTTTATTAGCGTGTAATATTTTGTTGTGTAAAGGCTAAGTGCCTATTGTAATAAGTTTGTAATCATGTATTAAACATTATTGTAAACACAATTAAGCCAATTTTTTTGGAAGCATTGGGAATGTTGTTTTTGGGCTGACTAAGGTCTTTTTTAGAGTTGCGTCTATTCAGGCATATATATATATATAATGAAAAATATATATTTGAAGTGTCAAAGATATATGCAGAGAAAAGATATAGAAGAACAATATAAAGATGTCAATATGAGATAGATCCCTTAAAGAAGATAAGAGCATAAGCGCATAATTGAAACTTATCAGACATCTGTGTCATATACAACAGTTCACTTTTGGATATAGTGTATATCTATTCTGAGGAGGTTTTAGCCTTCTTTATCATTGACCAGTGAGCTCTTGGAAAATGACTCCTCACCCCTAATAGGGTTGTTTGTAAAAGACTCTTAACAGGGTCAGGCCTTTAACCAAGTCATTTTACTTGCATTATAAAGACTGCTCCTAACAGGGCAAAGGAAATTTAACAGGTTCATTATACTAGTGCAATATTTGTGGGTACTGATTCCCACCGGGGTTTTCCTCTGATCAAGGTTTCCCCGTAGTTATATCATGTGTTATGTGTTCTTGTGTTAAGCTTCAAGTGATATATATTTGATTTATGTTTAAAGTTTCTGAAATAAAATAATTAGGTAAACACTAAATCACCCTCCCCCCTCTCAGTGTTTTCAACAATTGGTATCAGAGCTATGGTCTTCTGAGAGAAAGTTTAAACACTTGAGGAGATCATGGATTCAGCAAAAGTAAAACATCTAAAAAATAATCTTGAAGTAGCCCTTGAAGATCTAGACAGATCTGAGAAAGAAAATGAGGAACTTAAACTAAAATTTGATGGCTCACAAATTCTTATCAAAAATTTAAGAAAAGATTTGAAAGAGTGCTCTACAAATGATTTGGGTAAAATGGTTAAGAAACTAAATGAAGAAAATTTATCTTTAAAGGATAAGATAGAAGAACTAAATGATCAGTTAACTGATAGACTAACAGCTATTGAAGAGAAGAACAAATAAAATAAATAGCTAGATGAAGAAATCATGCAAGCCAATTTGAAAATCTTAGAGTTGGAAAACATCAAGAATAAAATTGAATCTGAATTATCAGGAGCAAAAGACAAGATTGATAAACTACACACAAGTTCTGATCTGATTGAATCACAGCTTTATACACAAAATCTAAAAGGTGATACCACTGGTATGGGATACAGTATAGCTTAAATTGAGATCAATTCATTACAAGAAATAAAGAAAGCTCAAACAAAATATGCAGAAGAAAAGAAAATTGAGAATCATGAAAAGACTAAAAAAGAACCACCAAAAGACAAGCACAAGGCAGTCAACTGTACTTTCTATGCCTGTAACAAGCATGGACACTTGGAAAGAGATTGTAAGGATGTAAGACCCTTCAATGGTTACTGTTACTCCTATAATAATTTTGGTCATATGACTATTCACTGCAGGACAAATCAAAGAAATCAGTCAGAACTGAACCAAAGGAATCAAACTCAATACAATCAGAGAAATCAACCTCAAAGAAAATTGCAGAACATTACATGTCAGATATGCAATTACAATGGACACATAGCCAAGCAGTGTAGCATGATTAATAAAAACATCAGACCTCCTATCATTTGTCACTCATGTGAAAAAAAAATTGGACACATCTTAAGGTTTTGCAGGTCAAGAACACAAGGACAAGAGAATCCTAAAAAGTCTATGTTTGAAGAATCAAGAGAAGTTAAGTTTGTGGAAGATAAAGCTAACTCAGATAAAATATGGGTTGAAGTAAAGAAAGATAATGAAGAGAACAGGGTAGTAGATGCATCCTCAGTGGACGCACCTTCTACTTCTGGATAATTGACCCTCATGGTCTTAGGGGGAGCTATTCTAGCTCTGAACCCCTGCGTGGCTGGTATACTCATCTCTGAGTATGCGCCTTTGAATTCATGTCAGTGATAAAAAAATAATGTAGTATGCATTCATGCATTATCTATACTTCATTCTAAATAAAGTTTGAAAGTCTCAGTAAAAGCACTTATGACATTAAATGCATAAAAACTTTATATAAATCGATGGATTGATTGATTATTCTCATTGTTTACATTTGAGTTCATAAAATTTATAGAGCACAGGAGTACTAAGAACCAAAGCATCCAAAGGTATTGATTTGATCAATTTGTGAACAAATTGCAAGTTGAAACAGAACCCTAGCAGTTGCATCATTTTGAATTGTTGTTAAACCCTACTTAATCAAGTTGCAAGTAAGTATGGAAACCCCAGTTGTATTTGACATTGCTAAAAGGAAGAGATTTGTCTTTAAGAAGCATCCATTCAAGTCTATACTATATGATTTTGAAGGAGTATTCTCATAGACTTCACTAGGAGTCGTGCACGTGGAATACATTCACGCGTACATCTACTACAAGAAGGAAATAGTTGGAGACAACATCATAGAAACTCTTATGGGTTCAATGATGAAACCAGACTACTCATTCAAGGATGAATACATGTATCTCACTGATAACCCCATCTTTGAGTATTCTAATTTGCATGAGTCCTATGAGCCAGAATGGGTTAAGATATTACTAAGTAGGATACATGATGACCTATATTAGATTGGTGAGGTTCCTATCCGCATCACTGCAGACCTAATTCATGAAATGACTGGACTTCCTAAGAATGGACTAGTTCTTCCTACTAGTAAGGATGTTAAGAAGCAGGTTGAACAAATTTTATTATCTAGAAGTGATAGGCGCGACATGACTGTCGATCCTATTAAGGAGAAAGACATCAAACTACTCACTATGATACTTGGATACAAGTTTCAGCAGGAAAGCAAACTAAATAGTGTGTCCACAGCAATAGTTGTGGTAGAAATAAGGATAGTGAGAGATAACACTCAGTACAATCTCTGTGAACTATTCTGCACACAACAGATTGAGAACATTAAGGCTATTAAGCATGACAAGAGAAAGATATTCAGGTTTGGCTCTTTGATCATCTACCTTTACTTCCACATTATTGGTAAGGTTGCAAATCTTTACCTAGATAGGAGTAAACCTACTATGTCTCAGATATCACTAAAAGCTACATCAGAGAGTAGTGAAAAAGATACCATGGACATGAATATCAAAACATTCAGGATCAAGATACAAAATAGGTTCAAGATACCTGAGAAGATAGTTGAGAAATACAAAGACACCATATGCTTCATGGTGGAAACTAACTGTACTTGCATAGAGGCAGTTGAGCCTAGAACAAAATGGATTCACCCACTCATTTATGAAGTAGAATAACATGTTTTGGAAGGTTATGCACAGGTCCTCCTATCTATGCCCAAGGATTCCAGTGAACCTAGATGGGGTACTTACAGAGAAAAGACAAATCAAGTTGATTTTGTCTTATACAGTGCTGACAACAAAAGAAAGGCATCTAGGATTACTTCAAATATCCTAAAAGTTCATGGTGTTACACAAGAAGACCTTGACAGAGCTAGGGAAGCTAAAATAGCCAAAGAACTTGAGAAAAATCCCACAGAAGTAAAAATGGAAAAGTCTGATGATATGCCTAAGAAGAAGAAGAAGAAATCAAATGAAGATACATCTATGCCATCAACCACCATTGATCTAGAATCTTCTCCACCTTCTGTACCGAGCAAGTTAACTAGAAGGAAGAAGCAAGTTCCTAAAAATCATCCATCCTCAAGGACCAGAAGGAGCAAGGTAAAGAACACACAAGCCCCTCCTGAGCTAGGATTCAGGCCCAGTCTAACAATCCTAAAGAATAGAATTGTTAATGAAGGTAGACTAGAATCTATCAAGAATGTCTATGATAAGTATCAAGAGATAGAAAAATTATAAATTCATTCTATGATCATCTCTCACATGATTAAGTTTAAAAGGACAGTATTGGAACTCAAAATAGTCATAACATACAAGGTATGGAACATAATTGATATGTTAAAGAGGCAAGAAATTGAAGAGGATATGAGGATAAGAGAAGAAACATTGGATAGTCTTCTCCCAGTATGCTCACATGATGAGAAAGCCATTATGTTGGATTTAGTAAAGCCACACCTAAGAACCAAAACAAGAGTTCTCCATATCATGAATAAGGAGCATGATCTGGTTGGTGAAGAGACTCAGAAAGAATTTGAGTGGGTATTTCTGGATAGACATATGTATCCTTCAACGACGCCTACAACAAAGGTAACTCTAGTTCCTCCCAAACAGGTTACAGAACCAGTGATTCAAAATGCACCTAAGATAGGTCCACAGGTTTCAACGCCCTCAGTTTCGATAGCTTCTGATACAATAAAAGATTCAGGAGATACTATAGTGAATGATGATATCAAGATATCCATGACCGCTTCTGACAATGATATGGAAAAAGTTGAAAAAGAATTTGTAAGCACTGAAGAGACAAAGGAGGTATGGACTGATGACACATCTTTACAACAAGATGAAGTTCCCTCTAAAGATTCAACAAATTTGAATAAAGAGGGATATAATCAAACTAATGAGACACCAGTCATGGAGATCCCAGTAAAAAGAGAATGCATGGATACTAGTCAGAATACTATATTCACACCATCCATTCAACCATCTACTTCATTATTGTCAAGTTTAACTCCTGACTCAGCAACTCTAGATGCATGGGGAGAAGAAGATTTGATTAAGATCAGTGTCCTATCCATGGAAAAAGCCAAAGAGAAACAAGTTATGAGAAACCCACTCTTTCTGGAATCAGTGAACATTCTGAATGATCTAGTGCCTGTAGACAAGAAAGTGGCTAAAATTCAATTAGTTGATGATGTAGATAGCATCCTAACAAGCTTCAAAGCACACTTTACAAGTTTAGTAGACTCAGCTACTAGAATTGTAGAAGATGAGTATAAAAAGGAAATATTGAATGAACTACAAAAGAATTTTTCCTTAGATTTAAAGTCATTAAAGATTGGTCAGAAAATGTTAAAAGAGTTGGCATCAAAAGGTAGAAAGGTTACAAAACATTGTATGGATAGAGGTAAAATCACCTCTGAACATATCAGAAATATAAAAGAGGCAGATATCTTGGTTAATAACATAAGACAATTAGTTGAAACATCATCCCAAGACATAAACATCTGCAATAATATCTATCAAGGTCAAATAGACAATATAGAAAAAGCTAAAATGGAGATCAACAAGATAAGGATCGGGTAGACTCAACTGAGAAATGCACTTGCACCCTCCTTAGCAGTCTGGATGAGAAAATTAAACATATTGATGCAATCATTGCTACCTATGATCAAGGACCCATCATGGATTTGAAAAAGATGGAAAATCTTACATATGCCTTATGCACCCATCTACAAACAATTGATGCACTAAAGGCATTCTGGCAACAAGAGATGAAGAATCTGCAAACAGCCTATCCAGATGTATACATGGAGTAAGTATCTAGAGACTTACAATTTTGAAACCTTTGTCATTAATGTCAAAGGGGGAGTAAAGTATGTATGGGGAGTAGTATATATATGCAAAGAAATATGATATAGTATATGTTAAAAGAAGATAATATATAGTTTTTGGTGTTAGTCAATTTTGAGTAACTTGGCCACATTCCTTTGTTGCCATTAATGACAAAGGGGGAGATTGTTGGAAAGTTGACTACCAGGGAGTATATGACTTTTTTTTTTTGTCATTATGGCAACAAAGTCATATGAAGTTTTGACAGCAAACTTTGTAGTAAAAATTGACTAAGTATAGAAGACAATACAAAACAGAGATACACAGATGATCAGAGCACCAGCGCACATGCGTATGACCGATTCAAACTAAGAGCCTTCAGAAATAAGCTCTATGATATGTTTTTATGCTTACCCTATACACACATGGTACAGAATGTTAGTACAGATAAGTTACAGAAAGAACAAGTACACTAGTAGTTTAGAATACAGAGTATGGAGCCAACTTTAGGTTTTTTGATTAGCGTGTAATCTTTTGTTGTCTAAAGGCTAAGCACCTATTGTAATAAGTTTGTAATCATGTATTAAAAATTATTGTAAACAAGCTTAATCCAATTTTTTTGGAAGCATTCTAAATGTTTTTTTGGGCTGACTAAGGTCTTGTTTAGAGTCGCATCTATTTAGGCATAAATATGTGTGTGTGTGTGTGTGTGTGTGTGTGTGTGTGTAATGAAAAGATATATTTGAAGTGTCAAAGATATATGTAGAGTAGAGATATAGAAGAACAATACAAAGATGTCAATATTAATAGAGCCCTTAAAGAAGATAAGAGCATAAGCGCATAACCAGAACTGATTAGACATATGTGTCATATACAGTAGTTCACTTTTGGATATAGTGTATATCTATTCTCAGGAGGTTGTAGCCTTCTTTCTCATTGAGCAGTGAAATCTTGGATAGTGAGTCCTCACCCCTAATAGGGTTGTTTGTAAAATACTCTTAACAGGGTCAGGCCTTTAACCAAGTCATTGTACTTGCATTGTAAAGACTGCTCCTAACAAGGCAAAGGAATTTTAACAAGTTCATTATACTAGTGAAATATTTGTGGGTACTAATTCCCACCAAGGTTTTCCTCTGATCAAGGTTTCCCCGTAATCATATCATGTGTTATGTGTTCTTGTGTTAAGCTTCAAGTGATATATATTTGATTTATGTTTAAAGTTGTTGAAATAAAATAATTAGTTAAACACTGATTCATGCCCCCTTTCAGTGTTTCCAACAATGGGGACTTCTTAGGGGTCCTAACGCATGATAAGGTATACTAGGACCTCTAGGAAGTCCCCATGACCCCTTTAAACACATTGGAATGCTCAAGTGTGTCTTAAGGGGTCCTACAACCCGTTAGGACACACTTGAGATTTCTAATGTGTCGTAAGGGGACATGGTGACTTCCTAACGGTCCTAATGCGTGATATTGCATATTAGGATCCCTAGGAAGTCCCCACGACCCCTTTTGACACATTGGAATACTCAAGTGTGTCCCAAGGGGTTGCATAACCCCTTAGGACAAAATTGAGTGTTCTAATATGTCAAAAGGGGTCATGGAGACTTCCTAGGGATCCTAACACGTGATAAGGCATAATAAGACCCCTAAGAAGTCCCCATGACCCCTTTCGACACATTAGAACACTCAAGTGTGTCCTAAGGGGTCGTACACACTTGAGTGTTCTAATGTGTCAAAAGGGGTCATGGGGACTTCCTAGGGGTCCTTACGTGTGATAAGGCATAGTAGGACCCCTAGGAAGTCCCCATGATACCTTTCAACACATTGGAATGCTCTAGTGTGTCCCAAGGGGTCATAGGACCCTTTAGGACATACTTGAGTGTTCTAATGTGCCAAAAGGTGTCATGAGGTTTTCCTAAGGGTCCTAACGTGTGATAAGGCATACTAGGAACCCTAGGAAATCCCCATTACCACTTTCGAACATTGGAATGCTCAAGTCTTCTCTAAGGGGTCCTACGACCCCTTAGGACACACTTGAGTGTTCTAATGTGTCAAAAGGGGTCATGGGGACTTCTTAGAGGTCCTAACACATGATAAGGCATACTAGGACCCCTAGGAAGTCCTGATGACCCCTTTTGAAACATTGGAATACTCAAGTGTGCCCTAAGGGGTCCTATAACCCCTTAGGACACACTTGAGT
>MU227450.1:2732443-2758149 GCA_018584345.1 Thuja plicata | reverse complement strand
ACAAATGTGCCATAAACAAGTGTAGAAGGGCCTTCAGATTGTTGTTTGGTGATCAAGGATTTTCCATATGACTTAGGAGATAAGGGTAACTCTGTGATACACAAAGTTTGGCCCAAAGTGTATTCTCTCATACTTTGTTCTTTTATATCTACCTTGATTTCATGGGATTTGGAAGTTGATGCTTCATTACCGAGATCCATGGGTGTTGGTGGAGAAGATGCAATCCGATTGTAAGGCACAAAAGATTCAGTTGTTGGCTTTATGGTATTGCAATATTGAAAAGGATTCAGATCTCCTTTGATGGTCACCTCTTGACCATTATATGAAAACTTCAAGCATTGATGATACATTGATGGCACAGATCGCATGGAATGAATCCAAGGTCGCCCTAAAAGAATGTTATATGCCAAATCCATATCCAAGACTTGACAAAGCACGTCTTTAACCACAGGACCAACTCTGATAGGAAGTACAACTGATCCCTTGGATGACCTTTCCTCCTCATCATAAGCTTTGATGGTGATTTTTGTTGTTGGATCGACAACATTTTTAGAAAATCCCAAGTCATGGACTACCTTTAGAGTGCATATATTCAGACCAGCTCCTCCATCTATTAGCACTCTTTTAATCTTACGGTTTTGTACAATGCCTTCTATATGAAGTAGAGCATTGTGCGGTTGGTTGATGGCTAGATCATCATCCTCAGTGAAGGATAGATAATGGGGGGTTGTCAAATGCCCCACCATAGCTCAGAATTGATCTTGATCTAGATTGGTTGGAACATTAGTTTCAATCAAATCTTTCTCAAGGATTTCTTTATGGGAAGGATACAGATGTAACAGCTCTAATATGGATATCTAGGCGGGCATTTTCTTCAGTTGCTCCAAAAGGTTGTATTGGTTGGAAACATTGGACGTAGACTTTGGAACATAGACAACCTTGGTTTGGGTAGTATTAGGCTTAGATGGAACCCATTAAAGAGTAACCTTGGACTGGGCTTGATTTGTGACATTAGCCGGCTGACTCTTTTCTTTGATGGAAATCACATTGACATAGGATTGAGACGGATGGCCTTTAGAAATGTGATTTATGTAGCTGTAGGAGGTGGAATTTTAGTTTGCATGGTTATCACCTTTAGCATTGGAAAATTTCCCTTTCTCGTGTTCAGGAAGTGGATCTTTGAAAGCAGTATGTGACTTGTTAGAGGTGCGTCCATCAACACTGATTTCTTCGCTGTCAATCAAATCTTGGATAGCATGCTTGAGTTGTTGAAAGTTATTAGTTTTATGACCTTTGCCTTGATGAAATTCATAGTAATCAATTTCATTCCACCAAGAAGGTTTCACCCAAGGTTCAAAATCCCTAGCCTTAGGAAGCGCAATGAGTTTCTTCGTGATTAACTTCCTTAGTGTTGATTCCAGAGATTCCCCAAAGGAGTAAAATTTCTCCTACATGACATGAAGGGTGATTTTGAGGCACTGTTATTGGTATTCTGAGTAGCACCTGTATTTCTTTGAGTAGGTGGTGTGGGATTTGTTTTTTCTTGCAAGATTCAAGATGGGTTGTGTGGATTTGACATGATGATTATCAACAATCCCATCATTGACCATGTTCTTGTTCTTGTTCCAATATTTGGATTTATCATTATTGTTGTTGTTGTTGTTGTTAATGGAACTTGAACTTGATCTAGCATTGTCTTTGGAGTAGAGCTTAATTTCCCCCTTTCTAACCATAGCCTCTTCAATTTTCACACCATTTTCAATGAGCTTGTTGAAATTTGGAGGGCATTGTAATTGTAACCTATAGCTCATCTCCTGTGTTAGGTTATGCACAAAGATATCCATTTTCTCTTGTTCAGGAATCGAGCATGGATACTTGGAAAATAGCTGACGCCATCTTTGCAAAAAGGTGAGAAAAGGTTCTCCATTCTGTTGATGTGTGTTGCAAAGATCAAGCATTGTGACTTCATGTTTGATGTTATAGGAATAGTGAGTCACAAATTTGTTGATAAGTTTGTTGAAAGATTGTATACCCGAGGGTAGCTTGGAGAACCATTCCATGACTTGTCCTCCTAAACTACGTGGTAATAGTCACATAAGATAAGTATCATTGTGCGTGACTTCAATACATGCAGCACAAAACTCATGAATGTGGTCTTGTGGATCAGAATTCCCTTTATACTTATCAAGTTTTGGTACCTCAAAATGAGGAGGGAATGGAATCATAGTTAAATTATTGTCAAAAGGATAGGGACATATATCCTCCAAAGAGTATTTCTTAGTGGATGTTCCTGTTTGCATGTCACACATTTGTTGTTGTAGCAATTGGAGTTGTTGCATGACAGGATCCGAAGATGAAGAAGGCTTTTGGGTATCGTTGAAAGTACTATGTTGTTTGTCCTCCTTTTTCCCATGAGTATGGGTCTCTTGAGAGCCACTAGGTTTTTCTTGGGAACCACTATGATGTTCTTGATCATTTGTGTGTGGTGGTTCTACAAGATCTATGACATCAAAACCACTAGGTAACTTTGCTCCTTGTTGAGCAAGCATGAGGAAGTACATTTCCTTGTCCATATCTAGGATTCTTTCCATGACACTATAAAACTTGGCATCTTGCATAGCATCTCTGATTTCTTGATCAGTGGGTTCATGTTCTGATGAAAAGATTGGGGTTT
The DNA here is from genome assembly GCA_018584345.1 of Thuja plicata. Taxonomy (NCBI): domain Eukaryota; kingdom Viridiplantae; phylum Streptophyta; class Pinopsida; order Cupressales; family Cupressaceae; genus Thuja; species Thuja plicata. Next base: position 2,755,475 of record MU227450.1, on the reverse strand, counting down.
CCTTGGACCAAGGGTTCTCTTCATTGGGTTTACCTCCTTCCATTGTATCTATGGATTCTAGATCAATGGGTTGTTTAAGTTTCTGTGATCGAGTTTGAACCATAAACAGCAAAAGATGAAAATAGAGGAAGATGTGAAGATAGAAAAGATAGGATGAAATAGATGAAAAAGTGTTTGAGCTAGATAAGGTAAATGAATAATCTAAGTTGATAGGAGATATAGAGCTCACTATGATATGAAAAAGAAAAACCTAAAGAGAGAGTGACCTAAGCAAGTTTTGATAAAGGATGACAGATCCTGATATGATGAAAACTCACGAAGGTCACAATCTAAAAATCAAGGTAGTATCTCAACACTTGGATGTAGATTTGGAAGATTTAGGAATGTTTTTAGAAAATGTATTGGATGAAAGCAAGAAGATGAGAAATGGTCAAACTGAAGATCAGAAAGTATGTTAGGGTCAATTTTTTTCCAAAATCACACTAAAGATAGAAATGGGTATCTAAAAAGGTAAGTTTGAAATCTCAAAGACCTATGCAAGTAGTCATTGTAATGAATGTGTAGGAATAAATGCGCAGGTAGTTTAAACAAATGTGTAGGAATAATGCACAAATGCACAAGATATGTTTTTTTTGGATTTTTGACAGTTTTTTGCTTGGAATTTTTGAATTTTCTCAGTTTTTTGTTTTTTTTGTTTTTGTTTCAGATGTTTTTGGCAAATTGGAAATGCATACACACACACGCAAGACACAAATGATCTAATCTAAATCAATATGAATGCACAAACACGCTTACAAATCTTAAGGCTGGCAAAGACGATATCTACTGAATCCCCACTTGGATAATAAAATCTAGCCACGAAATTCAAAGCGGACAGCCTAGAAACTTGGAGGCACGGGCTCCTCCTTATAGTGCACTCACTTCTCATGCACACCAAGTTCCAAATTATATGGGTCATTACTTCCCAAAGAATCACTATCTCTACTATGAACCATGAGTAATGTGGGGTGTCTTCATAGGCTGGGCTACCCGTTGCACCAATAAATAGAAGGATTTGTGGCCACTAAACAAAAGATTATAGTAAGGACATCCATTTAAGTGGTTGTGATCAAGTCATTTTCCCAATTAAGGGGGCTCTCCCAATCCTTTCAAAGCAAGGTTTTCACCTTAACGATGTAGGGACTTTGACGCACCACAAGGGTACTAGAGGAGATTTTGGTTTTCACAAAAAATTCACACCTGTCCACTGTGATACTAGTCACAATGGCATTTTTTATATACTGGTTTGGATGGGCTTGGCTTTAGCCTGTTATCAGTTGGGTCATTCCTTGGGGTGAGTACCTCTTTTCCCACCAAAGACCACCCTCTGAAGTTTATAACAGTTTCTCTTACACCCAAGGTCCACGAATGGCGAGGGGAAAGGATACATTGTTATAAACTTGGGATTACAATTAAGCTTATAAAGCAAGACACAATAGACAGATTTCTAAGCTATAGAAGACACACAAAACTAAAAATCATGTCATATTTTAAATCCCAAACGAAGATTATGGTTTATTTTACAAAACCCCTAGGAATCTTCAAGAAAACCGTTAATAGTTTCAAATTGGGGTCTTCAGATTTTGACCTGCAAAATAGCTTAGAATCTACCAGAATGAACAAGAACCTATCAGGATTGTTAGCAGAAACCAAATGAAGAGAAAACAGAGTTTTATAAATGCAGAAATGTTCGCGCAAAAATAGATAATAAATGCACAAAAATAGAGGACAAATGTGTAGGAATAACAAATGTGCAGCAACAGTTAACGTATGCACCAGAGTATTTGATGAATGCGCAGAAGTAGTAAATGCATAGCAGAAGTGGATGCATGTGTAGCAATCGTGAATAGATGCACAAAAATGGCCTGTAGAAACTTTCACACGGAAAACTAAAAACAAAATGTTAATTTATGGGGGTAGGCCCCACTGTGGGCACCAAAAATGTATGCAAAATAGATGTCCAACTACTCTAAATGAGATATTAATCAATCTAACTAATAAATCAATCTAAATGCAAATACAATGAAGATTACAAGTTTAAATGAAGCAAAACAATAAAGTTACCTTCACCTACCCAATCCAGCTTGTCTCCATTGCCCTCCTAGTTTTGGTTTCTTGAATGTATGTTGAGCTCTCAGATTTCCAAATGAAGCTCTTTTGTCCAAGATGCTACCAAAGTGTAGAGATTGTATGAATGAATGAAAAATGGTCTAAAACCTTGATTATGCAAATGGATGATGGAATGCTTGTGAAAATGCTTGATTGCTTGAAATGGATGCTTGGATGCTTGTGAAAAATGCTTGATTGCTTGAATGCTTAGATGCTTGAATACTTGAATGCTTGAATGCTTGATCACTTGAATGTTTGATTACTTATTAGCTCACAAAGGGAGAATGATGCTCCTTTTATAGGATTTTGGAGGATCTAAGAATAGGTGGCATGATACTAGGGTGGAGATTGAAAGGTGGAAGATCCTAGGGCTACTATTGACTTGGTTGAAGGGGTTGAGAGAAAATGGGATATAGTTGGAATGTGAGAGGAGGAATAGGGAGGATATTCCTCCTACATTGACATAGGGGAGAAGAAGATGGAAGGGAAAACACATGTCAAGTGTCTCACAAAGACCATGGTGAGGAAAGAGGAAGGACTCATTCCTCATGAGGACTCTTGGTACAAGTGTCCCATGAGTCACCTTGGACTCTCAGAGGTGGCTTGAGAAGCTCCTTAAGAATAGGAATTGCTTCTTGACCTTGTATAGGAGAAGACATGTGGTCATGAGACCAAGTCTTATAAGGCCACATAGCCCTTAAGAATAGGACATGTGTGGGTGAGGATAATGATTAATTATTAATTAATAATAATTAATTATTTTAGCCAAGGTGATGTGTAAGGTGACTAGATTTATGAGGTGGACTAGAGGACTTAGTCATATTTAGTGATTGTGTATTTAATTAAATCACTTTTAATAGAACTAATTTAGAAGACCTAGGATAAGAAGAAATAGACTATAGTGAATTTACCTAATAAATATAATAATTTATTTAATCAATTCATCAAGTCAACATTAATTAAATAATAAATATTTAATTAATTGATTAATCAATGAACCCATTTTTTAGTGTATACAACTATGTTTAGGATAGATACATAGCTGCATTTGTCATCATTGCTTTGAGAAACCATCATATCAAGATATTAATTGACTGTCGTCACTTGCTTTGAAGGTTGAATTCCCTGATATTGTCTTTCGATCTCATCATCCTGTCATGGGTGAGCTATTGTGGAGACTGTCAGATGTTGATAGTGCCCATCTCGATGGGCTAGGTTTATCGTATCTTTGTGATGCACTTGATATTCGGGTAAATCACAATTTATTGGGTGCCCTTGTTGAGCGTTTCCATTTGAAGATGAACACATTCCACTTTCCATAGAGGGAGATGATGGTCACTCCTAAGGACATATATAGGATCCTGAGAGTACCATTCCATTGGGCTCATGTGGAGTATGACACCCAGCTGAGGATAGGTACACTGGCACTGAGGGTGATCTTCCAGGATGATCTGGTGATGGGTCAAGCCATCTCTTGGGAGGATATGACACATAGTTATAGCATGGATCACACATTAGCAGTTGTCTTAGCACTATTCCTAAGTTGCCACTTGGTACCAGATCAAGGTTATCACAAATTGGAGTGCAGCTGGGGAGGCATACTACAAACGATGTTAGCTATACCAACAGTGAGATTTGGATGGGGTGAGTGTATGCTCACACAAATGTATCATGAGATGCATGAGATAGTATACCGAGGTGCACGGACTATGGTGGCAAGAGTCATCGTCCTAAAGATCTGGGCCTGGGAGCACCTTCCCATATGTCGGTTGATTTTCCATGACACTCGGTAGCCCTTAGAGCTGTATATATATATATGCAAGTCCCATGATTCATCTAGCACTGGGTAAGGTGGATCAGTGGCGATCTTAGCTGGATGACATGGTAGCAGTTGTATGGTGGCCCTGGATAGCTACCGAGGTTTGGGATGATGCACGACACGAGTTGACACATGTTTTATTTGCATCCTTTGATCGGGTGCACCATCAGCATTATTGAGTGCTTCCTATTGACACGAGTCTTGCGACAGTTTGAGAGACCCCAGGACATCTCACAGGAGTATTGTACATATGCCTGATTCATCGATGAGACAAAGAAGGGCTGGCAGAGATAGCTAGACTAAGGCAGGAGCATGATAGATGCTCGGGTACCACCAGCCAGGTGGGATTATTTGGTAGGGGTGACTCTTGCATATAGGGATCACATTTTATCTCACCCCTTCCCTAGATTTACAGATCCTATGGGTATGGGCCCAAATGTACAATAGGTGGTATAGCCACCACCATAGCACCAAGCATAGTAGCCGTCACTACAATAGCCACCATTACAGTAGCAGGTACCACCTTAGTAGGAGAGGATAGTATGACTGAGGACTGTGCAGATTCCCATCCCTTCTAGACCTATAGGATTGGATGCAGGTGCAAGGAGTAGTGGTACTCAGGAGAGAGATACTAAGCAGGGAGAGGACACCATTATGGCTGATACTGTTACAATTGATCCACCAGTTGGACAGGTAGCACAGCTACAAGAGGCTCTTAGGAGGAGTCGAGAGAGAGTGAGACAGGTGTAGAGAGAGCGAGATGACTTCCATACATAGGTGGTCATCCAGGAGACCCAAGTGGATGAGTGAGACCGAGAGATTCAGGGATTACAAGAGGCACTAGCTAGGTCTTAGATAGAGATGAGATATGAGGCTGCTTAGTCATCCTATTACTATGCAGCATACACCATCACAGTTATTGAGGTAGCTGACCAGGTTCCACCCTTTTTAGACTATGCTGGGGCACGAGCTGCTCCACAGGAACCTCCTTAATAGCAGGCACAACCACCTCCTCCACCTCCTCCAGGTGGGAGTGGCTAGATGAGATATATTGATATACATTATTGTACCACCATTTTGATATACTGTGCTCGAGTAGCACACTTGTACATTTGACCAATCGATATATATGTGAGCTCGATTTTGGCATCATTGTACTTTTTTATATATTGCATCAAATTTGTATGTCTTGTGAGATGTTTCCTATATGCTTAGATGTATGGATTAGAAATGTATGCTATAGATGAATATGCAAATGTTTATGCACATGTTTTATTGATGTATGAATGAATGTAATACAATGATAGATGTTAGATGGATAAATGTTATGTATAATTTGATTTATGCTTATAATGGATGCACATTCTTATGGATATGTAAATGTAAATGAATGTATGGAAGTGCAATGGTACTAATCATCTCATGCAGGATATTGCAATATATGATAAGTACTAACCAAAAGAATATGAATGAAGATCAAGAGCAAGTACTAGACACTTGTGCAGTCAAGAGGAATCCAGGACAAAAGATGAGGACCTTCAAAGAATGAGAAGACAATGAAGAGAGCACCAAAACTATCATGATGTAAGATTAAAATGCAAATGCAAGCCTAAGCTAAATGCAACCCTAGGACTTGGTTGTTGGACTCATCACATAATTATCATCATTGAGTATTTTGGAACATCAGAGTTGATACAATCCTTACTAGTGCCACTGCGACCATGAGGATGTGTATATGGCACATCGACGCCTCCCAGAATAGAGAACGCATAGTTGATTCCCTGGAGCCCAGTATTCCTATTGGAAGCACTTCTTTGGTGTCATCTCCCTGGGGATCTCAACTTCAAACCCCTCCGAAGGGAAACCCCACCCATATGCCAACAGTGTGGGAGGAAGCTCCTCCCAAGTCTCCCAAAAGAAATCCAAAGACTACTCCCTCTCCCTAGCCCTAGATGGAAAATAATGATCTATGGACCCTTAAGTTCGATGGGTCCCGGTCCAAACAAGGCTATGGGGCTGGATTAGAATTAATCAACCCATAAGGGAAATCCTTCCTCGCATCCTACAGGTTGCAGTTCAACTGTAGGAATAATGTTATAGAGTACGAGGCTTTAGTCCTTCGACTCTTATTTTCATTAAGGAAAGGAATCACCCACCTCCGGGCTTTGGGTGATTCAGAGTTGGTTGTCAAATAGGTCCGGAGTCAATATACATGTCATGACAAGAGGCTAGCCACATACCGCAATTGGGCTTGCAGCCTTATTAAATATTTTGATGCCTTTGGCATTGATCTTATTCCCCGATGACGGAATTATATCTCAGATGCCCTCACCATTTTTGCCAACACACTTGACCCCATGTCCGGCTCATGACTTTGGAGATTTTTGGTTGAGATGATCCCCACCCCGTCCATTCCAGATAATGTCACCCACTTTCAGGTTTTTGAGGATGATCAACATATCCTGGCCTTCATGGCAAATGTTGATGTCTTTAAGGACCAGATAGTGGAGGAAGGAGACCACGATGATACTGGACAGGGTGACGAAGATGATGGGATCATGGACCTACCTACTAACACCATCCCTAAGGGGATGGTCAGGCTTGAACATATCTTTGACTCAGACCCTCGGGGCCAAGAAAAGATGTCATCCTTCTTCGAGGGAGGAAAATTCAAGAAAGTAAACATCGACTAGCCCATTGAAGAAAAGATGATACACATTGGCACCTCCTGCTCCCCTGAAGAGAAGGAGAAGATTCTCACAATTCTTTGAGAATACATAGATGTAATTGCATGGGGATATGAGGATTTGAAAACATATGACACATCCATTATGACTCATACCATCCCCTTGAAACCTGATGCTAAGTATTTTTAGCAAAAGCAACAACCAGTTAACCCACTGATCGAGCCTCTGATTTGTCAAGAGGTGGAGAAATTGCTGTCAACCCGGATAATCTTTCCAATCTGGCATACTATGTGGGTTGCCAACTTGGTCCCTATAAGAAAGAAGAGCGGTGAAATTTGCCTCTGTGTGGATTTCTATAATTTGAATAGGGCCTCCAAGAAAGATAACCACCCTCTCCCCTCATTGGATGAGGTGTTGAAGATAGTGAATGGATCCCAAATGATGTCATTCTTGGATGGGTACTTCAGATATAACCAAGTCATTTTTAAATACGAAGATAGAGAGAAAATAGCGTTTACCACCAAGTGGGGAATGTTTGCATACAAGAGGATGCCCTTTGGCTTGATTAACGTGGGGGCCACATTTCAAATTCCATGGACATTGCATTCGAGGGCCTCGTGAATTGGTGTATAATCATCTACATGGATGATTTGACCATCTTTTCCTGGGACAGGCATGAACACTTCTCCCACCTTGCTCAAATCTGCGAGAGATGTCATCGGTATGGAATATCCCTCAACCCCAAGAAATGCATATTCAGGGTCACCAAAGGGAAGTTGCTTAGGCATATTGTCTCTGAGAAGGGTATATCCATTGACACTGAGAGAGTTGAAGCACTGCTAAACTTACAAATTCTCGGCAGTAAGAAAGAGATGCGATCTTTCTTCGGGAAGATCAACTTTGTCCGATGGTTCATCACTAGATTCACCGAGCTAGTCAAACCACTCAATGAAATGATGAAAAAGGATACCAAAATTGAGTGGAGTCCTAAAGAAAAGTGGGCTTTCGCCCAGACCAAGCAAACAATAACAGAGGCACCTTTCCTAGCTAGTCCGAACTACTCCCTTCTATTTTACATTTACTTCTTTGCTTCGCCGCATTCTACCGTGATAGTATTAACCCAAAAAGTTGAAGGGGAAGAATGACCCATAGCTTTCATGAGCTCCCCCTTCAAGAACACTGAATTCTGATATTCATTATTGGAAAAGTGGGCCTTTTCTCTTGTTCACACTGTGAAGAAATTCTGGCATTATATTCTCTGGAGCAAGGTGCATGCTATTATCCCGGACCAGGCTGTGAAATCTCTACTGATGCAGAGTGAATTGTGTGAAAGATGGGGGAAATGGATGGCCATCCTCTAGGAATATGACTTGGAAATGAAACCCATGAAGATAGTCCAAGGCCAGGGACTAAGTCAACTAATGGCAGAAGAGTCTCCCCACATGGAATGTCAAACTTACATGGTGGAGTCTATCACTCAAGACCTGTGGTATGCCGATATGGTATACTTATTGTTACACAACAAGTGCCCAGAGGGGTTACCTCCCAATAAATGCCGCACCCTGTGGATGAAAAGTGCTCACTTCATGATCAAAAACTCTACGCTTTACCCCCAAAAACTATGAGGGAGTATACCTTTAAAGCATTGACAGAGACCAAGTTGCGAAGATGATCAATGAATTCCATGGGCAGTTCAAAACTGGGCATGGCTCAGGTGACACCACTGCCCATCAAATCATCTGGGCTAGGTATTATTGGCCCTGTATATTTAAAGATGTTTACACTCACATTTGAAGATGCCACACTTGCCAAACCGCAGCACATCGTGAGTGTAACCCAACTATGCCTTTACAACCAGTCTTTGAGGCTAGGCCCTTCACCCAATGGGCATTTGACTTCATTAGGGAAATCAACCCCAACTCATCTGCCAACCACCAATACATCCTGACTGCAACCGATTACTGCACCCAGTGGTTCGAAGCTATACCTTGTAAAAATAATACGACAGATGTAGTTATTAAATTCCTAGAAGAAAACATCATCACAAGATTTGGAATGCCCTTTGCTTTAGTATGTGAAAATGGTCTGGTGGTTTTCTTTGGCACAATTTCTTAAGTGGACCTACAATCAGAAGATCACTCTAAAGTTTTCCAGCAACTATTACCCCCAGGGGAACAGTGTTGCTGAATCTATGAATAAAAATCTACTTGAAGTGATCAAACCCCTGCTAGAATAGAATCCCCGGGTTTGGCACCAAAAGTTGAGATTCACCCTCTAGGTGGATCACATTCAAATTAAGGCCACCCTAGGAACGTCCCCATTCCATCTAATTTATGGCCAGAACCCAGTATTCCCAATCAACTTACAAATCCTAGTTTTGCAGTTTATGCAGGAATTCAGTAACCAGGATAATATTATAGAGGTTCAACTCCTAAACCTAGTGTGGATGGAAGAACAATAAGATGTAGCCCTTGAACATTTCGTGCATCATCAAGCAGTGGTAAAGAGGTGGTTTGAATGAAGAGACCAATACAAGGCTTTTCATATTTTAGACTTGGTCCTATTATGGGACAAGGCCCGGGAGAAGAAAGGAAAGCACACCAAGTTCCAATGGCTCTATCTCGGGCCATACCTAATCTTAGAGATCTATGGGGAAAATACCTACCACCTTAACACCATGACTAGAGTACCTGTCCCATTGCCCATCAATGGAAAGTTTCTCAAACATTATTTCAAATAATGCTGGTTCGCCCAAAATTGTACTTTATGTAAACTTTCTGGCTAGTAAATATTTTCTTCCTGGTGCCTTGTTGGGAGGTACCTTGCCTTGTAAATAGCCTTCTTGGCCGTCCTCTGGGACTACCCTTTTTCCTTGGTTGTTTTTTCTTTTCTTGTATATTTTTCGGGCCCTGGCATTTTGCTCTTCATTTTGTAAGGGTTGGAATGCTTTGCACAACATCTGGTCTCCGGGATATTGTCTTTAGCACGGTGAACTTAAGAATCTGTTGTTAGTATGGTGGAGTCAGTTCAATCTCTAGAGTTATTTTACAAGTTTGGTGTTACACTGAGTAATCTTCATTGGGTTTATCTCTGAAAGTTTGGTAATCAGTAAAATAAAAAAAGGAACAAGTAATCAGACACATCGAGGGTAGATCAATTGCACTAAGTTGGTTGACCCTAGTCTAAAATTTTAAAAGATTCTCCCTAGGTCAGGAGTTTTTCTCCCCATTCAGTAAATTAAGATGGGTGGAAGGGTGAAAGAAGTACCGCCATCAAATTTAGCTAAACTTAAGCTTGATGGTGAAAGAAGTAGCACCCTCCCACCCAAAAACATACAAAATAACAAGAAAAAGAAATGGGACAAAACTCCAGTCTCCGGGAGAAAAAATCAAATCTGATGACTTTGGGGTTTGATTTACTTAGTGCCCCTTCTCTGCTTCTCCCAAAGGTCATCGACTTGATTTCCTTCCAAAGCACACACTTCACCACTAATGAAAAGATCATGGATTAAATTGCGTATGGCCAGATTTTCTCAAAGGTTATTCCTTGCAGGTAAGATGCTCCAAAGTAATGATTTGTTCCAGTCTTGCTAACCAGAGATTCTATAGTTCTTGAATGTGCTAAGGCATTCATCCTAGATAGTCACCATTTGTTATGCCCTGCATCCCCGTCCCTACATTTTGTGTGCAAAATGTTGGGTCCCCCTTTTTCCTTTGTTTTCTTTGTTTTCCTTCTCTGGGGTTTTCTTTCCCACGGTGTTGGTTTTGTTTTTGTTTTTTTGTCTCTCGTGTCTCTGGGACCCAGTCCTGGAGTTGGTCATCCTTTTTTAGGAGCCGGACTCCAGACTCTAGGATTCTTCACCATAATATCTTCTTTTCGTAAGAAGGTATGGTTGCATGGAATTCCCAGGCCCTGAGTCCAGAGGTCTGTCTATCCAGAGTTTGCGGAGGGAAAGTTAACTTAATTTTTACCGCGGGTATAAATAGAAATTACCTGTCATTTTCACAATTATCACGATTAAAACACCTAAGCATTTGAGCGATCTGAGAGTGATTTTACAGCGATTTAGCAAGAGTCCAGTGCGAACCATTTTGAGCTATTCTGAACAATTGTGGGTGGTTTTGGTGGTAAGTGGTGATCATTTGATGGTAGAAGATATTGTAGAGTGTTTGTGGCATGAGTTCCTTTCCTTTCCCTTCTTCATTTTCAGGTTGGTGCCTTTTTTCTTCCCTATTTTCCTTCTTTTTGGTCTTGTTTGGTTTTTGTGTTGCCTCGCGTTTCCATTTTGTGTTGCGTTTCTTTCTGGTTCACCGCCCATTGGTGGGTCGGCTCTGCCAGAGGGTTGTCCACCCTTTATGCAGATGTAGGATAATGTAAAAGTTGTAGATATCTGTACATTTCCTGGTTTTTTAATTAGCTACTCTGCGTTCTGTGCATATGTATATTTGGTGTCTATTGTTTATATATCCCTCCACTTGTCATGTATATGTCCTTCAGCTCTGCTTAGGTTAGGTGTTTATTCTATGTAGTTGTTTGGTAGTTTGTCGAGCTCACCATGCTGCATTTGTTTCTTGTTCCTAGTTTGTGAGCTCGCTCTGGGAAGAATACCTCCTGGTTGAAACTTAGCTCTCAGTCGGTTTCAACCAGGTAGTTTTCTCTCTCCTCTGTAAACTAGCCTTTTATTCATTTATGTCCCATGCACACATTGAAATTTGTCCAAGTGGCCTTTGCTTTTCATGCATTTAGACAGTTGGCTCCGTCGCCATCGCTATAACTTCCATTTATTGTCCAGCCACATGGCGTCCACGTAGGTCTGACGGCTCACTTTTTGTGCACACCTTCCAATGGTTAGTTCTCTAGGCTCTGGGTCTCTTGCCATCACCCAACCCATGTCTTTCCTTTACTAATTATGATGAGACCCCTGGGGCTAGATATTGGTTAAATTTCTAATTTTTCCAAATATATATATAGTTTTTGGGATTCTTGAACTAAGCTAACTTTTCAGGGAAAGCAAGCGCCATGGTGGTAAGATCTCCAGACCCCAGAATAATATTTATTTATCTATTCTAATGGTCGCCTTACCTTATAGGTTTCCATAAGAACATACTTTCATCATGTCTGAAGCTTCCCCATCTTCACCACCTGGGAGTCTAGAACTTCCTTCTACGACAGTTACCAAAGCAATTGTTAGGTCTAAAATAGAGAAGGCTCTGGAGAAACTACCCCTGAGCATGAAATACATAAAGGACAGTGTTGTCATGGGCTCAAATATTGACTCCAAAGTTCAATTCATTACCGACACCAGTGTTGGGACATGGCCTTAGATGCAGGCCTTGGTGAAGATGATGTACATTCAACGGTAGGTCGGAGATCCATTGGCCATTAAAATAGGGAATTCTGAGATTCTTAAGGCAGCCTGTTTCCTATGCTCGGTGCAGTCACCAGAGCTTATCCTTAAACTTGTAGCGCACTACAATACATCCATCCAGGCTATTATGCTCACAGCCCCAGAGCCAACTGGGTATCCCACCCCTATGGTGTCTCTCGACGCCGCAACTTTTTAGATGGGTTTGGGGATTTCTCAATTTGACAGGCCAGCTGTAGTTACCAGATCTGATGCATTGGCATAGTTCAAGCAGTTGGAGGAAGCAACCTTTATATATATGAATAATCATTGGCTCAAGACCCCGAAGAGGGATCCCAAGAGGATGAAGCTAGAAATTCCCAGGTCTAAATTAAAGGAAAGCATCTAGATGGGGATGATAGTATTATTCTGGGTCTTCAGGCAATAGCATGCCTGAGAATTCTCCAGGTGGATGTATTACTTCTTGCTTGGTATCAGCATGGGCATGGAGTATTTTGACTGGGCCACCATAATTTCTAATCACGTGGATTCCCAATTCCTTTAGATGGTCCAAAAGAAAAAGTTTTATATGAATTCCTATGTTCTCTAGGCCCTGGCACATCAATGACCCCGCACCAATGGGCTACTCATAGAAGGCATACTCAGGATAGCTCCCGGTCAGAAGGCCCCTTGGGATCATTTTCCATAGATTCAGTGGGAAGCCAGTTTCCCTAGTTTTTGCCAAGTAAATGACACTTTTGTTTACTACAACCTACTCACACCCACTTGGGATGCAGGATACCACCTATCTACAGAGGTGATGGATTTATTCTGGAGCTATGGCCATTATTATATACAGTTTCAACAACATACATACATAAGGGTAACCAGCTTCTCCGGGAAACCCTACTTGTTACCCAAACATTGTGGGAACAAGATAATTCTTTTGGAATATTGCAGGTAGATAATGGAGCTGAATGCATTCTATGCCTTGAAGAAGGTAACAAATATTCCATTCCCAATCACTTGTGAGAATTATTCATGCAGTCTGGCCACTGCCAAAGAAGTAGACAATGAGCTTTAAAGCTATAGCTTGGCGGGATTCTACTTGGCGCAAAAGCATTTTGATCCGCATGGAAAAATAGCGACGACACTTCCCTGGGCATCAGAGCCCCACCAATACCACATGGAAGACTTTTGGGAAGATTTCTAGGATGACGTGGAGGTCCAGAGTTGGCACTACGTCAGGATGACCACAGGGATGATGGAAAGATTGAAGCTCTGGATATTTTTGGATGACTTCTCAGACGCCAGCTCCATAATAGATCCCCAGTACAAAGCAAAGGGGATTGATAAGTTGGCCCTCCCACCAGTGGACTGGGACACCCAGGAGGGGCCCACCATTGAATATTTCACTTGCAACATGGTCGAACGCAACATGCCTACTTTAAGAAGGTGTGCCCCAGGAGTGTTAGCTAGGCTGCCCAGCCGATACCAAAGATAACCCTGGGGGCCAGGACTTCTTCATAAGGAGGAGATAAAGGAAAAGGAATAATGGAGACTCTAACTATGCAATAGGTCCCCATTAAGGAGCAACTACAACAATCACTAGCAGCCTCCCATCAGATGAAAGATAAATTGATAACACAGCTGGCTACTCCGGTACTCATGACCAAACCAATTCGTCCCCCCTCCTCCCCTTCACTAGTAGCCTTAATGGTTAAGGCAATGGGGGTAGATCCAGAAGAATAGGTAGTACTAAGGGATGCGGGGCCACCCTTAGTCACTAGGAGAAAGAAGACGCTTAACCAAAAGCCTAAGGCAGAACCAGAGCTAGGAATGCCTTAGATCTCGCAAGTTGAGATCCTTTCCTTCGATTCCCTAGAACTGGAGAGGGAACCTAAGTCTATTGATGTCTCAGCCAATCCTCCCCCGTAGGATGAATTTGATGATGTCTATAGAACCGATGAATTTGGGAATTTACAGGGGGACATCGAGAAGATAGAGGTTGAAGTCCCAGAATAGGAAGAAGCTCTGAAGTAAGAACCTACACAGGAACAGGAGGAGCAGACAGAGGGAGAGAAAGAAATAGAACAAGAAATTACCTTCGAGGTCCCAGAGATGTAGGACACAGAGTGGACCAACAAAAGCAAAGCAAACAAATGGCATCTACTGAGGGAACTGGACCTTCAGGAACAACCGTAACCTCAGCCATTGTGTTCCAAGTGCCACTCCTGAAGGTTACATTTGGGGAGGTAATCACTGTAGCTCAAACCCTAAATATTGGCCCGATACCTCCCCCATTACCGAAAGATGTACCAATGGAAGAGGAAATCCCAGAAACAGAGGCTGAGGAAGAAGAGGAACAATAAGAAAAAGAAACCCCTGGGGCGGCCGATAAGGACCCAGACATAGCCAAAGATATGAATGATAGGGCAGAAGAAAAAAATGTTTCCAGGGAAAATGTTGCTAACGAAATAAAAGATACAGGGAAGGAGTCGGGCGAGACCCGTACCACTGAAGAGGAATAGCAGCAAGATATCAGGGAAGAACCCAAGGAACAAACTTTGGCTAATAATCCACCCCTGCCACCATAGTGGTTAATAGAAACCAAGAAAAGGAAGGCCTCACCGAATCCCAGAGCTCATCTCTCCTTGGCCGAGATGATGGCTCAGGCCCAGGACCCACCAAAGGCCAAGAAATCCTAGACGGTTCATACTCTTCAAACTAGGCCAGGTGGAGAAACAATTGCAGTGATAGAAACACCTCCCCAAGACACTGACAAAGCAACCATCAAGGATGTGGATTATAATATCACAGAGCTATCACTGGGAAGGAGGGGAAAATAGGGTAAGGTAGAACTGTTAAAAGAAGCAGCTAAGGCAGTAGAGGCCCATTATGAAAAGGAGGTCCAAAGGCTCAAGGCAGAAAAGGAGAAAATTCCAAACCTTATGGGTTTGCTAACTGAGTTGGCCCAGCCTATCAATGCTATTCCCCTGGAGGCCTCTACATCTGATGCACCACTGTCGCAGAGTGACATAGATTCATTGCGGGCGATGAAGAAGAAAGCCCAAGAGGTCAATGAATGGGTCACTTTACAATTGGGAAATATCCGGCGTTTCCTGGTGTCCACCCTCCTAGACTTATATGTGGCCTGGCACATCTTGCATCAAGCCAAAACCATTATCAACATATGGGAGGGTGACATAAAAAATTATGAATCATGGAAGGTAGAATTT
Organism: Thuja plicata; assembly: GCA_018584345.1. Lineage (NCBI taxonomy): Eukaryota > Viridiplantae > Streptophyta > Pinopsida > Cupressales > Cupressaceae > Thuja > Thuja plicata. Next base: position 2,740,238 of record MU227450.1, on the reverse strand, counting down.
GAAGAACTCCTCGGCCTTGGGGAGAAAGTTGTTTCTGAGTCTAGAATTTTGGGAGAGGAGTCACTTGATTTTGTGAGAACCCAATACTCCAGACTTGACCTCAAATTGGGGGTAATCAAGCAACTGGTGGGGACTTTGTGGGAGAAAATCAATGCAATACAATATTCTTTTAATTTATACAAGTCTTTTGTTACGAAGGTCTCTGGAGCTGACCCGTTCAGCACTGATACTTGCACGCTGGAGGAGTATATCCTGGGGAAGTTGAATGAGCTAATGGAATCAAGGTATCAATCCCCAAAGGGAGTAGATGGTGCCCAAATGATGAGAATAAATCATATGGTACTCAGTGGTTATGATGTGGCAAAAATGGCCGATGAGTTTAAAGGAAATGTTCCAGACCTGGGGGAACAGATTAAGGTGGCCAAGTACCGGTGGGCTGGTCTTAAAGAGATTGATGAAGATGGAATCTCCCATCTCCTCTAGACCTTCAATGACAATAAGAAACAATAAATATTCTCCAGAGGTTGGAGAAAACCCAAGCATTTTTGTATTCTTTATTCTTTCAGAACGTAAGTTCCTGGATCCCGGAGTCCCAGATCCTATTCTTTGTATTCTTTCAATGACCCGTGTCCTTGTCCCCAAGGCTGACCAGTCACTTTAAAGTAGTTAATAAAGGTTGTCGATGGTTTTCAGAGGGCAGGTAGCTACATCAGGGCACGTCGGATCGACAAAGGGATTTCTAACAAATGATCTTCTCAAGGCACCGCTTTCGATGTACATCTGGCGCATTGGAGATAGGGCACCACTTTTCTCATTTATGAGGCATGTAGCCTCGATCCTTGGGGAATTGGATTTCTTCCTTCTCTTTCTTGGCTCTCTTCTCAAGGCCGATTCTTCCATTCCACCTTCTTGTCTTATTCTTTTGACATGTCAGACCTTCTCCGTCTTGAGGTATTTTGTAAAGTGGTGCAGGTAGTACCGGCCACTGGATATTATATTTTATGGCAAGATGTAAAATAGGGTTAGGGTTAAGGTTAGAAGGGAAGTGTGTATAAATAGAAAGTCTGACCCTATTCCAAGGGTTGACAAAATTGATGATTTTGCAGTCCATAGTAATAGAGAAGCAGTATTTCCATTTCAGTTCCAGAGCTCAATGCTCCTTGGTCTTTAAGATTTTAGTAGTTAGATGCTCTCTTGGAGCCGCCATTGTACCATGCACCAGTGCTTGCTGGAAGGAATGTTAATTAAGAAGAGAGAGTTCTTGCAATGATGTTGTTGGCACTTTTTCTTCTAAGTTAATGGTATTTTATGTTTAATGTTCTTCATGTCTTCTACTCTGATACTTTAAGTAGATTAACGACCTCCTTTCCCTTGCTACCGATAAAATATGAACTCATGGTTGTGTATTTCTTTGGTATTTAGTGTAGTATATCAGAGAATTATTGATGTATTGAATGTTTAAACATAACTATAGGTAGATGAAATACTTCTAACCCTACAGGATATTTTTCAATTTATTTTCTAAGTGTAAAAATGCTTGGAGAAATCCCACCTTCCTGAATCCCTGGAGAGAATGAGTTGAAGAAACCAGCTATCCCCCTCAAAAATAGTTACATCTCCCAACTAAGCCCTGCACCATTGAGACCCGACCCTTAGGTGCTTGGAGGCCTAGGGAATATCATTTCCCTGGATAACCTTTGCAGGCAAAGTTGGCTGGTACCCCGGTACCCGGTGACAACTTACATCTATTGGCAGACCCAATCACCAAAGTCCCATCAATAGAAACTGGCGCTAGAAGGAGGGCATGAACTCGTCCCCCTCTTGAGATTTCAATTTTACACCTCTTGACGGTTCCCCAAGCCATAGTTTTAGGAGTCAAGCCTTTAGTGGGATTGGGTTTTCTCCCAAGAAAAATTTGAGAGAATCCTTAGGTCAGCCCCAAACCCTGAAAGGTTTGTCAAACTCAAGCTTCCTACTCAAAAGAAATGGACCCCGAAGATTGCGCCAGCCACTATTATTTGGTGGTCTAGTAAACCTTAGAATATCCAAACTTCCTAAACAGTCCCAAGAAGCAATGTTCAAACTACTCAAAATCCAGTTCTCCAAATGGCTACATACTTCGGTAACACTGGGTCCCCTGTGGAAACTTTTTTGGGCATAGTCAACGACTTACCCTCACACCTGGAGAAGATTTTCCCTTGATATGAGAACTTAGGCTCACAAAATATAGAAGAAAACTTGCAGGTATACAAAGATCTCATGAACCGACACCGGATCCAACATGAAGATGTTGTGACCCGAATGTTTCCCCTGTCCCTAAGACAGGGTGAGCTGAACTGGTACCTAAACCTTCCTGCCAACTCCATCAAAAGTTGGCAGGACATGGAGGACGCCTTCTTGGCTACCTTTCATGTACATGTGGACCCAACTTGGTCCCATAGCCAGTTCATCTCCATTAGGAAGGAACCTAACAAACCCCTTGCAGCATTCAATCATCGGTTCCAACGTGCCTTGAAGCGGTGCACGAGCCCTTTCATTCCATCCCTAGAAGTAACCATATATACCTATCTCAACGTGATGGACCTCTTTGTTTCCACTCTCCTCTGGAGAAAAACCACTGTGGGTGACTAAGATACTTTGGTAAAAGTTTACAACCTAACCTTAGAACTATCTCATGGCCTCAACAAGTCTCCAGGTGGGATTGGGCAAAACACACCCTTCAACATGATCCCCAGTGGAACAATATACATTAAGGGATACAACCCTAATCTGGCAATAGGTGCCCCTACGATGGCAATGAATCCCCTGCCACCACCAATAGACCAGCAGGCCTGGTATGTTTACCCATCACAGACTCAGGCAATACTAGGTCTGGAGGTCTTCCCTTGGAATCAGCCATAGTAGGGACAAAAACCTCAAAAACAACCGCCCAAAGTGCCCTTCTTTCAGTTGTTTGTGGCTAGAGGATTGTTTCCCTCGACTTTGGTGAATACTATTGCCTTCTTAGGGAACCAACAACAACAACCGTCATATTGTGACACAAACACCCAGTTGACCGCCGAGGTTGAATCCCTTTGGCGAATGTTGTCCACCCTGACTGTGGACATGGGTCAGCTGAAGGTGGGGTCCTATGCACCCTAGAATTCTAATTCCTAGAGAGGGAATATTTTCTTAGGCCAATGAAACAACAATGTCATGGGAAGAAACTTCAACAACGAGCCTCAACCCAATCAACACCAATGGAACAATAATGCAGACACCGGAGGCCTGCCTCCAAACCAAAATGCCAATCAAAGTGGTGTTGGACCATCACATTTCACACCAGTCACAGACTTCCATCCCATAACCAATTGGTGTAGATTGCATGACACAGGCTCCCACAATGAGGTTAATTGTGCCACGCTGGAGAAGGTCATCATGATCTCCCAACTAGACAGACAACAATCATAGGATGCTACTCCCCTAGAGCCTCCTATGTAGGAGTCAACTCACAGTGCATCCACCTATGAGACCATCTTCTTCAGATCCTCTGGAGAAGATGAATAAGAATCTGAATTATAGGGATTCTTTGATGAATCAATTTTGGCCTTCAAGGCCAATTCCTTCACCAACCCGCAACCTCCTTACAACACACATAGCTAGGCTGGTAAAGGACCAGTCTACATGCCGAAACCTCCTACCAAGGACACTCCTCCTAGGACAATACAACTGATCGGCTAGTCCCTCTAAAAGGTTCTAGATCTAACCAAGTGAAAGACCTAGCCAAGGGAAGCCACCCATTCCTAGGAGGAAGGTTTGATATCACAAAGGTGTTAGAATAGACTACCACCTCCATGACCTTGATGGAGGTTTTGCTAAATTATCTCGAGCAGAAGAAGTCTCTTCTGAAGCTCTTGGGAAAGCTGAAAGTTGTCAGTCGTCCACCTAAGACTGTCTCATTTGAGGATGCCAATGTGGCTATCTTTCAAGGAAACAATGAATATCCCCCCTTCCTACTAGGCCTAAATATCCAAGGAAAAAACATACACAACTACCTAGTAGACTATGGAGCTTTGGGAAACATCATGCCCTTATCCATATGCCATAAGCTTGGATTTCGTCCCACCCCATCTAATGGCGCGGTGATTCAATTGGATAAAACTGCCGTGAAAATGGTGGGGAAATTGAAGAGTGTCTGAATACATCTCATCCAGGACCCCAGGATAGCTAGCATAATCGATATCCAAGTGGTGGACATCCCAGAGACTTATGGGATGTTATTAAGTCAGAATTGGTCTAAATCCTTGAATGGATACTTTTCGACTGACTTCTCCCACTTATGGCTCCCCTGGGAAGGAGAATCAAACAAAATCCAGGTTGAAAGTGAACCCCAGATGAAGCAGGCCCTTACCAAAGTTGGGAGGGTTAGTGAGGTCTTCTTCTCTGAGACTTCCCTGGGGGTATACCAACCCTTTGAAATCTTAACATTCGATTTCACCCCTGAGGAGGATCCCATAGTTCTGCAGAGAACCCAGGACCTAGAAGAAAAGTTGAGGGTTGAGGTCAACTCTCAGGGTTTCGCAGTGACCCCTACTACACTCTTGTTTGGTACTTGGTGCCAAGTACACAATCAGAAACATTTAGAGCTAGAGTGTGAACTTTGCCTTTCCATTGCTACCCGACACATCAACACCTCTTAGAATAGAGAATGCATAGTTGATTCCTCAGAGCCTAGTATTCCTATTGGAAGGACTTCTTCGGTGCCATCTCCCCGGGGATCTCAACTTAAAACCCCTCCAGAGGGAAACCCCACCCATGCGTCGACAGTGTAGTAGGAAGCTCCTCCCAAGTCTCCCAAAAGAAATCCAAAGACTACTCCCTCTCCCCAGCCCCAGATGACAAATAACGATCTATGGACCCTTAAGTTTGATGGGTCACGGTCCAAACAAGGCTGTGGGGCTGGAGTAGAATTAATCAACCCATGAGGGAAATCCTTACTTGCATCCTACAAGCTCTAGTTTAACTGCACGAATAATGTTACAAAGTACGAGGCTTTAGTCCTGTTGCTTCCTTTTCTTGCTGACATGAAAATATTTCCTCAGAGGGTTCACTCTATTTATCCCTGACACTGACCAAGCATAGAGTAGAACAACAGAAACAAGGTTTTGAAACCTCCTACACTTTGAGCTCCATAAACTCGGGCGGGATTACCCTTGAAAACTTAGAATAATGAAATCACTAAATTATTCTAGTTTGTTACTGATGGAATTACAGGGACAGGTTACTGTAAATTTTATTAAAATAGACCATACTAAAAATAAAGATTGATTTTAATGATGATAGTCATTTGATTGAAGGAGAAATAGACTAGTGCTCAATCTTAGGGCATGGAGTCATCTATGAATAGTTTTAACAAGCATAATTAAGGACAAAACTTAAGGCAATTACAGGATCTAACACAAACATAGATATACCTTATATATCTACATCAGTACACTTAGCCAAATTAATCCATCAAATAAATTTGATACCCTGAACTTTATTGAAATATTTCTAAGGTATTTTTATATCCTCTCCTTGAGAGAGCCCTAGAAGTATTTCATAATATTCCTGATAGATATATAAATCAAAAATAGTCCTAGAACATTCAATTTAGACAAAGTTCAGACTGCAAAAATGAAGACAGAAAACCCATTAAATGCTTCAGAAACTGTGAACTAGATTTTATTCAAAAGTCATTATCACTTATTACATTCAATAGACATCTCTCCAAAAAGACCTGATATATTGGTTCTCAGAACCGAAGTTTACAATTGACTTAGTATATCTTTCAAACATAAAAATGACCACCCTTCTATCCCAGTAGTCTTGGAATCCTTTTATAGCACAAGGATGCAACAAGCTACCGACATACTGGGAAGGATTACAAAACTTCTTGCAACAACTTTGCAATGAACTAGAAACAATATTTTTCAACTGAACACGGGTGGCAGCTTATTTGCAAAGCCTAACAAGGTTTGTCTTTTGTGGCTTAACCATATTTGATTCATCCTTTAAGCTTCGCCTCCCATCTGTCCACTTCTTTGATGGTGGGCCAATCAAAAGTTTTCTCTTCTTCTAGCCTGGCAACAGCTTCCACCCACCTGGCATCCATGGTAGTTCTAGCCTTAGACACAAATTTAGCCATGTCTCTTTCAACTTTGCAGAAGCCATCGATCAGTTCCTTGCAGTACTCTGCATTTGTGTCTTTTTCTAGATGTAGCTTTAGATCTTGATTTCCCAGTATGGCATCAAAACCAGATTCCCAATCTGATTGTGCTTTCAATCTGGTGGACATTGATCACCAAACAGTTGCAACTTACTGTTTATTAAATCAGATTTTCCATTAGAGAAGGCAAAAGTATCATTCAACTTATTTACCATATCAATGGTATCTGATACTTTGTCCAGGAAATCATCACTGTATAAAATAGCTATTTTGAGTTTATCTAAAACTCTTTCCTTCGCTGACCAAAGTTTGAAGGAAGGCTCTAGGAAAACCATAGCTTCCACAGCTATCTTTGAGGCCTCTTGCAGGGATCCATACAATGTATACACAACATCAGTTTTTTGCTTCAGAACTTCAATCCTGTGCTGCAATATGAGAAACATGATAGACATAGAATTCATGCCCTGTTCCTATGATATACCCTTTGACTGTGTCTCTGCCAAAGAAGAGTCTTCCTTAGCATCTTTGACAACATCTGCCACAATATTGGCTGCCTCTTCAACAATTAGACTTTTCTCCTTTTTTCTTTCTTCCAATTCTTCCTTTAGTTTGGCAATCTCCTCTTCAAGTGTGTGGTTCTTGACCACCACTTCCTCATGTTTCTTTGCCAATGCCATAATTTGGCCAAAGGTTGTTTCATACCTTTTTGACAGGTCATCAACTTTTGCCAAGTTCATAAATGAAACCTGTGTCATTAACTGAGCTATCTCAGTATCTGAAGTATTTTGCAGGTTCCAAATCATCCTGTCAGCTCTGTTTTCCTCCCTAATGGTCATGACCAAGGGTTTTTGTGTGGCCGGAGCTAATGACCATATGGCTAGGGTTTTAAACTTTGGATCAAAACCTGATCCTTTTAGGACATCATCCATTTCAAATTCTATCTTAACCAAAGGATCTTCCTGCCTCCTAATTTGATCAATAATAAATTTGGACTGTAAGTCCCAACCAGGCATCAACATCACACCACTATTTTGTACTAGCAGTCTGGCTTGTTCTACAGTGATTTGTTCAGTCTCAGGGTCATAATCCTGAAGTGTCTATACAATTTGTTCATTCTTATCTGTACTTTCCTCCCCTGCAGTTATCTCTTGTCTCAAGATTTTCTATTTCAATTTAATCAAGAAGGATTTGAACTCTTGAGACTTTATGAATTCATCATCCTTCATGAACTCATTTTCCATCATGACCCTTTCATCATCTTTTTCAAACAAGACCATTTGGTTATCTCCTTGGCCCTCAGCTTCTGGCTCCTTCTGCAATTGCCTTCTCAATTTCCTGAAATATTTTCCATGCTCTGAAATCACGGCTTTAGCCATGCCTTTTCTGTCCTACACCATTTTGTGCTCTATTTTCTATTTTTTCTTTGGTGGATCTTTAGCTGAAGTAGCCTCCTCACCTGCTTCTTCTTCTTCATGTTGTTATTCTCCTTGTTCTTCTTTTTGTTCTTCTTCTTCTTGATGTTCCTCTTGGTGCTCCTTATCATGCAAAGCAATTTGAATAGGAGACCCTTTGGATTGTGCATCTTCAGCACTAAATTGAGGTACTTGT